>JAWNLT010000141.1:1800000-2122458 GCA_035042145.1 Drosophila kokeensis
GTATGTAATGTACAACTGTATAAAGACGAAAATAATATAAGAACTGAATTGAAAGAACTTGCCAAGGGGATCAATGCTTTGCAAATTAGCAGAAGGCATAAAATAAAAGTTTGGCTTAAGTCTTCCGTAAAAGAACTCAGCTTCTGAGCGACTGTTCCTTTGACAGCTATATAATATTATTATCCAAACTGGCCGACTTCGACTCATGAAATGCGTGCAGCAAAAACATGGATGGAAAAGGCTACTTTAATAACTCAGCTCTAGCTCAATTTCTCCACCACTGCACCACTGTGCAGGAGGACGCCGGATCTGTTGCTGCTGTTGTTGTTGGCACCGCCGCCAACGACGTCGCTGCCTGATTTGTATGCAATCATATTTTTGGGTGCCAAGAGTCTGGGTCTGGGTCTGGGTCTGGTCTATGGCCTGACGCTTCGCTCCAGTGTTCTGATGCCGCAACGCTCGACTTGATGATACTGTTGGATTACATTTAGGATTGTTTATGTTGTCATCTCCTCCGCAATTGATGCTGTTGTTGTTATTGTTGGCTGGGGGCACGAACGAACATGCGCGCTACAATTGCGCATGATATACGATGGCGACAATGATAATGATGATGATGATGTTAATGTAGATGTGGCTGATGATAATGCTGCAGTTGTTGCTGTTGTTGGCCATTTAGACGCTGTTCCTCTGCTACTACCCACATGAAGAAAGACCGGTGACACTATAGGAAGCCACCGCATTTGGAAAATGGACCAATTTGCTGGCTACCGTCTGCAACAGCAAGAAGCGGTTGCAAGTTGCTGTTGCGCCTACGTGCTGCAGTTGCAATTGCAGTTGATGAAACGAGCTACAATTGCAGTTACTGTTGCCTGCTGCTGACTGCTGCTGACTGCTGCCAGTTGCCTGTTGGCCAATTGTTATTCATAAATGCAATTCAATTTGAAAATTGCTTTAATTTGAGGTAGTTTTCGTCACCTTCGCAATTGCAGAAGGATGCATAAAAAGTGTCGCCACATAATTCAATTAACGTTTGCAACTGTGTTTTTGCCACTGCTCACTATTTAATTTCCATTTTCAATAAAATACACACTCTCAGTCACACACACACACTCACTCACTCACACACACTCGCATTGCAAATAGCTTGAAGCCGGATGCAAAAGAGATTTTTAAAATAAGTTTTCCGTTGTCTATTATCTTTTTTGTTTCGCAAATCCAATAAAAAAAAAAAACAAAAACTGAGCAGCTGGTGATTCAGCGTAAAAAATGAACTGCGAATGTTTTTAATAGTTGTATGAAAGTTTGATATCCTATAATTGACATAGTGTGTGGGGGCCAGGGACATATGGGACATATGCATGCATAAAATTGTGATTGTTTACCCAAAATATGAACTTATTTTATTGTTTTGTATTATTTTTGTAGTTTTTTACAAAAGTTATGATACCCTTTCCCAATGAAAAATCACAGTTGAACTGCAATTGCTGCGAGGGAAAACATTTGCACATTGTTTTCAAAGCGTAAAAAATAATAGTTTGCATTTTTATTAAAATTTAATACGATAGTTTGTGTTAAAATTAACGGAAACTGTTGACCTGGTCAATGGTAAATGGCCAATGGCCAATGGCCAATGTACAGCCATGTTCAGTCATTCTCTTTTAATGGGGCATATTTTTTTAAATGGATCCGTATCTGTATCTGAATCTGAATATGTATCTATAGCTGTAGCTGGCCACTTACAGCTGAGCGCATTTGGACAATCTGTGTAAGCGAGAGACAAACACACACACAAAAAACAAGTGAGAATGAAAATAAATGGGCAGAAAAAAATTATTTTTCAATTTCACGCTTCAAATAATTTACTAATTAGATTTGCATATAATTTTTTGGCAAAAACCCGTATGCAGAGCGAGACCCGCACCGAGAAAAAGTTGCCAAACTTTACGCACTCGCTGCTGACTTGGCACAAATGTTGTTGTTGGCCAAGTGCAGCCAGCGGTCAGTATGTGTTGGAGTGGTCAAAAAGTTGTTACCAAAAAAAAATACCGATTGTAACATTGCTGTACAGTTAGTTGGCCTACTATATGCATGGCTATATCTATGTATATTGGCAGCCACAACCACAGCAACAACTAATTATTCAACAATTTAGCAGAGCTCATCATAATTTGCATGCGGATTTGACCAAAAGTTAAGACCAAGCGATAGCTAACCAGGGATGGAGGCCCAAATGGGTCTGCAAACTTTTAATGAGAAGTGCAATTGAATGAAATAAATTAAAGTACTTCAAAACTGATAATGATTGCTTTGGCTAACTATTGTGGAGGCTAAGTCAGAATATTAAAAGCTATTAGAGAACTGAAAATAAAAAATTAAATGAAATATATTATTTTTTATTAAAATAAAATATATTATTTTTTATTAAATAACCGAAACTTAAGAAAATAAATATAAACAAAAATATTAGAAGACTGATTTTGAAGTGAATTATTTTTTAAACATACAAATAAATTTTGTATAAATCCATTGCCTGGCCACAGTCAAAAAGCAAGCACCAATAATATATAAATTGCCAGCCCTGGTTTTTGAAGACTGACTTTGGCAAACATTTTGAGCCAATTTAATCAGAAACCGAAATGACAAACGGCGCAAGAAAGAAAGGCAGAACAAAACGAACAGATTAAGCCACAGACTGCGAGGAGCAGCAAAGCGAGAGAAAAGCTGTGGGGCAGGCTGTGGTGGGGAAGGGTGTGTGTGGCAAGAATCGATCGATGGCCAAGACTGGGAAGGAGACAAGTCAGTTGGCAATGCCACAATGCCACAACTACTGCTCGCATTTGCATATTGAGCATCTTGACAAGCTACGTGAAGCTCGGCTGCCAGCTCCTCTCCTTCAGCAAGACAATGATCCCGGGCTGTGACTGTGATATCTGCGGCAACCAGCAACTGGCAACTTGTGCGACGAAATGTGCAAGAAGAAATTCATTTTGGGCTTTTTGTCTAAGCCATCGATCTTTCAATCAATGCCCGAGAGCTAAAAGCGTGCAGGCCTTGGCTGAGCATCGATTCTGACTTGGTTCGCATGCAAATTGTGGCCAACCGTCGCCGCCTGTTCAATGCATCAAAATGCAATCAAAATTAAACAAAAGTAAAAAAAAAAACTGCAAATAAAAAATAAAGCCACGTTGCATGATTCATGGCGATCGAGTTGCTTTTATTTGTGTGTGCGTGTGTGTGTGTGTGGGCTGCTGCCCGTCATTATTTTAATTAATATGACAAAAGCAAAGGCAAACACCAACAACTAAATGCAAATGTGGCCAACTTCAGACTCAATTAGCTGCGGCCAGAAGTGAATCGAGAAAAAGAAGCAAAAGAAATGTCAGCCAGCAAAAAGCTGACATTTAAGCAATTTCAAACGTTTGCAGCTCAACAAATTGTGCTAAGCGTCGCGAAATCACAACAAAAATATCAGCATTGACCTTTTGACATATGACTTGCTAGCGCTCTCTCCCACTCTCCCACTCACTCCCTCTCTTTCTCTCCCTCTTTACAAGCTCTCTTTTAGCTGACTTCTTAACTTTGTTTGTGTCGTGTCTCATATAGGTCCCGAGTCGAGCGAGACATTTTACAAATGTTTTCAATTGAATTGCTCTGATTTTGGCCAGGTTTGCCTGGCACCAGCTACAGCAACAGCTACAGCTTCAACAGCAACAGCAACAGCAGCAGCAGCAACAGCAATTGCTGCTTTTTGGTTAGCTGCATTTTGTGGGCCGCTGGCAGCGCCGTTAAGGCCAACGCCGCCAGCGGCAGCCGAAAATGTCGTGATGATGGCAAATTGTAAATAGCTTAAATGGTCTAAATGGTTTAAATGATTTCAATAGCTCTACTCTCTACGTGGAGGAGCAGCAGGAGGAGAAGGAGGCGGCTCGTTTGCTACAGTTGCAGTTGCTCGCTGCTGCTGCTGCTGCCGCTGCTGCTGCTTCTCCCAGTGGCAGACAGACAACGTGGCCAACAGCAACAGCAACAAACGACGACGACTACGAGAAGCTGCTCTGCACTGTTGGCTCGTTTTCAATGGTAACAGTTATCACACAAACTAATGACATGAAATTAGGTATTGGCTCTGACTCTGACTCTCGACTCTCGACTCTCGACTCTGGAGCTGCCTGCCTCTGCCTGCCAGCTTGAACGGAGCGCCTTTTGGCTGACTGTGCGCCCCCGTTTGAAACAAAGCACAAAAGGTAACACAGCTAACAACAACAACAACAACAACAACAACAAAATAGCTATAGTATTTTGCTGGCTGTGATATTTGCCTTGGCTACCTTTGAAGTTAAAGTTGAATTAGACAAATACACTTTAAGAAATAGGAAAATCACTTGAAACCAGAATGAAATCCAAATGTGGCCAAATTGTCCAAATTTAACGTAATAATATTAAGTTAAGATTCAGCTCAAGAAAGCAGTGATTAATTAAAGAGATAAGCTAAGAAACTTAACTTAAATCGTAGAAAACGATAATAATTTTATTATTCATATTTATAATTAAATTAATTTAATTCAACTTGGATAAAATAATAATAATTTCCCAAATAATAACGACAGCTAAGAGCTCCTTTAAGCCATCTTAAACTCGAAGTAAGTCAATAACTATAATATTCAAAATGAAATTACCAAACAGCAAATTGGTAAATTTCTCACACTGCACCTTTTGGCCAAGATCCATAACGTTAACAGCACTAATTCCCCGCACACACCCTGCAGCTTAGGACAGCAATGTTGCTGCCACAAAAACCTTTGCAAACCGTTACAATATGAAGAACAACAATAATCTCTGGCAAACCAAAACGTTTTCTGTGTGTTACAAGTATTGCAATAATAAAAAATTTTCTCCTTGGCCACATTAAAATATTCCGTTTTTGCTTTATTGATTTGTGCTACCAAAATTATCAGCAGACAAACAAAAATAGGCGAGTGCAGGCCGAGTTCATGATCTTCCGCAAATAAAACAAAGAAGGTAACATAAAAAGAAAAAAAAACCTAGAGAAACAAATCTCAGACTCCATTGTTTAAAGACTTTCTGCTGGGTGAAATTTGTACAGCTCAAACACAGAAATTTTTTCACAATTTCTATTGCAACGACGACGATGGCGACGACGACGACGTCGGCATTCAAATTTGGCCTGGCATTGAATTATAGCGGCTCATTAGGGCCCATTTACTTCAATCACGGCGAGAACAGCAACTAGCCCGAAAAAAAAAACAAAAGCAACAACATTTAACAATTGGCCATAAAAGGCCGATGGAAAAAAGAACTTAGAACCAGAACCACAAACGGATTCGAAATAATTTAGATCACGAATTTGTTGTCGTATGCAAATTAATCAAATGTCTTTGGGTAATTCAATAATGTCAAAACACAGCAACGAAATCAATTATTTAATCAACTTTGAACTTTATCCGTATTAATTACCAAAAACACAACAACTAAAAAATCAAAAACAGATCATTTATAATATCAATAATGTTCAGATAAGACAAAGAGCGACAAATGCATTCTGGGTGGTCGTTATTATTATCATTGGGTGAATTGGAGACAGCGCTTAAGCTGTCTGCGCTTTGGGTAATCCAAGACGGCATTTAACCAATTTAATATTATTATCTATGATCTTGTAAGGCAACAGCGTGTCAGTCCCAAACCCCTCCCTGCTGTGTTCCCAAGTCGCAGTCTTGATATGCTCAATGTCGCTGACTGTAATCAGAGACCAGCGAACAGCAAAACAGCTAACAGAGGAACTGAGAACTCTGGCGAACAGGGCCCAACAACAACAAATGCAACAGAAACAACAACTGCAACCAGTTGCAACAAAAAGAAAATGAGTGAAATATATTTGTGTTGTTTGTGTTCTTGTTGTTGCTGTTGTTTTTGCCTCGCTTGGCTCGCAACGTTCTAATTGGCGCTTGTTGCTGCTTGTTGCAAGACAACACACAAAAATCTATGCTTCAAATCTACAGCGTTCTTATCTTACCAGAAATGAGCATTGGACATTGAGCAAAGAGCATTCCATGCCTGTCAGCGGCGACGGCGACGTTGACGTTGACTGCGGCAGCAACTGCAACTGCAACTGCAACGGCAGCGGCGACATTGATGCATGTTTATGTAACAGCAAATTGATTTTTAGCTCAACAAAAAAAAAATGGTAATAGTAGTAGGAACAGTTAGTTAAATGTGGTGAGACGAAGATTTGATGCTGCAGCTGATTTGTAGAATAAGATAAGATAAATTAAATAATAGCTGGATTGATTTGTCGGACGATTCTGATCAAGAATATGCCCCCAGATCGGAGAACGATCTATTTAGTTAAGTCTGCGCACGACTAGAGATACCCTATAGTAAAGTCTTTGCTTATCAAATTGACTGTGAATGCTTATCAACTATATATAATCGTTATGGTTTTGCAGATGCTTCCTTCCATATTCCAATACTCTTGCACAACTTCAATGTACCTTCTATCTTTTTCAACTTATTTCATTTAACAAATTTATATATTTTCCAACCATTTTGAGCTTATATTAAACTGTTCCCTCTTGCTGTAACTTATATATAAATAAATATAAAAAACTCATTTTTTATTATACATTTTATTAAAAAATCACAAAATCCTTGCACGTGCAGGTTTAGCTCCACTCGTGTATATAAATCTGTCTTTCTGTCTTTCAATTTATTTCAGTGTAGCTAACAAAATTAAGCATATCTCAGTCAAAATGCTTAAATTTAGCAACCTTCAATTCCATCTCACAATTTCACTTAGCTTAGCCTTAATTAATTAAACCCTCAGTGGCATTGTGGTTTATCTGCAAAATCTGGCCAATATCAAATGCATTTCTTTGTTTGTGCATATTTCAAGTTATGCGTTTGTCTATTTACTTTATGGTTGAATTGATTTCTGGCGGTTTTTACATTTCCAAATTGGGTCAACTTTAGTGTTTTGATATCAATTCATTGGAAAATTAAATCACAAGATTTTTATTGCAATGCACACATACACACAAGTCACTCATGCTGTGTGTGTGTGTGCGTGTGTGTGCGTTGTGTATTTGTGGCTTTTGGCATTTTTGTTTTCATCTAAAACTTTAATTGATTTTTAAACCGAGCTTGCCACAGAGTTGCTCTGTGGCACTTTTGGGAACTCTCACTCCATCTCTTCCGCTCTTTTCCCCATCTGCTATTTTGACCAAATGCAGCCACATTCAATCAACATTCATGAGTTGTTCAAAATTCATTGGAATTTTTTGATTTTGGTCATTTATATTATTTGGACAAGAATTTTTCGATTTTTCGTTAACTAATTTTTGCTTGTGCACAAAATAGCTTTGCATTTGCCTCAACTAAATATTGTTAAACAAAAATTTCGTAAATGAAAGAAGAAAAAATTAATTTTATTTAGCACATAAAACAATTGTATAAAATAAAGTAAAATGTTTTAATATTTATGCTAGTTGTCAAGTTATTTCTCATTGGGTTTGTAGCAAAAGTTAATTGCAATTTCTAATAGTAATTTGTTAATTAAAATATTTAATAACTGTTACTTTGTCTAGAGGCAAACATATATATGTTATATATTTATTAGATACATGTTGGTTGTCAAATTTAACCCATTTTGCCTACAAATTCGTTTGACTCATTCGTTCAGTCTGAAAGCCAGATGCTGTTGTAAAACAAATGCAATTCTCTCTCTAAAAAAAACAAACCAAATTAAAATTGCACTTATCGCTTCATCATTTGGAGAATTGCATTTGGAGAGCTGGCACATTTCGTGCAATTGCAAAAAAAAAAATAAAAAAAAAATAAGAGTCCCAGCCAAGCCCCAAATTCGTGACACTCAATCAAATCCCCAAAATGGGGGCCCTTAGCTAAACAGGCAACGTTTGCAAGCTTTTGAGGTGTACCACCCAGCACTTACGTCACTGACCATACACTCACACACATACATCTAGACACACACACACAGCTAGACACACACACACACCTAGACACACACACTCATCCATTATCCATTCCCATACCCATTTGGCAACTGTGCTCGTAACAGTGAATTTAAATTGAAGCAAAAATGTGTACAAATATTTAAACATGTGTTTCTCTCTCTCTCTCTCACTCTCTCTCGCTCTGCGTCTGCCAGCTCAACTCAACCTCAATCAAAATGCGAGTTTCGTTCAATTAAAAGGATTTTCGATTTTACAAAGTGCGTTTTGTCAACCCAGAGAGAGGGAGGGGCTAGGTTGGGGAACGGAACGGAACTCGAGGTAAATAAAAGTATGCATGTTAAACGTTTTGTACATGACAACTGCCAAAGCGTAGAACAGACGGCAATTTTCTCTAGGCCAAGTGCCGGAATTCTGAAGTAAAACAAGCAGGAATGTTTGCAACGAATAAGCTCAACTAGAAGATACCCTGTACTCAGCTTTATCTGCTTCAGCTATCGATCAAATTCCATAAGCTTTATCTGCATACTCATATGTCAAATTTGTAGTTTCTAGCTTCTGTGAGATCTACAAAGTTAAATCGCCACTACTGTTGAAACTTATCAGAAATATATATATATACTTTTTTAACTTATTTTTCTCTGTCGCTTACTCAACTTTTGCACAACTTCATTATACCATTTATTTCATTTTGAGTGGGTGCAGGGTATATAAAATAACAGAGCGCAAAGGAAATTCAGCAACTAGAAAAAAAAAACAAAAAAAACAAGAAGGGAAAAACCACAATAAAGACGACAAAAAAGCAACAATGAGATAGAAAATGTTGTGCAAAAATTGAAAAGTTGCCTGCCGAAAAATTTACCATTTCAAAAATTGATTAGAAGCTTTAGCAACATTCAGGAGAGGGAGCGGCTGCGTCAGCTATTGCCAGCTGACTGTAGAGGGGGTAGTTGATGTGGCACGGGCGGAGGGGGGCGGTGGTCGTGGACTGAGTAGTGTGTAGAATATGGTTGGTTAAGTCGAACCAAGTCGAGTCGATGTCGATGCTCTTAAGGATATGCGGGAAAGCTGGACTGTCGACAACCATGTCCTATGTGCAGTGTGTGTGTGTGTAAGTGATTTGTGTGTGTGTGTTGTGTGTGTACTGTGTGTAAACGTGTTGCGGACAGGCTCCGGCTTAAGTTTGCAGGGATATTTGTATTTGTGTGGCAACTTTTCGTGTTTGTGCCGCAGCTTTGTTGCTCAATATCGACACACACACGCAAACTGGGTCAACTAGACTTTTCTTTTGGTAAGTGTGTGTGTGTGTGTGAGTGTATTGGTCCCCCCTCCACACCACATCAGGTAGCAGTTGTGGCACACAACACGTAGTGCCAACTATCTGAGAATGACATTAAATTACCAATGCAAAATATCCTGGTAGCATTTACCGTAAGCAAATAATAAATAAAAAAACAAAAGACAGCAGAAGAGAGAGAGAGAGAGAGATAGGAAGTGAGAGAGAGAGAGAGAGGGAAAACAGAATGAAAATGAAAATTTAAACAGCAGCGGCAATAAAAGAAAATTTGCTGCCATTTTCAGTTGGTTTTTCGTATATTTTTTTAGGCAGGTTGTAACAGCTGTTGGCTGTTGACTGTTGGCTGCTTTTGCTGCTGGCTGGCATTTTAGCCACATCTTGAAACTTGGCTCACATTGTCACACGGTAAGCAGCAAGCAGTTGGCCAAGTCACAGTGCCACAGTGTTGCACACTGCTGATGGGATGGCTTTCAGTATGATGAAGTGAATTGCTAACGGCTCAGCTGAGCATCGTGCCACACACACACACACACACACCCAGAAAAATCAGGACAAAGCTAAGCCGGGTATATGTATGTATGATATGAGTGGGAACCAAAGAGTCTCCTTAAGCTTGTTCTGCGATATGCTGGCAAGAGGAGCAAGATACAAAGTGTGCGGATATTATTTTCTGCAGGTTTTGGCCGTGTTTTTATTTAAGTTAATAAGTTGAAATGGGTTTTGCTGCAGAGCAAAGAGTAGAACGAAATTCAGTTAACGAAACATCAATTTCAATGTGGGGTGATTAATTTTTAGCCAATAAGTAGAAATGATTTTGGGGCAGAGCAAAGCGTAGATGGAAGAAAGAAAGGGTTGCATTTACCTCTTGAGTTTCAAGCTATTTTTAAATTGAATCATCAGTGGAAATTTCATTCCAATTAGTAATTAAGTTAGAGTAAAGAGTGGAATAAATTGAAATGAGCAATGGATTTATTTAGCATTGTTGTCTTTCTAAGCTGAAGTCATTTTTAAACTGCACAAATTTAATTCCTGAAAAAAGGCTGCAAAGGGAAATCAACAAGTTATATTCCTTCCCAAGATCTGACTATCAATAGTCTAGTCTAACTCCAACTAAATTCCTTTCCTATACAAAATGTAAGCATATCTTTTCAGTTCGCTCCATTAAAATTTAAATAATTCAAAATTATATTTCGCGCTTGCATATTAGGCTATCTTAATCAGACCAAATTAAAAGTGTACAAAGCAACAAAGCAATGTCAATGAGCTGCTTCAACTGCCAAAAAAAAAACAAGCTAAAGCGAAACAAAAAAATAGCTAAAAGGAAGACAAGCCGAATGACTTAATCGCATTTGCGCGACTTTGTTGCACTCGCCGCCAGACATTTGCCATAAAAATGCAAATGAAACATTGAAGCAGTAAGAGAGACAAGAGCCAGAGACAGAGAGAGCGAGAGAGAGGGAGACAGAGTACATTAAGAACTCGCAACTTCAACTCCGAGTCTGAGCCAAGTGATGAAGTGCAAGAGTTAGGCCATATCACGATGTTGGCTGTTGGTTAATGCCATGGCTAATCCGCGCCCGTTAGTTACCTTAATCCCCCAACAATTTTGTTAACAAACGAACATCAAACGAAATAAAATGTGCAATAAATTTAATTTGCACGGCGTTCCGAGCCAAATAAAAATCACACCTTCTTCCGAAGGGTATGAATGAGTTTCTCGATCTTTATTTTTTTTTTATTTGTATATTTTTACTTTACTTTTCGTCGAGGGAATTGCAGCTCAGATGCCAACCCCAAGTTGAATAAGTGGAACGAAACAGGGCAGCAAAAAAACTCGAACTGGTTACTTGATTTTATCGCTCGCTTTTATCGCCAAAATTTGCCAAAAAAAAAAAGGCAAGACTGCTAAAAAATGCAATACCAACAACGGAAAGTTAGAGTGCTCTAGGCTAGAGAGCTCGACTAGGAGATACTCTAAAAATGATAGTTAAATAAAATCACCTGTTTGAGAGAATGAGAACAAAAGCGAAATTTGTGCAGTTGTTCAAATATATGTGTGGGTATTTCTAACATTAATTGGAAATTTAATTAAAAATGTGTATTTTATTGCAATCGAAAATCGATTTTAATCGGGACTGTTATCGATCAAATGAAGTAAGCTGCGCAATATAAACGAAAACTTATATGTAAGATTTAAAGTCTCCAGCTCTTATAGTTTTTGAGATCTCCGAGTTCAGATAAACTAAAGTCAGCTGTTAATCCTGATCAAGAATATATATACGTTATGGCAGAAATACTTCCCTCTGCCTCTTACATACCATGCTTTTTTAGCAATTTTCCGTAGGTTCAGAGTATCAAACTAATATAGGGGCAGCAAGATAAGCTATGTAAAAAAAATAGTATGGGAACTTTACTCCCTCTATCTCTCGCGCTCTCTCTCTCTCTCTCTCTCTCTCTCTCTCTCTCTCTCTCTCTCTCTCTCTCTCTCTCTCTCTTCTAATAATTAGTCGCCCGAGCAGGGATTTCATGTCAGCCCCTGCTGCTATGCCATAAAAATCATGGACATGGACAGGAACATGAACCTCTGGGTCAGTTCAACACTTGCAGTTGAGGGTATCAGCCAAGCAGAGTTGGGTGTGCGAGTGTGTGCGTGTGTGTGTGTGTGTGTGTGTATTGGGGTGTGTGTGGCAAGAGTGTGCTGGAGACCTACTTGAACTTGCGAGTGAGTGCAAAGCGAACTCAACACTTGATCAAAATGCCACAAAGCGATTTGCATATTTTAATTAAATTCGCGCTTTTGGCCGGAAAGAACACAGTAGAAAAGCGCAACAGTATGAGAGAGACAGAGGGAGAGAGTCACAGAGGGGGTGAGAGATAGAAAGGGGGGGGGGGGGAGCAGGGAGTGTCAGTGGCGCTGTCTTTAGCTATTTTTAAAAATATGTAAAAAGCGCGCGCAACACATGTGACCACAAGCGTATTAAATTTTGTGCGCCACTCGAAAAATGAAAATGGAAAAATAGAAAAGCAGAAAGCGAAAAGCGAAATCCAAAGAACTTGCTGAACTTGCTGGCCAGCAGAGAACGAGAGAGAGGAGGAGGAAAGGGGGCACGTTGGGGACTTGTGTGCTGGCCAAAAGGTAGCCAATTAAACAGAGTCGCAAAAGTGACTGTGACTGCAAAGGTCGTCCCACTGTCAAATACACTGAGCGAAATGCACCAAGGGCCCATAGAGACCGAAACTGAGCAACAGCAAGACAGAGAGAGACAGATAGAGAATGAAATGAAAATCTGATGAGCGTTGTGGGAGTTTGGGAATATTCGTTATTGAAAGTCGACGAGGAAAGCTACAAATGAGGGCAGCGCAAAGTCAGATTGATACTGCACTGGGTAATAGCTGAAATATTCAAGATACAATTTAAGTTTGCGGCAACTATAAAATTGTCAAGAGTCTAAGACAAAATGCTACTCACGTTGCAATTTCAGTTTGTGGCAAAAGAAACTGCAAAATTGTCAAAAAATCGAAGAAGAATCGAAGTTTGTTGCATAAGGGACTAAAAATTTGTGGAAAACTATAAGATAAAAAGTAGATTTGTAGTAAAAGGAACTAGAAGATTGTCGAGAAATCGAAATTGGTTCTGAATATTCTACAGTCATAAATACTTGCCAAAAATCGTTGCGCTTTTGTCATAAATATAAGAACTCCACCTAAAATTCATGGCCACTAGCTTAAGCTTAACTTTTCTTCTTTCTTTTTTTTGCAGTGTATTGCAAAGCTGGCCAAGCATTACGCTCATATTGCTGTCTAGTTGCCGCTTTGCCACTTGCCGCCCTGCCACCTTGCTGCGCGCAGCCTGCTCAAACATGAGCAAAGCGCAGTGCAGCATAAAGTGTTAAATTGGATTAATCCAGAAGATTTACGCTGCGGGTGATATTAACATGGCTAACATGGCAACGTGGCTACTACCACTACTACCACTACTACCAACTTCCAACGTAAGCTGCAACATGTTGCACTTGAGCCAGCAGCAAAGGCAGTAATTTTATTAAAACCGGACGCGTAGCGCAGCAACACCGGAAATGCAGCAGCAACACAAAGCACACACACACACATACATAGAGTGAAGTAAGTGTACATGGTGTAAGTGTGTCAAGTTGTGTGTTGTTGTTGTTGTGTTTGCTGTTGTTCGTTGTTGCTGTTGTTGAACGTCAACGACCATGCAAATTTGTGATTGAATGCGATTTCGGGATTTAACGACGGCTTCAACTCAACAGCCGGGACCACAGCTAGTTGCAGAACAACAACAATAACTACAAATTACACTCGAAAAAAAATAGAAGAAATGTTAAACTCTAAGCAGATAGAGTGTTGACAAAATCCAACAAAATCTGTGACAAGTATTCAATCTATAAAGTATAGTCTGATACCTGATCTAAGAAATAAAGTTCAGATTTAGAAATGCTTTTTCACTTATATTTGAGCTAGGCACAGCGTTTTTCTGCCAGTGCAGCTACTACAGCAGCAACAACAACAACAACAGCAGCAGCAGCAGCAGCCAGGCAAGGCGGTAATAATGCCTTGACAGCCAGCAACAATAAGCTGCAGCAAACAGCATGCAACAAGCAGCAAGCAACAAGAACAACAACAGCAACTCGGCAAACGCGTTGATTATCCCAATCAGCAACACTTTACCAGCGTAAATCTATTTAATTTGCCATTGGGCTCCATTTCAATACACGCCAGAGCCCCCAAACCCCTGCCCCTGTTGCGATAATGCTGCTGTTGCAGCTACAAATCAGCTGTTTGCAGCTCTTGTTAAATGTAATTGAACCTGTTCTTTGAGTTTTGTTTTGTAATTTATTATTGGCGCATGAGTTCTGGAACCAAAAACAGCAACAAGCAGCAGAGGAAACTGGAAAATAAGCGCTACAACTTCAGAGATCGTAGCTCATGGAGACTGTATTTTCTTTATATTTGGATTCCTTTTTGTCGTTTTGTTCTTGGCCATGGCATGCGAGGATCGCGTCAAGATCGTGCCTGACGCGTAATTGATTATTACGAGCAACAACTGCAACACTACCAGCAACAACAACTGCAACATTGCATGCCAGCATAATGATGTATTAGTTAAAGTTGGCCAACCGGTTCGCATTTTGGCCATGAAAAACGGCTTAGAATTAGGCGGCGGTGATTACATGGCCAAGTGCGTTGAAATTGAAAAGAAGTGTGCAACTTGTGTGCAACTCCGCTGATGATACGATGAAAAACAACTGCAGCAGCAGCAGCAGCAGCAGCAACTGAGTCGAGCCGAGTCGGCACTTTGTGGCAGCCGCAAACGTGATGTGGAATGTGGCAAACTGTTGCCACAAAATGTACCGCCGCCTTTAACTTCAATCAGAGCAAGCAGCAAATTGAATGGAATGCGATCTAAGTACAAGCAACGTACAGAATAAAACTGTTGCACAATTGAGTTCAATTTTTCTGTGATTTGCCACAGCAATGGGCCAAATTATGTTGAGAATAAACATGTGGAATTTATGGCAAGTAAAATCTTTCAAAAAGAGTGCGAAATAAATACATCAATTTGCCCACACATATTTCCTAAGAATGTGAATTTGAGAAATTTCCACATACCCGAAACAAATAGATTCAGATGAAGTAGATTTCGATTAAATTCTAGGCTAAACAATATATGATGTCTATATACTATTAAAATCATTTATTTATACAACTTACTATATTAAATTATAAGCTTAAGCTTGCAACAGAGTTTGTATCTTAAGTTTAACAATGGTTAATTTAAGAAAGATTTTTAAAATCTGAACTCTTCTATATTTTAGTATTATAAGCAAAACCCGAAAAGTATTAAATAACAATTTAAAATTCAGCATTTTTTAAAAACAACTTAACAAAGTTTTTATTTTTATATGTGCTGCAATTGTTATAAAATTGTTTATATTTTATGACATTTATGACTCAGCAAGTGTTGTCAATTACTTAAAGCCCAATCAAAACTAAGTCTTATGTTCAATTGTTTGCCCAGTTTTTTTTCATATATGTATATTTCACACACTGCACTGACAACAATTGACTGCAGCTGAGGCACCTTTAACGAACACTCCACACACCTTCCTACATCCTCCATGCTCCAACCCTCGCCCCAGAGTTGACAGCGCCCTCTGTCAGCATGGCCCATAACTCATAAGAAGAAGAAGAGAGAAAAAAAGTGCAACCAACACACAGAAATATATAGGAAATACAGTCAGAGAGCTCCAATTTTAATTGCCCGACATTAAACGATCGACGTCGACGGCGGCAACGGGTAAAGTCAGCTATCGAATAGATAGAAACTTGTGTGTATTGCTAGAAATCGAATAGCAACAGATACAGCTACAAGTCGAGTAATAGCAATAGCAATAGCAATAGCAATAGCAATGGCAACAGCAATACCATTACCATTACCAATACCATTACCAATATATATGGCCAATACCCATTGCAATGGGATTCGCAGCGCCATAAAATATGCGCACGTTTTGGTTTTGTTAGCCGTTTGTTTGCATATGCCAAATGCAAAGCAACGAAGCATATACACTGAACAAAATCAGCACATTAAAGTGGGAATGTAGTAAGCCTTGTCTTTTTAATGAGCTTAAGGATATTCGAAGATGCCCTAACACCAAATACTGAGCTGAGAATATTTAATTTTCCATACATTTTGAACGATTGGATTATTATTCGATTCGAGGCTGGAAAAAAGAAGAACTGCAGGATGGAGTTGCAGATTTTGTTCAGTGTACTTGCGAGGCATATGGTCTGCGTTGTTCTCTTCTGCAGTGCTCTGGTCTGGTTTGCGTTTGGGTTTGGGTTGGGGTTCGGTCTGTGCGCTGTGCTGCCTGGTCTCGATGGCCAGACAGCATTTAGCGTACGATTTGGCGGCGCGAAAAAGATAAACTCATAAATTATGGCATTGAATGTCACTTCGACGACGACAACGACGGCGGCGGTTGCTGCGACGCCGACAGCAGCAGCAGAAGTGGCAGCAGCAGCAGTTGCCACCGACAATGGACGATGGCTGCGGCGACTGCGGCGATAATGAAGCCCATTTTAAAGTCAGTACCATTGAAATGCGATTTGATTTACAATCCCATTTCGATTATAATCGATGATGATGTGTGTGCGCGCCTCGGCCATGCCATGAACTTGCATATAAATACCAATCTGTGTCCCCGTCTTTGTTGCAACCACACCACAAACCAGCCGAATGCTAAGCAGGCTGTGTGGCAGGCAGAGCCAAGTCTCTAGCGGTCTTTCCAAGGAAATCGAAACGTTTGCCGAAACTGAAGCTGCAACTGCAACGCTGCCCACAGGCGTTTTACCTGTTGCTGTTGCAATTGAACTTGAATACGAATCGGGCTTTGACTTTAGCTTTGGCTTTGACTTCAGCTTTGGCTCTTTGGTTTACCAAAAGCCGCCAACTTGTCAGAGTAACGAAACGAAAACCGCCACCGCTTCCACTCCTTGCAACGATGGTGGCAATTGTTTTGATGACCGTTGATAACTGCAGCAGCGGCATATTCTATGGCTACACTCGCAGAAAAATACTTATACAAAGTTTTTTTAACTACAACAAAGCTTGCACAGATTTTTCTGAGTCAAGCTAAACTTTAAATATTAATTTTATTTTATTCTTATTGTATTTGTACTATAGTATTTCTAACAATGTATTTCTTCGAGTGCAATTCGTGATTTCACCAGGGACACAAGCTTTAACCATACCCCAAAAATGACACAAGAAACAATCAATAAAAATATAACAATGGTCTTTGTCACGTGTTATGCCGGCGGGCTTAAAACAATTTTTATTGCATTTTAATTGAAGCTGAAAGCACATTAAACTGAACTGAATAAAAAAAGGCAAACTCAGAAAAGACAACTCGTATGCAATACGAGCAACGTTTCAAGTCCAAGTCCAGCCCACGCAGCTCTAAAATTTATTACAACTTAATTGTTAATGTTGTTTTTGTTGTTCTTGTTGTTCTTGTTGTTCTTGTTGTTCTTGTTGTTCTTGTTGTTCTTGTTGTTCTTGTTGTGGGTTTTGCTTAATTCTCTATATGTGTACATATCTGTATATGTCTTCATTTAAGCGCAACGCCCCACAATATGGCATGGAAACAAAGCCAATTCCGGACCGGATGTGCTAGATGATCTCTAGTCGATGCCCAGAGTGAACTTATCGATACTCTAGAGGCAAATAAAATACCCTTGATTAAAACAGCAACAAAGTATTTACAATTTAAATTGCGAATCGTATAAATAGGAAATAGTAAAGTGAAATAATCAATAATCACTTCACTTAAATTCTGACAGAGCATTGAAGCTTCGTTGAATTCTTTTTTCACATTTGCTTTATTATCAGACTTCGCTGTGTGCTTTGCAAACGCCTACGCAAAAAGGCGTCGACGAACAGGAACCGTAAGCAAATAGGCAAACTGACAGCCCGGCAGACAAACGTATTGGAATTGAGTCGAGGCCGTTGAAATGTAGACCACCGAAGTGGTTTGGCATGCATTCTAAGTTGATGTTTATTTTGCATGCTTTGGCAAGGGAATTTTTCATGCACACATGCATGAGACAATGCCAAGCAATTACCTTAAAAATTCTCTATGTGTGTGTGTGTTCATGTGCGTGTGACGAAGTAAAATGCATAGTCATAAATGGTCTAAATTATGGCATATTGCACTTCGCACATCCATAATTGCCATAAACGATTTTTTGCGTGCGCAACCAGCTGCCTAACGAAGAGAAGCTGCAGGGCTACTCAGTGCACAAATATACTCACTCCCCCTCCTCTCTCTTTCTCTTTTCCCACATACTCACGAAGCTGCACAAAGTGCAGTAATAAATCAAATTGTCATTTTTGTATATTTTGCGCCACCTGACGACAGCAGAGAGATGGCATGCAGGCTTTTAATATTTCGGAATACCAGCTTGCCCATATACCGGTAAGTTTATGTGTCGCTTGCAGAAGGTACTCATAATTATCATTATTATTATAATTATTGACAGTAATGCTGCTGCGCAGCAGACAAGTCAAGATGTTTGCGAGAAACACCCAAAATGGCAACAGAAGGAAAAGCCGTTCACCTGTGATCAGGTTTTTGATTTTGTTATAACTTTTTTAATTTTATATATATATATATATATATATATATATATGTTGGTATATAATAAATTTCATAATGGTGACCATAAATAAACTGCAGCAAAAAATATGTTCACAGTTTCAAGCTTAAAACATTTCGTTACATTTTCTAGCACTCAAGCTGGAGCCAGCTACTAACAAGCCAAAATTCCAGCACTGTCCAAGAGTGCCCAAAATTGCCATTAAATGCAGCGAAAATCACAAACACAAAGCAACGGCACTTTTCGTCTGTTGCTTTGCGTCTGCATTTGGCCAGCTACCCCTCCCCTTAGCCAAAGCTATGCTTAACATGCTGCTCGTGACAATTACGAATGAGAGAGCAATAGATCGGCGGCTTCGATGAGAACTTTTCTCCTTTATACTAGCTGCCAAATTAGCACGGTTAAGTGCTGTGTTATGTTTCGATTGCCTTGACAAGTATCAATACTTTACCCATAAGAACAGTGCAGTCGATGAATTGGTCGGTTTTTCAAATTTAAAATTATAACTTGAGCTTTAATACATTAAGAAACAAAGAATTTGCTTGCTAATGGTAACTGATAACAATTAACTGTTGGAATATGATAAATAGTTATAGACACCTTTCGAGGACAATATAATGGGGATCCTTAATGTGTGGCTTGTCGAACATGTGCTTGCAACTCCACTGGATGCTGTTTCTCACGCCCAATGCATAATCGTTGCGATTCTGGGTGAGCAATTGGAATGCCTTAAAATTTTTGAGCTCGCTCGCAGGCCTCTCAATGCCATTGCCGATGAGGCTGCCCTCGGGATCGGCAAAGATAGCCTGTATATACAGGAGTATATGCCAAATGTGATGTTCATCCTTCAACCAATCCTTGAGCAAAAACTTCAAATCGAGACTATGCGAAATGGGACAAATGTGTGGATGAAATATGTCCTGCTGAAAGGTCACAGTGGGCAGGGTGTGCTCATTGGGAAACTGATCCGGCAGCAGGATGGAGAAACGGAACACGCTCCCCGCATAGCAGCCGCTGTGTATGAAGATCACTCCGAACCACAGCAAACAGTTCGAGTAGCTGGGTATCGCATAGATGCCCCTAAGCTGCATCTGCTCGATCAATTGGTATTCGGCCAGGATTTGGTAGCCTTGATTGATCAGCGACAACGTTTTGCTGTTGCCCGGTTTGCTCTCCAGACACATGACAAACTTGCTAAGAAAATATATATAACTCCATTTGTCAAATGTTTTGACCAAGTAACTCTTTCTTTTAGCACTCACCAATTTGGACAAACTTTAGCGGAAAACAGCGGTGTGTTTTGGAAGTGTTATGTTTTTGAAAAGCTGAATAATTTAGGAGCACATTTTGTCAAATATTTCAGAGTAACTGATTTTTCGAAGAATGATTTGCAAACTCCTTAAAAGTTAACTTATCATCCTAAGTTGCTAATTAAAACTACCTTTTAATGATGATGCTTTCAGGCACAAAAAATTCACCTGTTGCTGTTTTTTAGTTGACAACGCAACGAAATCGAAACAGAGTCAAAAACAATGTAATCGATGCCACTTTGAGATATACTCGCTTTGATTTACTTGCAATTGCTTGCCACATTTGAATTGATAATTACAGACACAGTGCTGCCGTGTACGAGGCTGCAACATTGTAGCCATTTACATTTATGCGGTATGTCAACTTGCCACATGCTACAAGTAGCGCAACGGGAATTGCCCACTGCAACACAAGCAAGAAAACAGGTACGAAGCTTGTAAGTCGAGAGTGCTCGACTATCAGATACCGCAGACACTAGAACTTAGGTTGCATAATAGTAAAAAAAAATTATAATAATTTGTAAGTCAAGAGTGATCGACTGGCAGATACTCTAACGCTAAGTCCTTATCTATAATCTAAATTCCAGATGCATGTGCTGGTATTTATACAGGAAAATACAATTTTCTCCCGAGTTTCTTAATTAATCATCAATAATAATAATATATACTTTATGGCGTAATAAAAGCTTCCTTATACATCTGTTACATACACTTGCATTAATTCATAATACCCACTATACACATTTGAAATTATTTCAGGGTATAACTATGTTCAAATGGGTGGCAAGACGCGGATGACAAAGGGAAACTGAGGACTGGAGCAATGTCCAGCACTGGCCGCGACTGCATACATGAGTGTATGTGTGTGAGTGTGCGTGTGTGTGTTGTGTCGTACTCAGCGGTATATTCAATCATGTCAAGTGTAATAATTTTGCGAATACTTGCAACAGATACAAACAAGCTGCACACACGCAGCTCAACTCAGCTCAACTCAGCTCAGAGCTCGGAGCAGAACCAAAGCGTACCGAACCGAACCGCACCAAAACGGAACCAAACAGATGAGCTTGGCGCATAGACAACGTTCTCATGTGTTTTGGTTGGATTTTGATTTATGATTGCAATGCGCTGATGTACGGTTCTTTCACGCACTGGCAACATAATGTGGCATTATAATGTCGCATGTCGCACAAACACAAGCACAGACACACTCACAAGGAGAGTAGTAAGAGTAGATGCTGTATGTATAGTTTCCTACACCCTGTAACTATTAAAAGTGCATGGGGAGTTTTTCCATAAAGTTAGAAAGATTTTCAACCATACATATTCTTGATCTCAGAAGACAGAAGAGTCTGAAAGTAAGAAGTAGGGAATATAAAAATAGATCTTACTTCTTTTCTACTACAAGGTAAATGCTTGCATATGATTTGAATTTTAGCTACGTGAAAAATATCTTGAATATTATAGATAAATATCCCAAATTGGATGTGTAGGTTTCCATTTAATATACTCTGATCAAGTGCCTAAAAACTATACAACGATCAAGAAACTCTTTAAGGAGTAAATTTGAAATTGCAGCCCAGTTCAGGGTATTCATCAAGTCGGGCATGCAATCTCTGTCGCAGCCAACTAGAGCATTACCTCGACAGAAGAGTTATAAATTTATTGTGTGACGGAAGTTGAGAGATACCCCCCACTTGAAGCCTGATGTCTGCTGCTCAACTGGATCATAAATATTTGCATGCCGATCTCCGTTGAAGCAGCTGCTAATTGGCAAACGCGAAAAGCAAACAGACAGCATTTCAGATCTTTTGGCACTTTGCTGCTTGAGGGCAAACATATCATAAACGCTCCTGACAGACAGTGAGGCAGTCTTGATAAGTTGCCCAGCCCCATGCAACAGATAAGAAATGCCTCACTCCCAAAATAACATTACATGCAATAATAATTATGAACGCAAATACAAAGTTGCCCAACTTTTGCACGTTTTGCACCGCGAAATTCAGCTCATTAAAAAAAAAAACATATATATATATATATATATTCATTTGTATCCGCGATATGATATGATACGTTATGAATTTCGAGTGTGACTTGGACTTTCTATCCCGCTTGGTTAACGCCAGTTGTCAGTGCATTGACATGGGTGCAACACACAGGCGCAGAAAGGGTCAGATCCTCAAATCCATTGGGATTTTTATAATTTTTATTTCTTTGCGGGTTCGCCTCATTTTCACCTCAGCCCACATTGGCAAGACGACAGCGACTACTACACTCAGAGAAAAATTACAATTTTAATTTATAACTCTAGAAATAATATTTAAATATATATATAAGACAAAAAAGAATTTTAAGTTAAATAAGTAAAAGATTTCATATTTCTAGAAAAACTCCGTAATCTGGAATAGCTTTTCTTGATTTGACAAATATCTAAAGTGTTATTAATAAATGAAAATTCGAATACTTTCCTCCTGTGAACTGTCTAAAAGTAAGGCGACTTATTAAATTAAGGTTCAACTGTTTTGCTGAGTGTACAACTACTACAATAACCCATGTCAAAATGTTTGCTTGTTTTATAGCGCTAAGGGCAATTGCTAATATGTTTTGGCTCACACTCTCAAACACACACACACACACACACACACACACACACACTGCGTGCCCTGGCGCACCTGTGGGGAATTGCTTGTCACCTGGACCCGCCACGCAAACAGTCGTCGAGTGGAATCGCAACATCCAATTTCGGATTTTTATTTTATATTATTACTTTCTGTATACTTCTGCTGCTGCTGCCGCTGCTGCTGTTGCTGCCACTGCGATGTTTTTTATGCGGGCAGCAATTTCTCGTGCCGCCCTTTTAGCCATGTTTTTTTGCTTTGTTTTTTTTTGATTTTTGGCTTGTGTGTTACTTTTTTCTTATCAGCTTTCTTTCATTTATGCTACGTTGCATTTTGGGTCTTCTGACCGCGACGACTTCGTGGTTCTGTGTTTGGTTCTCTTCGGTTCGGTTCAGTTGTAACACGGTGGCATATAACACTTAAGTGCTTGTTGTTGTTTTATAAGATAAACTCTGGCAAAGGCCCACATGTCTCTAAAAAAAAGGAAAAACAGAAAAAAAACATATACAAAGAAGCAACAAAAATAATAACGTGATGCCAATTTCATTTACTGCCACTTTCATTAACCAAAAAGGAGGCAGCACAAACAACTTTGGCATGTTTCTCTTTACTTTGTTTTTTCTTTTTCTCTTGTTTTGCTTATCTGCCCTCAGAAAGTTACAAGTTGAACTTAGGGCTTTGAATTTGATGTGCCATAAGAAGAATGAGTATGTGTGTGTGTGTGTGTGTGTGTGTCTGCTGTGTGTGTTTGTTGTTAGTTGAAGCATGCAATTGGCAAAAGACAGCTGTGTCTGTAAAATAAATTGACTAACTGTAAAGAGTTGTAAAGTGAAACTTAATTCCATTCAACTTTTGGTTAAAATTCAATTTTGATATTCTTTATGAATTAGTATAATATATAATCATTTTTAAACTTATTAACCGTTACAGTGTGTAAAAAATCTTGTTAAAAGTATGTTGAAATAATGACAGTAAAATGCTTAAGGATGTTGCGTAAAGCAAAATGGGAAAACATGTAAAACTACGCATAAAAAAAAATCAGAGATATTTCCTAGCAAATATGTATATATAAAAAAAAATATATATTAATTAAATACGTAATTTCTAATTTCTTTCAAAAACCAAACACGAAAAATCTTTGCAACATTCTTGCACAAAGCTGAATAGATACAAAAATCTACGATTTTAAAACAAATGAGAAATGTTTAAAAAAAAACTGTACTGAAAAATGTTGCTAAAGCCGACACAAAAAAAAACAGTTACTATTATATTTCTAATTATCTAATTTATAATAACTCATCTATGAAGCTTATGCAGAAAATATTCAAATATTTCAATTATACATTTCCATTTCCCGTCCGTCTACCAATCGAATTATTCGCCACATACTTTCAGGCAGTAGCCAAAAATGTGGCGCCATAGAACAATTATTATTGTGAAAGATTACAAAAAAAAAAAAAATAGAAATTATAATTGCTGTAATTAATGGATATGTATTTTGCAGTTCTATTGATTTATGTGAAATTTGTGGTAAGGATTTCGCTGTGGTTTGGCTCTGTGTGTGGCCTATTCAAATTGGGAAGGAATATATATGCAAACTCTTTCACTTGCCGTTCTTTACGAGCGACTATTGAGTATTATTATAGCCAAGTTATTTGGCTGGCAATGGAGTACGACAACAACTAATATTTGCATAATCTCGCTGGTGGAGCAAACAGCAGAGCAATTATTTCTTTAAAAATAAATTGCATGCACAATTGGTAGCAATAGCAAAAAAAAAAACAGCAAAAAAAAAAAGAATAAAAAATGCCATGGAGCCAGGAGTGGACCACCAATGTTCTGGCTCTGGCACTGACTCCGACTACGGCTCCGGCTCAGCTACACTCAGAAAAAATCACCGTGAATTTTAAAAATTCGACATACTTTTGAAACTTTTTCGTAGAAACACGATTTAAATTTCTTAATTTCAGCCTGGATTTTATTTAATTATTTTTTTAATTACTAATGTTAATATTATTAATTCTACTTGAAATGCATTTATAAATTAAAAAACACTTTTTAGTTTTCAGGAAGATTTTCTAAAATTCATAGTGTTTTTTTTCTAAGTGTATCAGGCTGTAGCACAGTTGCCGTCTTTAGGCACACAGATCCAGCGACGAATTTGGTCAAAACGGCTTTTTGGAGTGCTGCCTGCTGCTGATGCTGCAGTGGAGGATTTGAAATGGGGGCGTGGCAGCGCCCAGGTCGTTGTGTGTACGCCTCATTCCGTTTTATTTGCATATCGATTTGGAGTTTTTAGACGGGCAAAGAACACGCTTTGCTTTGGTTTGCATTTGGTTTGGGTTTGTTTTGGTTTTGGTTCGGTTTGGTTTGGTTTGGTTGGGTTTGGTTTTTGTTGCCTTGCATTCGGCCGTCTTCCTGCTTGGCCAAAATGTATTTGCATCAGAACGGATACACTTGGCTTCATTTGATTTGCAGCACAAATAACAATTGCATAATTGCTATGCTAAGGCCAAAGAATTTGAATTTATTGCCGTACGACGCTGAACAAAACGCAAAACATAATAAAATAAAAATCCACTCATAAATTTACACTAATCATTTTTTTTTTCTTTTTGCTTGTATCTGCAATTTGCTGCTGCTGATAAAATTCAATTATCTTAATATTTTCTTTAGCACACTTATCGTCGCCTTATCAGTGACGAAAGTCAGTCAATGGTGACAAAATGCTTGAGCTGCTGCTGATATGCTCGATAAGCACGTGCCGTGATGTGATTCCAAAGAGATTACGGGGAAAGGAGGAAGCGGAGGAGCTGCTGGTCTGGTGTGGAGCCAGCACTTTGAACAATTTTAATTTGCCGCTCCAACAAGACTTGTCCCAAAAGTATTTTTTTTTTTAGGTTTTTTGTTAGCCTCAGTCACGTAGCCATAAGTTGACCCCTTTGTTGTTGCAAGAAAATGGAAAACTTGCTGTGCCCAAATGCCTAGAACACTTCTTATACCCTGATTAAGTGAAAAAGGCATAATCAAATTGGGCAGAAGTAGGTAACAAACAGATGAAAGCAGCTCAAACACCTTAAGATATATAAATATATTCCTGACCAATATTAACTGCTGAGTCTATATTTAAAATGGATTATTGACGGCAATAAAATCAACAATTTTATAGAAATATCTTTCTTATCGAGAATATACATACCTGGACATAATACTGATCATCTGTAAAGAATACACCAAGATTGGTTGAGAAACACCGAAGAATATTTAACAATCATATTTACCAAATTGCCAAATATAATAAACAGTTTTTGGTGTTTGGTTTGAATATCTAATATCTAATTCGCTTGCAGCTTGTGATAGTTAAAGACTTGAGGTTAGGGTATCCCGAGCTCCCCTGTTTGAAGATTTGTTAATTGTTTAGCCTTAAAAGGACCAGCCTGACTTAACCCCATTAGAAACACGCCATGTTTAACAAGTTAGCAAATTTCATGTGACTTTTTGACGGCAGTTTAAATAATCAGAGTGATCGTTACAAATTTGAGTATAATAGCAAAATTAGCAAAGATATTGATTTTTATGGACAAATGTTTATAAACTATACAGACAAATTCTTGTGTACTTTTGTGTGGTTTATAAGAATAATAAATATATCAAATATTTACAGGAAGTGTAAAGTGTCACAAATCAATAAGCACTTCAGAAATATTGACAATTTGTTGCCACTATATTATATATATATATTGTAATATTTTTATATATAATTAAGTTCTTTTCAGACTGATCTACAGGGTATCTAGCATAGCACACAAGAATACTTAGATTTTCAAGGAACACTCCCAATGCGCCTGGGGTATTAATTAAAATTTGGCTAAAATGCTACTGTTTTTTTCAAGCATTCATCCATTAAATTTTCATGGCAACTTTAAGCACAACTACTTAAAAATGTGCTGCAAGTCGTAGAAGTTGCCCCAACGTCTGTGGTGTGTCCTATAAGTCACTCATTATGTCCGCTTTTGGGTCGTTTGGTTTATCATGTTCGTGGTTGACATTCGGCGCAGACGTAAATGAAGCAATTTTCTTGACATGCAAAACGTGCAACGTGCAACAGTTGCAACCGAATGGGAGCAACTGTTGCTGCTGCGACTGCAGTTAATTTTCGTATATTTAATTCAACTTAAATTATTGTAAAGCAACTGACGAGACTCGAGATTCGAGACTGCAGCCCAGCCAAAGACCTGGCCGCGCTTTGATGTGCTCCACTCCATTAGACCGGGCCCGAATCGAGTTCGGGCTCGCAGACGTCAAAGGTAAAGTCAGTGAGGCATCATGGAGCTGTGCTTTGCCGTCCATTTGCAAGGCAAATCAAACGCTTAATGAATTCATTTCAATTAAATATAAGAAAAAAACAAACAAGAAAAACAACAAACCAAAGCAAAGCAAATCAAATCAAATTCACAACAGCAGCCGTGATAGACGAATGCCAAAGACCCGTCAGACAGTCAGACAGTCAGCCAGACAGATAGTCAGCATAGCCTTTAGCATTAATAAATAGTTTACTGCAGTTTATATTAGCCATGTTGTTTTTGCTGTTGTTGCTGTTGTTGCTGTTGCTGCTCTCAACTAAACGACTCGCTGGGGGAGCATATGAGCCAAAGACTTGGCATTTGAATCGAAGTTAGATATGCAGTAAGCTGCTCTGCTGGCTAATTGATAGCGATCTAGAACAGATGCAGTTGACAACCCACAGAATTGAGAATCGAGCATCGAGCATCGAGAATCGGGCATAGAGAATAGAGAATGCGACTGTGCATCCGAATCACAATCAGAGACTTTGTGGTATGCCAGCCATTTGAAATGTTCTTGCCAATGTTCCTTTGTTCATTTGCTTCATTTGATTAAGTCGTGATAAAATCATTGGGAAATCTACTTTTGACTAGTTGGCATGCTAAGCTGAGAAACTCTTTTTTCCTTTTTGATAATCAAAAATGTATGTTTGACCCGTTTGTATTAATTTTTGGGTTGGAATTGCGCTAGAATCGCGTGTTCAACTTTGAATGTATTATTCCTCGAATTCTCTTTTTTTTGTGGATATTAAATTTATTTATGATTATTTACTGCGAGTTTTAAGTGACGCATCTTCCGCTAGCCTTGAATAATGCTCAGTGCTACTTAAGAGCTGAAGTTTGGAGGTCAATCAACCCACTTTCTGGGCATCAAGACACTTATTGCCCCCCTTGCATGCAGTAAACATTTTATTTTTTTGTAGTTTCTGCTTTGGGTTTGGACAGCTGGATAGCTGATAAGCCTTAAGCTGCTTAATCGATGACCAGAGAGTTGTCAAAAAATAATTCACAAGCCGCCTCAAAAGGTAAATACGAAGACAGCTTGGCGTATACGTAATGTTATCAGCTGTGCAAATCTACCCTGTGGGATCGTCGTCGTCGTCGTTGTCGCTGTCTCTTCCTCTCCTCACCTCACCCTCACTTGGAAAGGCAGACCACGGAACCTGCCCCAGCAGCAGCAGAGCGCTAAATCAGCGTTCGGGGCCCTTTACATGAGAAATATTTTAGCGGTCGATGCAAAAATGGTAGCAATGGTAGCGTTCCCTTATCAGCAGCCACTGACGTATGCAGTCCAAAAAAGCCAAAAAAAGAAAAAGAAAACAAACACAAAAAAGCAGCAAGCAACTACAAAAAAAAAGGTTAAAATAAAGAAAGAACAGCAAACTGAGATAACGCCACAATGAAGACAGCAGAACGCGCCGCAGTTGAAAAATCGCAGAGGATTCCGTAGCAACAACACGAAGACGACGACGACGCATCAAGATAAATGAACGTGCGCCCTGCTTTAATACACTGAGAGAAAAAAATGTAGAGAGCCCTAGAGGATTAAAAACTAACTCCTTATATCAGTTTCGGTATTAGTGAAAAAATGGGAAACCTAATTGGCTTCAGGTGCCAATAAGTAAGACGTAACGGATCCGGTAAGGTTTAAGATTTTTTATCATACGTTATTTCGGTATTCAGTTTAGTTACTGTTCCATACCATATAGTTTCTTGATATTTATTAATTTCTTCTTCTTCTGTTTCCAATTTCAATCAGTAAAGTTGTGTTTCGCAACCGGTTTGAAAACAATGCAATTTTAAGAAGAAAACGATCCAGAATTGTATCATAATTTAGCAGAACTATTTTCTTTCAGTGTAGCTATTGTTTTTCTTATTGACTTCTTGATGTTGCGGCCGCTGCTGTTGCCCGTTTGGTGTGTTCGCCAACCGAAAATCAAAGTTATAATAATGCATAAGTAATTTGCAGCAGCAGCAAATCGAACAAAGCCATCAGCAGAACTGCAACAAGTGGAGAAGAGCAGCTCGTGCCAGCTTCCAGACAGGCTAAGACCTACTTGACAACAGTTAATCAAAGGCCCCAAAAAAACCCAACCGAACCGAACCCAGCCCATCAGCTTGCCATAAAGAAGCTATCGCCTCTTTAGGCAGTTATTTATTAACTGAAAATCATATTATCGGCATATCGCTTACGGCTTTCGAATTGACTTAACTTGATGCTGCTGCTGCTGCTTTTTTCTTAACTGCACAATTTTCAGTTGATGGGTTCATATGAATACCCTACATTGTGGCCAACTTGACTGAGCTTACTTATATACTTTAATTGCTCTGCATTTTATTAAAGTTGATTTTTTAAATTTCAACATAACTTGGGATAAGCAGAACCGATTAAAATATTAAGAAATGCATAAAAAGTCGGTTGTAAAACTTCAAACAAATGCAGTTTATTTCCAAATTGTTTTTTGTATTCTTGGTATTATTGATAACTAATTGGTAACGCTTGTGATTAATACCAATACAAGATAAAATTATTTAAAAAAAAAAGAATATTCATTAACAAAATGCGAGTTTATCCCTATATTAATCCACGCTGTAGCTCAGCAAACGAACCCAACTAGTCGCACTTGTATCTGGGCCTGGCCATTTAAGTTGAGCTGCATCGACGAAAAAAAAAAACGGCAGCACAATGGCTTAACCTGGCCAAGTGCGCGACCAAGAACCAAAACTAGCGATGCAGCATAGGGCCAGGGATAAACAATGCCGCGGCATGTTAAGACAAATGCCTGGAACGTTGCAGGCAGGCGGCCAACCATTGTGAACTAGATTCGCCACAAGTAAACAAACAACAAAAACAACAACAAAAAAATAAAATCAGGAAGTGTATTATATAATTTTATAGATACTAAACTCAACTTTGACACAAATCGACTGAGTGCGGTCTGTAAACATGACATTTGCTGTACACGAGCGGGCTGCTGGAGCCACAGCTAGCATGTGGTGTGTGTGTGTGTGCTGCTGAGAGTCGCCTCGTTTAGGCCAACAGGGAAGCAGCTAACAGCGGCTAACAGCAGCCGGCAGCATCTTTAGACGCTGTGCACTGTGCGATGCTTATCGCAAAACGTTCAATTATTTTATTTGGTGCAGATGTGGCCGGCGATAAAAGTGCCTGATAGCAAACGGCAGCAGCAGCAGCAGCAGCTTATAGCCAACAATGCAACGGGCCAAGTTAATGCTGCACACAATACAAATACGGCCAAAGAGTGCCACAGTATGTTTGCCCTACTCTTCTCTGCTCTGCTACTTTGTATATATGAGATTCAATTAAAATCAGCTATAGCAAGAAAAAAAAAAGCTGCACAGCAGCAGCGGAAAAAAAGCCAAACCAAATAATTGACACAAGAAAGCAATGCCGCAAATTTGCAGCCAAGAGTGCCACCAAACCAACAAAAAAATAAAAATAAAGAACAACTACAAAAACCATACAGCAAAATCACAACAACAACAAAAATTGAAAATAATGTCATGCTATAAATGTTTATAGTGTTGTTGACCGGGCTCATAAAGTACTCTTAGCGTGCTCTTAGCGCAGCGGGACTGCCGATTGAGAATGTTCACAAGCCATTAAGTCAATGCTTGTATTGAGTTGTAGATATGAAGTGCAGCAGAAAATATTATTGATTTTAAATTTAATTAAATTAAACTTACCATTCCGATATTTCTTCTTCTTTTTCTGTCTAGAATATTTTAGATATTTCTTGAAACTCACTTAAGATAAGTTCTCAAACAAAAATAGAGAGCCAAAATTAAGTCAATGCTTGAAATAATTTGTATAAATTAAATTATGTAAACAAATTAATTTAATTGAATAAAATTAAACTACACATTCCTACACATTCTCTTGAAAAAAGTAAGAACAATTTAGAAATATCTTAAAACCAAAAATAAAAATCCCAAATTAAATAAATAATCCAACAAGTGAACTTTTACAAGAAAAGATTTTTACAAAATGCAATTATGGCCTTAAAGTCACAGAGCTATTGAATCTGTTCGACATAAAAGAACCCTGTAAATAGCAAATAAGAGTGTAGTACAAGCTGCACTTAGTTAGTGATAGTGAGTGCACACAGTACAGTGGGCGAGAAATGTTGCTGCACAAGCGCAGCAGCGCTGCAATTAAGGCAAACCAAAGTCCAAAGTCTGGCAACGGAAATTGTGGGCGACGTTGGTTACTGCCTCAACCTTTCAGTCTAACAATCTGTTGTCCTATTGTTTGTAGTTCTTGCAATTACAAATTATTGTATTTTTTGGGCGGGTTTTTGGGGTGGTGAAGGGTTGAGTTGGTCTATTGATCGTGTGGCAAGACTGGCGCGCATTCAGCAACTGAAAGTTGGGCAAACGGAAACGGAAAGTGTGCCATTATGCGAGTGAGCAAGCGACCGGATGTGGATGTGGACTCAATGCAGCTGCAGCAGCATTCAGCATGCCACATAAGCATCAGCATCAGCATCAGCATCAGCATAAGCATTAGGAGAGCAACTGCATCTGCTGCTGCTTGATTTAGTTATCTGCCATTGGCTTTGGCACTGCGAAAACCGCACTTTGCGGCAAGAACTTTACGTTGTCGAGCTGCGAGCAAAGTTGAAGTTGCTTTATCCAGTTGCTGCCACAATAAAACAGACTAACGCCAAAGACCACAAAAAGTTATGCGACCCTCTCTATACAAATTCGAAGTTGCAATGGTTTTTGGGTTTTTCCTGTTTTTTTGTTTTTTTGTTTTCCTTTTTTTTTTGTCGTGTTGTCAAAAGTTTTAACGCGTAACGCCCGCTCCGCTCCGGTAACGTTTTCTGCAAATCAAATCAAAATCGCAATCAAATGCAAATTGGTATTAGATTAGTTTGTTTGTCGTCGACGCGACTGCAGCGCCGTCAGGTGGCATCAACTTCAAATTAGACACTTGAATAGGGGAGACTGACTGACAGCCAAATGGAGAGACAGGCAGTCCCTGAATTATTCTGCTCTCGGGCAATATTAGCAGCTGCTGGGAAAGTGACAGTTTTTTACCCCAAACAAAAAAAAAATAGGAAGCTGAATTAAATTTGCGTTCGTCCTTGCAACGTTCCAAATAAAGATGAAATGGTTTTTTTTTTCATTGTGACAATCGAAACTGTAATGCCCTACAGTAGGGATGAAAGTTGTCATCCGGTATGCGCATACTCTTCCAGAATTATTTAATTTTATATATATATATATATATATAATCAAACTTGTTGAAGGCTAGCCTGAGAAAAGATTAATCGCTAACTTCTCTTCATTATTTCAGTTCAGGCAAATTTCTTTTGACTGCTGATGATGCTGCTCAAGAACATATATGGATAATGGGATCTCCATGCGTTACACACTCCACTACATAACAATAATACCCTCTTGCTAGAGTAAATAAAAGGACATCGCAGCTAATAATAAAGTGGGGAATATGCGTCAGCAGCTGTCGCGATTTCAAACAGCTATCAAATGCTAAAAGCAACCACTGAGTGTCTCAACTCGTTTCATCAGTCAGTCAGTCAGTCAGTCAGTCAGTCAGTTGAATCACTTATTGTACATAAATTAAATTTTATAAAATTAATGTATGCGTGGTGCAGTTTCTAAGCACTTCTCAATGTTTTATGTTGTCTTAAAGTGTTTATTATGTTTTCAGCACTTACTCGATAGCTGTGCTTTCAGTTGTTTATCAATGGGGGAACAAGTCGGCTTATATTGAGCGTGCCTGCTGCGAGTATATAGCATTTGTAGTTAACTTTCCAAAGAACAATTTAAAACAATTTCCAATCGAAGTTCTTGTTAGAATTCTATGAGACAAAATCACACGTGGATTGGGGTCAAAACTTTTTACAACCTTAACTTTGTCAGAACTAAACCGATTTAAAAAAATAACCTTGCATTTCTTAATCCTGTTTGACCTCTAGCATAATGCAGCAAAAACTTCTACATGTAAATTTTCCTATTTTAGAAAGAATGCAAGACCGACAAAGTACAGGTGGTGGAAAGTTTTCACATTTCCTTTTTGGGAACAAAACTTCGAGCCAGAATCCATAGTTCCAGCCATGATTAAAAATTGCACGCTAAAATAGTGTTTTCATCTTTAACTCTTAACTAATTTTTGGCAGTGTAAAAAGTGTATGTTGCACTCAAAGTAGGAGATCTACAAGCTTGTGGGCCAGCCACAGAATTTTAAGCTTAAATGACCAAAGGATTGTAATTTCTTGAAATGAAATTCTCCACCAAAAATTAAACAGCTCTCGATAAAGACTTAAAATAAATTATTTTCCTTTTCTTTGAAGTGTGCGATGTATTTAATTTTTGCTTTCTGGCCACAGACTTTAGTTCAAAGTTGAGCACCATTGTTGGTCTGCCTGCACATTTAAGCCACATTTGTGCAGAATGCAGAAAACTGGCTGCCAGTTGCCAGTTATCCCGTTTGCCAGATGCCAAAATTTTCCTGTGTGTTTTACATTTGAACACACTTCGCTGCACAGAAAAAGGCTCGGGTTCAAAACTGTCATTGACAAAATCAAAACAGTAAGTTTGTTATTTTTCCAACGAACCGAATGTGTATCTGTCCCACCACATCCCCTACACCGCTCAGTCAGCCCCATCCCCCATCCACACACACCCTTCCCTTAAGGGCTCTGCTCTAAACATTGACTTTGACCATTTTTATTCATGCTTAAGTTTCTCTTTTTCTTTGGCCCCATTGTGTTTTGGCCTGATGTAAACTAAATTGTTCAAAATGTGTCGGCACTATAATTAATATGGAGTATTGTTAGCCACTAATTGTTGCACATTCTGTGCCATGACAGTCTCATAAAAATTCAACAAATTGCAACAACAGCTGCAATTGTTTTTTGTGGCAGTTGGCATACTGCAATTTATTGCTAAATGCCTTGAAAAAGCATTTGCACAATTTGCATATTTGACAGGCGCCCATCAGTTACAAATTGTTGCATAGTTTTTGCTTATTGCGACATTTAACCTAAATGTCTTTTTTGCTCAACATTTTGACATCCACTGAAAAAGCTAAATAATTGTAAAAGTCCGCTGCACAGATGGGGTTGTTAAGGTTTATGATTTTGTTGTAAAACAATCGATTCTTGGTATTAGTAAATAATTATAATGAAGTAAAAATAACTTTTTGAGCTACATTCAAAACTTATGATTTTTGATTTAGATGTGCTCGAATAACAATTGAATTTTAATAAAGAAGCTTTTCTTTCACATTTGTTAACTGTATTAAATACACATTGAATAAAAATGGAGGCACATCTGCAAAACTATCAGAATTACAGGAAAACATTTAAAGCCATTTTCAGAATCTTACAAAATTATCTATAATATTGGAATGTAAAGTAGTTCTTACTTTATAAGCACCATAATTTAATGTAGTGCTGTAGTTCACTAGCACTTCTTGCTACTTGTTGGCTTATTGAAGCTAAGAGCTGTTGACCTAACTAGTGGCCAGAGATGCCAGCTAGCTATTTGACCTGAACCTGTGCTGTGCAAATTACTTTTCGTTCTTTCTATTTTTCTGTATTTGACAAGTACGATGCTTTTATTGGACAACATACACTCAGACACACACTACAATTTATGCAGCTCGATGTGCGATGGCAAATTATGTACACTTCATTTCATGCAGGATACGACGGCGAGGACGACATCGAAGGGAGAAAAAAATGTATGGCAATAGGAAGAAGTAGAAAAACACACACACACACCCCATATGTTTCACACACACTCAGTTTGTTGTAGTTGCTATAGTTCTTAGATGTATGCACATATATATTGCGTCTGGGGTCAGTTTATTGTTTACCTAAACCGTTAGACGTGCAAATGGATGTGGGTGGGGCGGTGGGGAGTGTGAGTCGTTGTCGGTGAGTAGTAAACTCGACAAATTCGACACAAATGCGAAAATGCGACAAGATTTATGCGAAAGTAATAAATATAAATGTGGTTTTGAGTAGAAAATAGAATTATAGCAATACACGTCCAAAATACACACACACACACACACTCACACATACACACAGGTGCGTATACGTAATGTGGCTGCTGCTGCTGCTGCTGCAGTAAATCATTGTGGTTGGCCGGGCAATTTATTGTAACGCTTTGGCCATACCCTCCCCTCCCCACCCCACCCATTTGTGACCATATGTTGCAGGAGCGTAAATATTATAATAACTTAAGGAACTGGCACATACTTGGGACCGGACCTTGCAGTCTGTCCAGCCAGCCAGCCAGCCAGCCAGTGGACATTGAGGCGCCGCAATAAATCAAACACACAAAACGACCACCAGAGCGTATACGTAATCTAAAAATCGGCATTTCTTTTTTGCATGTTCTGCTCTTCTCTTCAATATTTTAATTTTTTTTTGCGAAAATAACTGCACAACACTGGTAACAGCATGCAAAATAAAATATGCATCATGCACTAGCAAAAAAGAGGCTGTTCTAAATTCAAGGGAAATCGAGTTAGAATTGAAACACTTTTGAAGTTGTTGATTTTAAATTCAAAGCTATAATAAAATGGGAATAATCAGCACTCGTTACAAGCGTTTGAGGACACTTGCAGAGGGTAATTAATTCCGAACCATTAAATATTTACAGCACTCGCAGCACTTAAACAAAAAATTATCAGCATCCAACTAAAATGTGATATATTTATCATAGGACCTATCTGTTGACTTTAGTACATTTTTAGCCTTTCTTTCTTGTTGTACTTAGAATAAAAAAAAGAGTCTTAGGTCTACAAATAATCAACTTACAAAATGACATGCTTAAAATAAGTATTTCGCTGTGAGATTTTCAACATTGGAAAACGAGTGCACAAACTACTCGATATTTTTGCAAGTGCGGCAAGAATTCGACCTGCTTTTGTACATTTTTTTAATCTCAATAAGAGTGAGAAAGAGAGAGAGAAAGAGAGAGAGAGAGAGAGAGTGTGAAAGAGAGACAGAGCATTGTGCTCGCCCACTTCATTTCGACAATCGGGCAAGCAAACGACTGACTGGCCCCAAAAAATATGCAAAATTTGCAGCTTTTACCCAAATTTATGGTTATTTGTGTTGCACTCTTAATGCTATTGAACTTGCACTTAACAAATGGCATCCAGCGCCAGCTCAGCTGCCCCACCCAAGCCACCCAAACCATCCTTCGCCCCTCTCTCGGGCACTCTGTGAATGTAAACTCCATTTAGACGATGAAATAAGCGTTTGGCGATTCCTTCCAACTCCCCACATCCCTTCAGCAATCCTTTGTGTGTATTTGTATTTTGTATTTTTTTTTTTTGGCTGTCTTTCGACACATTTCCAGAGTTACATTTTGTGCATTGCATTTCAATATGCGTTTTTGATATACGTCTGCAAATTGGAAATACCAGAAACCCAAGAATGCAGCTCGTAGAGTCAATGCAGAAAGGAGGGGGGTGTGGGGAAGACGGGGGACTTTAGCTGCAGTTACAGTTGGATCCACAAAGGAAAATACATACTTAAAAATAGCAATCAATTTTGATATGTTGATGATGAACTCAAAGCAAATGCAGCAAGGGATTTGATACGGTTGCCGAATCATCTTCAGTCATGAATGCAATGCAAATTTCTTTGCAGTGCATAATTATAGATAGATATTTAATTATATTAACACTTTCTGATTGCGTCTTTATGATTTACATTTAATTTGAGGATTTATTAAGCAATTTTGTGTTAATACATGCCATTTAATTCAATTAGCTTACTTTTGTTTACTTTGTTATTATTTGAAGTAACAAGCGTGAGGTTAATTATGGAAAATTCTTGTTTACCCAGCAGATAATTAATTACTCCACACGCCACACAAGAAATCTTCAAAAAGAATAAAACAAATGCAGCTACTATTTTTACTCATCCTCAAGCTGCCAGCTTCCACTGGATGATCTGGGCGCTAATTAAAACCCATATGCGCCAGCTAACAGACAATAATTAGCACACAAACGCGTGCAAACAAACACACAATTAAAAGTGCATAAATATGCAAGAATGTGCATGTCAGCTTTCAACTTGAGCAAAGGTCCCTCCACTACCCCTCTCTCCATCCTCTCTTTGGATATGTGGGATTGTCTCTGTCTCTCTCCCTTTTTGTGCTTTTTATATGACTTGGGTAAGCAGAGTTTTTGTATTGACTGTTATATACCCATAGTCGACCAATCAGGTTGTCAAATCAGAAAGCAGCAATTGATATTCAGAGCCAGAACCGCAAATCAATACTTCCGTTAAGAACCACTTACCTATTTTATTATTTATATATTATTATATTTTATATACATTACACAATCATAGCAATAACTTCCTAGAAATTCTTTTATTAAATTTCAAACATACATTAAGAATGATTTTGTATCTACATAAGGTATGAATACAATGAAATTCCAAACTAACAAACAATACATACATACATATATGATTATATCATTTTCTTAAGTTGCTATTTTAGCTAAGAGTTATTATTATTATTATTTTTATTATAAGTTTTCCACTTTTTTTCTGTTCCTTAATCAAACATCAGGCAAAACTTCAGTTAAAATTTGACATGCTTTTTGTTATAAATAAAATAAAAAATAAAATAAATAGCCACAAATATATAAATATTCCAACAATAAATACATTTACATATATTATATATATAATATACTTATGTACATAATTAAAGCAAAAACCTCCATTTGAATATCCTCTCGAATTCAAATAGTCTTTTACCTTTTGTCTACTCCTGGTTAGGGTATACAAAACGAAAGGCATTTTAATGTCAGATGACTGCCACACACAAGCTGCCATAAGCTAAACGCTCAACACACACACACACACACACACACACACAGGCACGCACACACGCACACCCATAAGCACACACGCACCCACACACTGCGCAAATAAAGTGAAACCATAATTGTTGTACTTGCCAACTCGACTTTGGCTCATTTTTGTCGCTGACTGGGGTTCATTTTGTGTGTTGCACTCAACTCAGCCTCGGCTGGGGCTATAAAATATGAATAATGTCAGTCGAGTCGAGTGTGGGTGTGTGTGTGTGTGTGTGTGTGTGTAGGGCTAAAGTGTGTTCATAATTTGATGTGCGTATTTGCTAAAACCCATTTAATGTACCAGCTCCCTTTCCCTCTCCCTCTTCCTCTCTAGCTCGCACTAATTTCGTTTAATTCACTGGCAACATTTTAAACAGCTCAGCAGATTTTGTGGCAGTAGTTTTACGTATAGTTAAAGTCCTTGAGCATGTTTTGGAAGTGGCAGGGGGGTTGGTATTATTTTTAATGAAACGATGAGCGCGTTGCTGACTCATAACTGCAAATTGGAGTCAGTTTCAACTCTATAAAGTCAGGCAACATAACTCTCTCCTCCCCCCCTCTGGCTTTCTCTACAAGGTTATTTGCATTTTAGGCCGTTAAATGTTTCGTCAGAGGCCACGTGGGCGTAATTAACTACTAAACGATGAATTCCACTAAGAGTTGTTGTTGCTGTTGTTTCTGCTGTTGCTCGTCTGTTTGTGGCTGATAAAAAGATTTACCAACTGAGCGTTGCTCATCAAAATGTAATTGAAGTTTTATGGCCAAGGCGAGCTGAAATTGCGGCTTAGCCGATGCTATCAAATTCGCCTACGATTATATGCATTTAATATCAGGCGTTTGTCACATGTCCACAGCAGATAAACTGACCACCTGGCTCAAGCAACTTTCTAATAACTATCCCAAAAAACACAAAAGTACTCACTTCAAACCCTAACTACACAGAGAAAAACAAGTTCGAATATATTAGTTATGAAAACTCGAATAGGAGTTATCCTGAGCTTAAAGCAGTTTGTTCAATATGAAAATACGTTAAATGCTTATAACAATTCTCCTGTTGATGCTGATCAAGAATATATGTATATACCTTATGGGGTAGAAAATGCTGTCTTCTGCCTACTACATCCATTTAGTAATCTTCGTTAATTGAATAATGTTCAACTGTTCCCATTTTTAAAGGGTTCGCTTTATAATGAAATAAAAATAATAATTTCCATAATTGTATAAAAATATTTTCAGATTTAATCAGTTTTTTATGTTATTTCAGCGAATAACTTTTGTTAAACGAAATTCAATGATCCGAATTGCTGAGTAGCGTGAAAAAAAATTAAATGTAAATATGCATTTAAATAAAATCCATGGAATCAACCTACAATTGCAGTTGCACAAACACACACGCACACGCACACACTCGCACACACTCGCACGCGCACACACACACACACTTCTTCAATGTAAACTGCAAATTGTTCAACCCTAATTACTTAATGCCTTAAAAATGAGCTTATTAAAAGTTGCTGTCAGTTTAACTTGCACGAGTTTCGCACTGCCTCAATGACCACATCCCAATTTAACGACAATCCTCCTTCCCCCCGTCTACACTGGCAGTCTCCACTATTTTTATACCATCCCTGCTGCATAATAGTCTCTTGTAAGTAAACGCACAGCAGCTGCCAAAAGTGCATGTTGTGAACAGAATTTAATTTTTAATTTACATGCTCTTCGACACTCGCTTGTGTATGGAAATCGGGCAAGAATATTGAGACTTGAACATATGCCACGAGGCGACTCTCTGTAAAAACTTGTGAAAATCAATATAAGAAAAAATTATAAATAATATAATACAAAACAAAACATAAAAAGAACTAATATTTAAACTTTTTTATAAATTATATTATTATTATTATTATAATTTTTAATGTAGTATTTATTTTTCGTTATATATATTTATTTATTAGTTATTTAATAATTCTATACTTCCTCATTTTTTATTTATTTTTTAGTTTAATACAATAATATTTATATTAATTTGTCAACGAATATTATTTATTTATTATATTTAACTTTATTTCTATTATTTTGATTTCTTATGATTTATTTGCTTAATTTTGATCGTTAAATGTAATCGCGTAAATTCATTACCAAACTGGTTTATTAATTATTCGTGGAACATTTTTGTTGTTCGTATTATTATCGAACTTCATCACAATAAATATTTCTATTATATAAAAGTCCATTCATTTCAAAGAGTTTTTCAGATTTTATAGCGCATACAGCGCAAACATGTACGATTACAACAAAAGGATTTAAAATGGCGAGCCTGAATGTGTTTTGTCTGTTATATATATATATATTTATATATATTCATTCATTCATTCATATATAAATATATTTGTATGTGTATTGTAATGAAATCCCTTTAAATGTTTATGAAAAATTCATGACGCGTGCAAATGGCGCGAAAACAACTTGTCTGCTTGTATGTGTGAGCCCCCCCTTGTCAGTGTGTGTGCGTGTGTGTGTGGCCAACATTGGGCAGCCACTGGCAGCCAGCCAGTTGGTTGGCTAAGGGTGAAAATGACGGCGCCAAGCTTGGCAGACACGCAGCATTGCATGCAAAATATGTTATGAAAAGAATGCAGAAATTTATTCCTGTTGTTGTTGTTGTTGTTGTTGTTGTTGTTGTTGTTGTTGTGTACACGTGCAGGCTGCAATAAATGACCAAGGAGCAGCAACAACGGAAGGGGGAGTGAAGGGAGGGGGAGGAAGGGCATCAGCCTAGCCTTGCACGTGATCACAAAAATGAATCCATTTGTTTGTTAACTCATTTCATTGACTTCAATTATGCAACAACAAAAAACAGAGCAAAATAAAGTAAATATGTATAAAAACGGTTATGGCAGCCCTGGTGTCAAAAACGTGCGCGTTAAGGTATAATGCAAGCAGGGCTGGGGCAGAAATGTAGAACAGGGTGGTCATGCCAAGCGTTTTTTTTTTTACAGTTTTTCAACACTAATGAGGCTGTCAAGTGTTTTGCATAAAAAAGCATCCCAAACTGTAAGCGCGCGAGTTTTTTATGTTAATGGACAAGGCGCATGCAGCACACACACACACACGCACACATCAACACACATGCAGGACACGCACGCACAGAGCGTAGTAAATGAAACTAGGCGTCGTTTGTAGTGCAAGTCAATTTTTCGATAATTTGAAAAGTTTATTTAATACAAAACGTGATTCAATTACAAAACTGACCGAAAACACATACACAATCGGAGGGGGGCAGGGGCAGGGGGCAGCTCACAGCTGTCCTTTTTTTTTGCCATGGACTCTGCAACATAATGTGCGTTGTCCTGTTTCACGTTGTCGTCCTCTCGAAAAAGCCAAAACTAGTTTTTGCTTGTAAAACGCAGCGTGTGCGCCATTTTTTTTTTCTCTTCTCTCTCTCTCTTGTTTGTTGTGTTGTTCGTGCCGCTCAATGGCGCTTTGTTAATGTTACGGAAATGTAACAGCAGAGTGTGTGTGTGTGTGTGTGTGTGTGTGTGTGTGTGGCTGGGAAAGGGAAGGCGCAGCAGCCAGCAATCAACGGATGTGGCACACGCTGTGATTGTGGTCATCGCCTTCTTTTATTGAGAGTTGACTTCTTTTTTTTTTGTTGCCTTTTTTGTGTGTGTTGATGCTGCTCGTATTCTGGCTCACTAACCACAACACCTGAATACAACAACAACAACAAACTTTGCTCAACGCTTTGTGTCACAACTGTTTTTTGGTGTTAACATAATTGAATATTGATATTTAAATTGAATTATTTTGGTACAGTGCCAGTGGTATTGAATTGAATAGCTATGAAAGAACTGTCACAGTTCAAACGATAAGATAAGAGGTTATAATTGAGCAAAGATATTTAGTGTTATTATTGGCAAAGCTTAAGTAAATTATGTAAGTGAATTATTTGCAAGAGCTCATAAATTTCTATAATCAGGATTGACTTTAAAATGCCAACGATTATTGAGCCCTTCAATGACTTCAATGCCCGCCCAGCACTCAATGAAACTTTCTAACCTCCAGGGCATAGGAGGCTGAAACATGCACCTCTTCCCCTCGCTCCGACCTTGACAGCAGCCATGTATTCACAACTGAAGATTATGGCTAATAAAAGGTAATAGTTTCATTATGTTTTTAATAAAAAAAATAAATTCACTTTCCTTGCTCCAAAAAGTATGCTACACTTTTTATTATTCATATTAATGTCAAAACAATGGTAAGCAAAAAACATGCGAATAACTGTTACTTATATGAAATATATACAGTTAAGTTGGTTAGACACAAGAAGGAGTAAGTAGAGAGAACCAAAGGTGAATCAGATTAGCTAATTGTTCAGAGCATTTCATCCTTTGTTTTTGAGAGAAGAATTACATTTTGAGCTGACAGCTGGCAGCTGACGAATGTAGATTTCCAAGAGCAAGTTAAGCATCGACGCTCTATGGACTCAACAACCCAAGAAACTGACAGAACTTTCAATCGAATAACAGTCATAAATCTTTTCGATTTGATGGAAATACAAATGCGCCCTAATATAATAATTTCCTTGCATATCAAATCGATTTCAGCTGGTGGATTACAATTTATATACACATATATTTATGTGTGTGTATGCGTGAGTGTTTTTTTTTATCAGGTAATTCAAGTGTTGACTTGATTCGCTGTGTGGCAAGTGGCAAGAAGATGGCTGTGTTGGCAGCTGAGTTTTCTCAACTTGCCGCATAACCAATGAATTTTTATGCAAATTGCAATCGCCTTGCAGCTGACAACGTGCCACTTTCAACTTTCACCAAAAAGATGGGAAGAGGTGTGCCACAATAGACTAGCCTGTGGCAGTCACCATAAATCTTTGAGCAGCATTCGCAGGTTGTTCGCTGGAGTTGTTTACCTTGTTAGCTTTCAAGTTTTTCGTTTGGGGGTTGGGTGGGGGCGGTGGCGAAGTTGGGTGTTTGTTGAAAAATACTTTGCATTTGCATAATTTGACAATTGTTTTCAAATTGCAATAACAATTTTAGCTTAATTGTTTTGCACACGCCAACAGATACTCGCACTGCTTTAATTTCCATTCATTTTATTAGTGCACCAAAGTTGTTCCTCCTGTTTTTTATTCGGCTGGGGAATGGGCGCGGCCAGTTGGGTGGGTGGTTGGTGGCAAGCAACTGCCACAGACAGAAAGTTTTTCAATTCAATTGTAATATAAATATTTTACAAATAATTGCTGTCATTTCCAACAGAAAAAAAAAAATGGTAACAAAACAAAACTGGTAAAAAGTTTCTATTTTATATGGTATTTTTTTTAATGGCCACAATTTGCTGCGTTTAGTGGGCGTTTAAAGGGGCGTGGAGGGGGTCGGACTAAAGTGTGTTGGAGTCTAGATGAACCGCAGCTGCTGCTCAATTAAAATGCATGACTATTGTCAAGGCAAATTACTAAGGGTGGCAACGACCCAATTGCCACTGGGGGTTGCTCCCTTGGCTGGTGAGGTGATTGGGAGGGGGAAGGGGGGGTGTTGAACTAAAGTGACAACGCCAGAACAATTGAAAATTGAATGTGGGGTGTTGCAGGGTCTTTTTTTCTGCTTCCGCAGCTCTGATTGAGATGGAGCCCTATATGTAAGTTTATATAAAACTTTGGCTGCTTTAACTTATCCACTCAGAGGCAGCAGCAGCCAATGAAGAAGAAGAAGAAGATGAACTTTGCATACGAGCAACAGCTGCGCATCCAAATTCATAGCCAGCCAGGCAGCAGTTGCAACTGCCACAAAGTTGGTTCTTTCATTCTTTTGGTAAGCCCCTCAGCAAACCGGAATGCTAGCATATAAAGCGGATATGTTTTACACTCATAAGATAAGGGTGGGTGGAGGGAGTACATGTGGCATATATAGAAATGAACAGCTGACAAAGCAGTCAAAGCAGGGCCTGCAGCTGACTTCAAACTAGGTTGACTTTTCAAATGTTTTGCAGACAATTTCTTTAAAGATTTTGAGATTTAAGCTGGGAATTTATTTTGATGTTTTTTATTCAATATGTTTCTTGCTATGTTTTCTTTAGATGATCGGCGCAAGAAGGATGGCGCCTCACAGATTACTCAGCTAGGCTCATGCATCCTTGGAGAAGTATCAGCATTATACAGATTATAACTTATCAGTCCGTATTTCTGCTGAAAACTATGCTCAGGAAAGGAATATCTTCACCATCAACAGCTTCAAAAATATAAAAAAGAAACATGGATTAAAATTCGCTAAATCAAATTCAAATCAATTATTAATTCAATATAAAGTTATGCATTTGAAAATACATCGTCGATATTTAAGATTTAAAAATTTCTCTGGTTACACTGAAATTTATACACACAACTTCTACATTATTCCCCTATTTAAACAATGATGCAAGAAAATTGCATTCGATAAATGTTAGCCATAAATCGGCCAGCTGCTCCTCGATGGGAATGTTCGAGCTTAAGCTGGGCAGTTACATCATACATCGCTTCTCGGCCTTATGGCTAAGATCAAAGTGTAGTATCTGTTCTTATCAGCTTAACATCTGATAGATCCTCCATCGGAGGACAAAAAATGTTAAACTGATTTTTGGAAGTAGACGGAGTGCTAGGAGCCTGCTCCACTTCTGTCGCGGGTTGGCCTGGTATTGCAGTACCGCCAGGATTCGGCCCAACTTAATAATAAATGAAATCATTATTGAATAAGACAGCTGCGTACATCTGACTGCCGAACTGTTGCATACTTTTAGGCAGTTCGATTTAAATGCTAAATTGAAAAGAAATTGTTGCATACTTTGAAGGTCGTGTATTTGAGATTATTCTCCAGGTAAATCGTTTAGCTAAACATTTCTGTTCGCCTGTTACTTTGAGTAGGGGAACCATACGAAAACTCGATGAAGAAGATCTCACATGTGAAATATTGATTTTTATTTGCATTGCATTGGTTAATTAGTATTATTCTCCAGGTAGATCGTTCAACTAAACATTTCTGTTCGCCTTTTACTTTCAGTGGGGGAACAATACGAAAACTCGAAGAAGAAGATCTCACATGTGAAATGTTGATTTTTATTTGCATAGCATTGGTCAATTAGTATTATTCTACAGGTATAGCGTTCAACTAAACGTTTCTGTTCGCCTGTTACTTTGAGTGGGGAACAATACGAAAACTCGAAGAAGAAGATCTCACATGTGAAATGTTGATTTTATTTGCATAGCATTGGTCAATTAGTATTATTCTACAGGTATATCGTTCAACTAAACGTTTCTGTTCGCCTGTTACTTTGAGTGGGGAACAATACGAAAACTCGAAGAAGAAGATCTCACATGTGAAATGTTGATTTTATTTGCATAGCATTGGTCAATTAGTATTATTCTACAGGTATATCGTTCAACTAAACGTTTCTGTTCGCCTGTTACTTTCAGTGGGGGAACAATACGAAAACTCGAAGAAAAAAGCGTTCACATGTGAAATATTGATTTTTATTTTCATAGCTATTTCTTATTACTATATTATATTTATAAAAATTCTGGCCTAAAAATCGTCATATGGGCATAGGTCAAAACTTCAAAATGCCATAACTTCGTCAAAACTCAACTTAGAATAAAAAGCGAGGGCTTTTTGATCATAGTTTTGCCCCTAAATCAATTGTACATTTAAAGTTGAAAACGTGATTTTAGGTCGGAAGACAAGTAAAAATTATAGCCTATAAATTAATTGAATTTAAATTACTTTCAATATATGATGGCATGAGTATAGGCGCAAAAACAAAAAAAAATCCGTATCAGCAATATTGACAATGTTGGTTGATTCTCTGCTGAAAGTATTGGGCGAACAGAAACGCAAGATGATTGCTTATTGCTTGTCTGCCCTTCGTGCTCCTTTTGCTGAGAGCGCGTGCTGAGCTTTTGAGCGCAGTGTTCAGCTCACTCTCTCATCTCATCACGGCTGTCAGCCAACCAATGGCAGCACACGCGGAGAGCGCGTGCTGAGCTTTTGAGCGCAGTGTTCAGCTCACTCTCTCACCTCATCACAGCTGTCAGCCAACCAATGGCAGCACACGCGGAGAGCGCGTGCTGAGCTTTAGAGCGCAGTGTTCAGCTCACTCTCCCATCTCATCACAGCTGTCAGCCAACCAATGGCAGCACACGCGGAGAGCGCGTGCTGAGCTTTTGAGCGCAGTGTTCAGCTCACTCTCCCATCTCATCACAGCTGTCAGCCAACCAATGGCAGCACACGCAAAGAGCGCGTGCTGAGCTTTAGAGCGCAGTGTTCAGCTCACTCTCTCATCTCATCGGTTCGGAGTTCGTTGCTCGCATTTAATTAAACAGAGAGAAGATCGAAATCATCTGCTGAGCACATTCTGTTCGCCTGTTACTTTCAGTGGGGGAACAATACGAAAACTCGAAGAAGAAGATCTCACATGTGAAATATTGATTTTTATTTGCATAGCATTGGTTAATTAGTATTATTCTCCAGGTGGATCGTTTAACTAAACATTTCTGTTCGCCTGTTACTTTGAGTGGGGGAACAATACGAAAACTCGAAAAAAAGGGCTCACATGTGACATATTGATTTTTGGAAGTAGACGGAGCGCTAGGAGCTTGCTGCACTTTTATCGCGGGTTGGCCTGGTATAGCAGTACCGCCAGGATTCGGCCCAACTTATTAATAAATGAAGTCATTATGGAATAAGGTGGAATGCCAACATCTGACTGCCCAACTGTTGCATACTTTTAGGCAGTTCGATTTAAATGCTTAATTCAAAAGAAGTTGAGGCATGCTTTGACTGGCGTGTATTTGGGGTTTATTCTACATGTAAATCGTTTAACTAAACACTTCTGTTCGCCTGTTACTTTGAGTGGGAAAAAATCGATCACATGTGAAATATTGATTTTTATTTTCATAGCCATTTCTTATTACTATATTATATTAATAAGAATATATATTTCTTTATCATTTTTAAGATGTTGTTGGCTGCCTGTTGATTTTGGTATAGGGGTTTCCTGGTAGTAATTGTTGATGATAAGTACTTCACTTCAGTTAACCAGGTAAGCCCTAAAAGACGCCCAAAGTTATGCAACACAATAAGCAACAGCAACAACAACAACTACAACAACAACTCAAACAACAACTTACTTCAATGACTTGCAAAATGATTTGCAATTAAAATGTTAACACAAGTGCAGTTTGCATATGAACAAAAATCAAAGTCATGCGACGTTTTAGCCATGGCCATAAGCCGTCAATTTGCATAACCACATGCCATGAATTTAACTGACGCCGGTGGCCAGGTTAAAGGGGCGGTTGGAGGCTGATGGAGGCCAGTCGAGTGCATGTAATTAAAATGCTACAAAATTATACATTAAATGGCCAAAAACTTGGCAACATCCGACGGCTAGAAACAATGGGCCAAAACAGCTGCCAACGTAATGCACCTGAGCAAGGCCAAAATAGAAACAACAACAACAACAACAACAACAATAACAGCAACTTGAGCAACAACCATAACAACAACAACAATTCGGTCAGGAAGACAGCGTCGAGTGCTTGGCCGGGCTTGGCTAACCAAGCCAACGAGCAACTTCCTGTTTTACAGTTTTAAGCTGCCGGTACACACACACCACACACACACCACACACACAACACACAGCAGCTCACTTATGTGCTTGAATATGCATGCTTATGCATAAGCCTGTCAGAGATGCAACTTTTCAAACATCGCAACAGTTGTCAAGAAATTCAAATTTAATGTGAATAATTAATCAAATATTTGAACTAAATCAATAAATGTATTAAATTTGTAAGCGAATAAATGAGATGGAGACAGAGAAAGAGGAAGAGAAAAATAAGGAAGGAAGGAAGGTAAAAATAAGTAAGAAAAAAACCATAGAGAGATAAACATAAAGTGAGTAAGGGAGAGATGAAGAGAAGGGAGTCACAGAGGGGGGAAAAAAGGCGCTTATAGTAAAAGATAGAAAAACAGAGCTAGAGAGATCAAGAAAAGAGGGTCAGAGAGAAAGAGAGAAAGAGCTAGATAGAGATAGAGAGAAAGCAATAGAGAGAGAGAAAGAGATAGAGAGAAATTCAATTCACTGAGAAAGGGAACACCATACCAATGCAAAAAGAAGGCAGACAGAGAGAGAGGGAGACGGACAGCATAAGAGACCGTCCGCATAAGAGATTGTCCGCCTTTCTCTCTCTCTCTGCCTTCTTTTTGCATCTTCTCCAACCGCATTCAAATTAAATAAACTGTAAACTGTCTAAATTATTGCCAAACATGCATTTAAAATTTAAATAAAATTCGTATCGCAACCTAAATCTTTACAGCTACTATTTTGGACACCTTGTTTATTAAGTCACGCACACATCTCTAATACGTAAGCACACACAGTCGCACACACACTCGCACACCCACTCGCACACACACTCGCATACACACTCGCACACACATCCACGTAGGTAGCATAAATTTGGCGCAATGCGCTTCATGCTGCCAAAGTCGGCAAGTGTAAAAAGCATTTTGGTAAATGTTACGTTCAAAATGGTTTCCAGGAGAAGCCACGAGCCAGGAGCCAGAAGCCAGGAGCCAGAAGCCGGTTGCAAAATGGCAAACGATGCCACATAAAATAAGGTTTTTGGGTTAAACGGCAAGTTTTTGTTGACATTCAAATTTGCATACACAAATTTTCTGTGCGAAGCGGCAAACGGCTGCTGTCATATTTGATGTGCTCAAACCGAATGCGGAAGTGCTTTGCCATCTGCACACACATATGTGTGTGCCTGTGTGTGTGTCTCTGTGTGTGTTAACTGCTTTTAAATTTGTTTTAATTACGGCATACAATTGCATGCAATTCTTTCAGCTCGCTGCGTTGCTTATCAAATATTCAGCATACTTTTAAGTGCTCACTCGCGAAAAATGCGCTGATCCTAAAAGTGTGCAACAGACCACAGAATGATAATAAAAACACCAGAGGATGACTAGCAAAGCCGAAGATGCCATACCCTCGCAGATCGGAATTAACCCGGCGACATTTAAATTTTAGTATAAATTTCAAAAACCAAAACAATTGTTCCAATGGGAGCTATTTGATATAGTAGTCTGATGTTGATGAGTATTTTATAACTTGTAAGTTTTATTGGGAAACCTTCTTAGGCATACAACTTGTTCGTACAAGAATTTATCTTGAGACTGATCGTTCCTATGGCAGCTATAGGATATAGCAATCCAATCCTGCCGGCACAAACATATATACTGCCTGCAGCAAAATGACGAATACATTTAAAGTTTCACCAAAAAAATCTTTAAAATTGGGACTAGATTGCATAGAAGCAGGCAAACAGTTAGACATGGCTATATCTATTTGGCAAGTGATTCTGATCAAGAGGATATAATATTTACCTGTTCCGGGCATCGCCTTCAATGTGTCTCAAGCTTCACGACAGGCTTTGAATACCCCCATGCAATAATAATAAAAAGAAGTCGGATCTGAGTCACTTTTGGTCACTTTGCAGAAAATGTGGAAAGAAAATTGCAAAAATGCCTTTGCACATTTTTTTAGTAGTCGCCATAAGCACCCAGTGGGAACACGGGCCATAAACAGCTGTTTCCGCTAAGTGTACCTGCCGGAAATGACAATGGCCTGTGTGTAGTTGCTTCCTTTAGCAGCTCCTTGACGGCGATGGCATGCAAGACACCACTGGACAACTGGACAACTGCACAACTTGGATAGCAGTTTGGTGGCATAATCAAGACAACAGACAACTACAACAATAACAACAGCAACAACGATAGCAACAACAGCAACAACTACAACAACAGCAACAACTACAACAACAGCAATGCTGCTGAGTGTAAGGACATTGGCATTTCAGCTCCACTGGCGTCCTGCAAAGTGGTGTCAAATGTCAAAAGCAGACGACAGAATGGCCAAGTAGCTTTGTCTGCTTAAAAAATCAACTTGGCTTTTTACACAGTTGTCGTTTTAATGTTTGCAGTTGCTATAAAAATATTATATTAAATTCGGTTGCTTGTCTTAAATATTTAAATTGTAAAATACTTAAATTATTTGCAGTTGCTGTATAAATATTATTTTAAGCTCATTTGCTTGATTCAAATAAAATAAGTAAATGTTTATTCAATATGAAAATACTTTTTGGTTAACATAATCCGGTTTCTTAATCGATCTTTATGAAAAGTTTACAGTTAATCAACTATTTAATGCATTATATTCTATATATTGTATATTATTTATTATTGCTATCAGAAATAGTTTCGATAAAATGAAATAATCATCTGATAATAATTTGTCTCAGATAGATGGAAATTTATATGCCTTTGAGATCAGCTGTTTATACAGACAGACTGACACAACTAAATCAACTTTTTTTTGATACTGATCAAGAATATATATATACTTCAAGGTGACTCAGGTACTTCCTGTCTGCCTGCCTGTTACACACCTTTACTAATTTTCAATATACCCCTTTCCCTATTTTTAATGGTTTCAGGGCATTAGCTATATATAGGATGTTCCCCCCAACAATATGGCATTCATATTTCTATGCCAGACTACACCTGTTTACACTTTAAACTTATAAATAACGAACTGAAATTTGACTTATCAAAGTGCTGAAAATGGAGTTGTTTGTTTATTATACGATCTCCACTTGAGCGCTGAGAGTCGGCTCAATCAGTGATTAGTTGCCGCTCAGATCGTATGCAACGAAAGGTTTAGTTATATAATTAACACCTCAAAAACATTTTAGAGGCAACATCAACAAGTTGCCCCAGTTTTGTGTGAGTGCCCTAAGACCTTGCCGCATCAGAAGCCGGCCATCTAATTATAACAACGACAACAAACAACAACAAATTTCTAAATAAACACAAAAGTATCGAAATCATTTCCAGCAAACCAAAACAGATAAAATCCAAAATAAATAATAACAAATCTGGACGAAGGCGCGCTTTTACCAAATTTCGAAACTTAACGAAAAACTTTTGCATTGCTTTCGTTCTAATTTTCGAAAATAGCATTTGAATATTGAAAGGCATTTGTTTAAAGACTCTGTCAGTCTTCAACTCAATCGCGACGCGTTGCGATGCGACGCTGCCCGAGCGAACCGAACGATCCAAACTATATAAAAATAAATCGCATCTAAAAAAAAAATCAACAACAAAAGAAAAAAAATAAATAAAACAGCAAGCGGTGCCAAAAATTTCAAAATTAGAGTGTGGCATATCGTAATGTGTCTTGTTGTCTATACGTCTTGTAAATAAATGAGACAATTTTAAATGCAAAATATACCAAAGATATAGAAAAAATAGTAATTGTTTAGGATGGCTGCAATTAGCGCTAGGCGCAAGGACAGCGCCCAGCTGGACAAGCAGGACATGCAGAAGGCAGGCTGGAAGATCGATGAGCATGAAAAAGGTATAAAACAACAAGAAAGATCGTCTATCTAAGGCAAGCCGGATATTAAATACTCTAGCTGACAGAAATCAATATGAATATATACAAATTTAACTGGAAATATAATGAAACTAGTCCGATGAAAGTCAGATCTTGAAAAGATTATGTTTAAGTGCATATTTGGTTTGGATAATATGATGCGCAAAAAAGATTTTCATCTAAGAACTCATCTTCCAATCGATTGATCGTATGACAGCTATATTATATAGTAAACCGACTCAAAAGTACGCATATATTTTAAGCTATATAAAGATAGCTTGAGAACTGATGGAGCAGTTTAAACTAACCCGGCTAAATCGGTTAAGGTTGATAAAGAATATATATATTTTATGGGGAGACATCTGCTTTAATGCAAAACAAACTTAACGATAAAATTATAATAACCTCTCTAATAATCAAAGGGTGTAAAGTGAATATAAATGTCAACAAAATGGAAAAGAAAAACTATCTACCTCTCTTAAACTCACCTCCTCACCTCCTCTCCATCTCTCTCTCTCTCTCTCTCTCTCACTCCCTCTCTCTCTCTTCTGACAGCCTGCTATATAGACATAGATGAAAATGACGACGATCCGAATGATCAACTAGATGAATCGCAGCGCGTTAATTCCCGCTGGTCCGAGTTGCCCAATCTGGTGCTTGAGGACATATTCACATATCTAACACCCAAGGAACGTTACTATGCCAGTCTGGTAGGTAAGATCTGTGTGGAACTGATAGATTATCTAACTGTTTCTATGCACTCCTTAGGTTTGCCGGCAATGGTATAGTGCTTTCTATTTACCCACCGTTTGGAATAATTTTGTGGTCGATGATCGCACTCTGACGCGTCAAAAGTACAACTACTACTCGGGCTGGCAGTACTGTTTGGATCATATGCGTACCCAGAATTGTCTGGCACGCATCGGGAGACATTTGAGAGGCATTGAGTTTCGACCCTGGCATAGCTTCAATAACATCTATCAGTTTATGACAGTGCTCTCCTGGAGCATGGATAAGGTAAGCAAATGGAAAGAGCAAAAAATGTTAAACTGTTGGCAACTTGAGATGAGAATAATCATTTAGAAACTGTAAGAAGTAATACTTGCCTATAGAACTATATCTATCTTTAAGAGTTAAGCACAACAGGATTTCATAGGGCTTCTTAAACTAGGCACAACTCCAAGCAGATAGTACTCAATGAATCTCCTGGCATCTTTTTAGGGTTTGGAGGACAATCCTCAGCGTGAGTTGGTGGGCATGGGTCAACGCATACGCTCGTTGGTCTATCATTTTCCGTGCAACATGTCGCAGCGCAACGATCCCGAAGGCATCAAGCTCTTTGGCACCGGGGGTCAACTGCTGAAGGGCCTGAAGGAGCTAATGCTGCGTTTGAGTGATTTGCATACATTGAAACTGATTGATTTTGTACTGGAACGCTTTGAGGCGAATCATCTGCTGGACGAAGTCGTCTGCAGCTGTTGCACCAAGATGCGTGTCCTCAACCTGGTTAACGTGACCACAACACATTGCCCCATTGTGCATGTGGGTCTATTCCTCAATCTGCAGGTGAGTAAGTTCGCAATTATACTTGGAGCTTTACTAATCAGTTACCCATCAACAGGTGTTGACTATATCGCCCCAAAATATAGATGATGATGTGATATCCTTGCTGGCGGACACAAAGTTGCGACATTTGCATTTGCTGCAAAACTGTTATACGCCCAATCATCTCAGCATTAGCGCCTGCGGCGTCAAAGCCTGGCGGAGTCTCAATGCAATGGATGGTGACGTGGTGGTGCAGCCAGAGGCACCGGTGCACAGCATCACGTATTGGGCACCGCAGGCACGCATTCACACCGATCTGCTCATCCGCATGCTGGATCACTACAAGAACACTCTGGCCATCTATGGCCATGAGCTGTTGCCCCGCTTCAGCAGTCCCAAATCCTTTAACAATCGCATTGACAGCCTGCTGCTGATGATATGCCGGCAGTGCTTCAATCTGGATACACTGGTACATATATTATACAGTTTGGCGCCAGTAAACTTTCCGCATCTTTTAATACCTTTTTTTTGTCTTCAGATCATCCGTGATAAGGTGTCCACATCGACATTGTTGTTGGTGGCGCGCACCGCAAAGAATCTGAAACAGTTGCACGTGCGTCGCTTCGCTGTCATCTTGCGCTGTGACTGGCCACGGCATCCGGAGTGGACTGACGAGTTCCATTTGTGGCTGAGGCGCAACTCGCGCTCCTACGAGGCTGTTGAGCGTGAAATCTCACAGATATTGGGCTATAAGTGGCATTTGCTCAGCGATCGCGATTTCAAGCTGCTAACGATTAATCTAAAGGCGGGTGTGTAAAAACCACGCCTACTGTCTGTACTGCGACGGCGACTTGTGATAAACGGTGTAGAGCTTTATTAGTTGTTGACTTTTTGCTTTGCCAGAATAAAGCAATTATTTAATCAAGAAATTATTGATTTTTTCGTGGGGGAAAAACATGTTTGAAATTAGTTGCTAATTTCTTTGGTGAAATTTCTTTCACTTGCTTTAAAATGTGATCTGAATTTTGAGCGCTGCTCAGTTCACTCACATCTCGCGCGCGGAATCATGAAAGTCTTGTTAGATGTTTTGGCGCTTGTCGGCCTTTTAATTATTCAAATTGATGCCAAGCCGACTTATATCAGCGTTGGAATACCTACAGGTGTATCGTCTATACCTTTATATTTTTTTAGGTATATCGTCGCCCTATTTTGGACCGTCGCCTTATTATGGTCATCATCATCATTGCAATAATTACTATTCGTCGCCGTACAGTGGCTATCCTCGTCCACCCTACAGCAGACCCTATTTAGGAGGCTATCCTCAGATCTATTATTAAGTCACTGCACTTATGTGAAAACTGTCAAATTAGTAAAAATAAAATCGAAAAATCTCTTTTGAGAATAAATCATAAATTGCGTTTTACTTTGACGTCGAGAGTTGATTGTTTAGTTGTGCGCGATATTGTTTAAATAAGCGGAAAACGAATGCAGAAAGTGTGCATATAGTGGCATCATAAACAAATAAGGCAATACAACAAAATGCATTTGTTATGTTTATATTGTTGCATGTTAGCGCAGCGAAATGATTTTTAATTGTTTATATTTATGTTTAATTCTTTTTTTATGTATAACAAATATATATTTATCATTCACAATAAAAACAATTTTTCAGTTTAGTAACTCTTGAAAAATAAAATAATGTTCTGCAAAAGCTGTTCGGTTCGAAACTTGACTAACCACGTACAAGTTCTATTCTACTGTCTTTTTTAGTACAGCTACAGTTAGCGAATTCAGCCGCCAAAGCTTTAAGCTAAGCTTTTAGCAAAAGCAAGTCTAAAACGGCTTTTGCTCTTTGCTATTTTTATCGCAACGACCTTGAAGAGACAGCAACAACAACCAGCTGCGAATCAATGCAACCGCTTGCATCAAATTCAATGTCAGTGTCAAAAGAGCTTTTGCTGCGCGAATATTTGCTGCATACATTTAGGCTGCCGCATTACGTATACGCCACCGAGCAATAGCAAATAAATAAACATATATTTAAAAATAAATTAAAATCTTTAGCATATGTATACCAGATATGCGAAAAAAATGAATATTCTCGCGAGCATTTCAAAGTGGAAATGAAATAAACAATTTAGGCAAAAGAAAGAAGAGTTTTTGTGAGCAAACTGTTGCTATTGCTGTTTGTTGTTTGAGGGGCCAGTTTTGTGGGTGACAGTGAAGGCGCCGCATTACAAATTTTGATCATGACCGCGTAAAAACAAACTAAATACAGCTGACTCTATATATATAGAGATAGATATAAAACCACAACAAAGTAGCTATCAAAATACGCCTGTATCAATTAAGTTGATGAAAAATTGTGTAACTCGAACGCTTTGAAATGAATAAAACCATATTGCACTGGAGCTATTTAAGTTTTAAGGATGTGCCCATGGACCTCTTTCTCTACGAGGACCTGGAGGAGGTATATCTGAGCTAAACACCTTGCGCAATTTGGAGCATCTGAACATTGCCAAAAATCAATTTCGACGCCTGCCCCTGCAGCTCAGCGATTGTGTGCGTCTCAACGAGCTCAATGTGAGCGACAATGAGCAACTGCTGCATCTGCCCGAGCGCATCTCCAATTTACCCATGCTGCAGTCTCTTGCCGCAGATCGTGAGTAAACCTGAGAGAGAGAAAAACTGAGAGAGGAGAGAGTAATTATTCATTTATGTTGCAGGCTGTGCTCTTGTTTATCTGCCGGCTGCACTCTCCAAGTTTGTGCGCATCTTTCACAACACCTCCGTCAATTACATACCCATGGTCAACGAGCGTTTCTATCAGAATTTTTACGATAATCGACAAAAAATTACGCCCATGTGAGTTGAGAATGGGGTGTGAGGAAAGTTATCTTTCAATAAACTTGGCTACCTTCTCACCTCGCCCCTCCCCAGTTCCATTAGCAAGAAGGGTCTGTTTTGGGTGCGTGAACTGGAGACGCAACAGCGTCTGCTGCTGCCCGTTGGCACACGTAAAGTATTTGCTGTGCCCTCGTCGGAGAATCAGGTGACCCTCTACGATGACTGTTTGCATGCGATACAAACTATGAACCGGCAGGTGCCCGTCTACGAGAATGCTGCACTGCATCGACTGCTGCCCGAACCCTATATGAGTTCGCACATCAACAATGGACCCATTGCACGCTGCACGATTACCAACTGCCCCAGTTGCCTCTATACAACCTACTACTTTATGGTCGTCAAGCGGTAAGCTCAAGAATATTAATATTATTTCTACTCGGCTAATATCTCTCAAGTTGCATCTTTATGGATTAGACAGGAATATTATAATATAATATAATTTCCAAACGTATGCATGCCAGTTTCAACTAATATTAAATATTAAATTTATGTCATTTTGAAAGGAACACAAAATAATTATGTTAATAACTTTTCGCTTACCCATGATTTATAATATTTATATATAATATATTAGCCGATCTCAAAACGATTATTAATCCTTGTTTTTTCCTTATTTGCAGACGCGGCAGCGCTTCCAAACAGCTTTTCATTTGCAACTTTTGTAGTCTAATTTGCGCATCTCAATGGCTTTCGAATAATGCGAAAAAATACTATCAACTCAACTGGAAAGTCTCCGAGGATGATGACAATGATGATGATGATCGTGGTGTTGAAGATAATGATTAGAAAAATGTATTATTTGTGTAACTGTTTGTACACAAAAAAAAAATCAATTTGCATTGTTTTGAATTAGTTTTATAAATATTTAAACGCTTAAATATAATTTAAACGCTTAAAACTTATTTGAGTCCCTCGATTTGAAGTTGAAGGTAAGTAAAATAAAAAGAAATTGAATTTTCAAATGTAAATTCAAAATAGTTCTTCAAACTTATACACAAAATGGAAATCAGTTCAGAAAAGTATTTATCATGAATTTTCCACTTTGCATACCCAAAAATATTGAAAGTTTTATCTTCAATACAAAAAGAATTAAGCAACTGCCACTTATTGCATTCCAAAACTGTCTCTCATCATGCAAGGAGAGCTTCCATCTTGATTACCACCGCTAGCTGCTACCATTTGCTGCCACTGCCACTGCCACTGCCACTGCAGCTGTTGCTGTTGCTGTTGCTGCCATGGAGAAACTTTGGACATTGCCACAGAGCTGTTTGTTCCATTTATCGAACTGCGAAAATGTCGAAGCAATAGCTCAGCAAACTCAAGAACGAGTGCCGCATAATTTTTGGAAATTTGCAACGCATTTTGGCAGAAACCATTTTCAAAATTTCAAAGTGTTAAAATGCTGCGACTGCCGGGAATGCCGCTACTGCCAGGTGCACAATTCTATGATGTAAGTACTGTTTAAGATGCCACGTTGAGATGCCATTTTCTGGTGCTGCTCTTCCAGTACAGCAAACATCGGCATCCGCGGAAACAGACTCTGATGCACTACCAGGACATACATATGTTCACAGGGACGCCGCGAACCGGAGCTGGTGGAGCCCAATGGACCGCTGGTGGATCCCAAATGTGCGCCTGTGTCGGCAGAACTGGGTGCTCTGTGGGCGCCCAAGATGAGCAGATCTTTGACAGGGATTATCACATCAGTGGCTGTGACGTGTTCACCAGGCAGTTTCTCAATCGTGCCGGCATCTCGGTGCCCGTTGCACTCCTCGAACCGAAGTAGCTAATCATATCAAGACCCAGCTGCAGCGAATAATACTAAAGCTTCCTTTCTCTCTGGCTTCCTTCTCAGCGATCCGACGACGGAGCTGCGCAAGCGTTCCGCCATCAAGCAAACACCTCGCCCGGATACCGGCGCCCTGCCCAAGCGACACTCTTTCGCCCAGTTTCTGGAGTTCGATAGACGTGTGCTCAAGTTCCAGGGCTATTGGAATGATTGCTCCGAGTATGGTGATGTACGCCGCTTGGACATATGTTACTATCTGGCGGATGATACCATTGACATTAAGAAAAAATTTCCACGAAACTCAGGTCGCGAGGGACCCAGCACATTTCTGAAGCGCGCCAAGCTGCCCAAGGAGTTTACGGGTCTGGCTCTGCCGGGCCACCAAACATCCGTAACCCTGCTCAATGTGTTGGGCTCCAACATGCGTGATGTGCGCTATGTGGCCGATCCTTTGAATACGGGTCAGAAGCAGGTGCATTACTATACCGATCAGGATTTGCAAATTGGTGCCGTACTGAATGTGTTTGGACGCGACGTGGTCCTCACCAGCTGCGATCAGTTCACCCAACACTTTTACAGAGAAAAGGTGAGTTGTGGCTATTGTGAATGCTCAAGGATAAGGATTGAGGGTTTGTTTATTTTTGTTCTTAGTATGGCATTCAGAACTTTACACCGCAAGCGCTGCCGGAACGCAGCGATGAGCGTCGTTACCACCAGGGTCAGGTGCGTCGCCTGCCGCCCTACAATGGCTGGGGCAGCTACGAGGACTCGGAGGGCAATTGCATCACAGTGGAGCCGAAGGCACCGAAGGCGGACTTCAAGAAGCTTATGAAATACGATGGCTGCATTCTGCGCTTCGGTGCCAAGCTTATGTCCATCATAAAGGAGAACTGCGAGCGTAGCTTTGTGATCAGTTACTATCTGGCAGATGACACGGTTCAGATCTATGAGGTGGGGCGACGCAACTCGGGCTTTATGGGTGGCGAGTTCTTGAAGAGAGCACGTGTTGCGCTGCCCGGACAGGAGAAGTATAGCTCGGCCAGGCCGGAGTATTATCGTGCCAATGATTTCTACATAGGTTCCCGTTTGAATCTCAAGGATCACATATTCCACATCATATCGGCAGATGAGTTCACGCTGCTCTACATGGAACAGCATCCCAATGAGGTGAGTAATTTGGACTTTAAGTTTGAGCATTAATTTTCTCATTTTGCTGTTCAGTTTCCTGTGGCCGACATCCGCTCGATCATGCAGCGGATACGCGATGCAGTGCGTCCGCAGTATAAACAGTTTGTGCTGCGCTGCAAGCCGCACGCTGATCTGGGCGATGGCACCACCATTAGCTATGAGACCCTGAAGACTGCACTGCTCTCGTATCTTGGCAAGGATGCGTTGCAGCACCATGAGATTGTCACCGTTTGCCGTTACTTCTCGGCGGAACAGATGCCGCCACCCAGCTGCGATAGGAACCATGTGCGTGCCGCCGCTCAACTGGAACTGAAACGTGCACTCTGGAACAGCGTGGATGAGCTCGTGGAGCACTTGAGCCACATTAATCCCACGTGCAAGCCGTTCATCAAAGAGTCACAAGTGAGATCCACGCTGCGTGGCTGTCGACTGCCTTTTAGTCTGGAACTGGTAGAGGATATTCTGCAGGTGTTGCAACGCAATGCGCAGGGCGAGATTGAGGTGCGCGATGTGCTGGGTTTCTTTAATATGAGTGCGGATCAGGTGCCGGATATAGCGCCGCTTAACATCGCCTTCGAGATGTGCCCCAAGTTGCCGTTTCTGCACAAGGGTTGTCTGGTGGACTCAATTGGTGCCTGCACTATCTGGGCCTGGAGGAGGAGCTGATAACATTTGTCAACTAATTACAGTTTTCCCGATTAATACATTAAGATAAAAAACACGACATTTTTTTGCCTATTTAAATATGTATCTCGAGCACAGGAAAAAGCTTTGCCGAGTTGTTGTTTTATAGTTATATAGAATATTTGCGTTTCAAATTCTACAATCGTTGGCTTTATATAAAAAACGTAGCATTTTGCATGTTGTGTGTGTGTGTGAGTTTGCGTCTGTGTGTAGTGTGTTGTGTGTATATACAAAGACAATATCGTGACAAATGCATTTGAAAACTCATTTGGGAATGCCGACGAACCTTAAACTTAGAAACTAATTGCAAACCTTGTTGCTGCTTATATAAAAGAAAGACAAGACAAGCCAATTTACACAAATTACAGTTTGGACTCGGTTAGCCAGCTGAAGGATTGCGGCTTGCGATCTGACGACTGACGATGGACTTATTGCCACATTGATGATTGTGGGTCGATCCGTTAGCTGATTGGCGGCCCTAATGGCCGTTTGCAATTGCTCGATTTCGGTGCAGAAATATCCATCCATGCCAAACATTTTCATCAACTCCTCATAGCGCACTTGAACGCCCAACGCCGATGGTGGTGTGCTGAAGGCCAAGAAAAAAATAAACATGATTAGATTAGCTCGATTAGTGCCAGCGATTGAGTTCTGATAAGATTTAACTATTACATTTGCGTAAGATCACCATCGCTGCGGATGGCCTCAAATGTCTCCTTATCGAAGCCGCCATAGATGCCGTTGTTGTTCACAATCACAATAGTGATGGGCAGCTTGTAGCGCACCATTGTCTCAATTTCCATGCCCGAGAAGCCAAAGGCACTATCGCCCTCCACGCAGAGTACCCGTTTGCCAGGTGCAAAGTCACGACAATAGAGAGCAGCGGCTATAGCGAAACCGGGTCCAACGCCCATGGTGCCAAAGGTGCCGGCGTCGAGACGATGACGCGGCTGCTCATTCAACAGCATGGAGCGACCAATGTCCATGGTATTGGCGTCCTCACTAACGATGATTGTGTCCCGGGGCAACAGCTCGCGCAGATGATGGAAGACTGCATAGTAATTGAGCGGCGTCGGTTATATTCAGGGACATCTGAGCGACAGTGTCGCGATTATTTTTGCATTTGGCTGCCAACTGTTTCCACCAGGCCTGTTCGTATCCAAAACGGAAGTTCACAGCGTTCATCTGCTCGAACAGCTGCTCGGCAAACGGACGAATATCGGCCTGAATGGCCACCGATGCCACAACCGAATTGTGCAGCTCCTCGGGACAAATGTCAACCTGAATGAATTTCACATCCTTATCGTAGCGAGGCGCACGTCCGAAGTGCAAAATCCAATTGAGTCGAGCTCCGAGCAACAAAACCACATCCGCCTGCTGCAGCGCCAAGGTGCGAGCCGAGGAGACACACTGTGCCGCAGTGTCGGAGACTACGCCCTTGCCCATGGGTGTGGGCAGGAACGGTAGATTTGTGTTCTCAATGAAATGACGCAATGTATTCTCGGCATGAGCATAGGCAGCACCCTTGCCAATAATGACCAGTGGACGCTTGGCCTGGCGCAACAGTTGTGCGGCACGGATAACATCATCATGTGGCGAATAGGCCAGTGGTGCAACGGGGTGCGGCAGTGCTTTGTAGATGCGCGACTACTCCGCCTTCGACTGCAGTATGTTGCCGGGGAAGTCCAAATAGGCAACGCCAGGACGACCATAAGTCGCATAACGCACCGCCTTCTCCACGTGCAACGGTATCAGGGCAGCAGTGGGCGGACGTGCTGCATATTTGCAATAGGGACGCGACAGCTCCACCTGCGGGCACTCCTGAAAGCCACCGATGCCCTCATGATCCTGATTCGTGGCGCCACCAATCACAATCAGTGGCCAGCAATTGACCTGAGCATTGGCCATGCCACCTACAAATTAAATAATAATTAAATGAACAATGAAAAATTATAGTACATGGAATACGCACCCGTAACGTGCAGCAGACCGGGTCCAGAGATAACCAGGCAGACGCCCGGTTTCCCCGTTAGGTAGCCAATAGCCTGGGCGGCATAGCAGGCAGCCTGCTCGTTCCTCATGCCAATATACTTGAGGCCGGCCACCTGGAAGGCCATCGACAGCTCGATAACGGGTATTCCAATGATGCCGAACACATACTCCACCCCCTAAAATTGCCGATAGGTGTAAATTTTTAATGATAACAATAGCAAACATTTAATATACCAATATCTATTTGTGGCACAACCAACAGACTTGTTATAATAACTATTTTTATTAGAAGACTTGCAATTCAAACAAAATTAGAAGGCTGTTTCTTTTAACAATTAAAATGACTTGCCTTCACGTTGGCTACGACGAATTATATCTAAAAATATATATATATATATATTCAACAAATCCAACTTTCAGCATAAGGCTAAAATAAACACTATTCCATTACCCCGCAGTATAATAATAACAATTATTTTTAGTCAAACAAAATGAGATGACTTGGTCTCTTTTTGTGTATAATTAAAATTATGGCGTGCCAACGTGAACTAATATGTAAAAAAGATATTAAGCAAATCCAGTTCATATCTTTTGCTTAGAATAGGCAGTACTTTATTACCGAGCATATTGCGGCTGTAAAACTAATCAGATTGTAAAAGCTTAAAGTTCAATTGGAAACCCTGCGAATCTGGCTGTTGATTTGAATCAGCTGCTAAACTCGAATAATTTATTGCTAATTCGTCTTGGATAATGTTATATAGAAACTTTGAACATAGCTGCCCTATCAAGATCCCCGCGTATCTGGAGCACCGGCTAGCAACAACAACAAGCAGGCAAGCAACAACATTGCTTTCGGACATTCATTTTGCAAGTGCTTTTTGAACTTTGTACAAAAAGAAAAAAGCTTGCAGAAGATAAGCGAAGAGGCCCTGTGGCCGTTAAATCCACAGTTAAACGCACTTAATAATTCTTCTTTGCACACATGTTTACATGCAAGAAGTGCATATAAAAGGAGTGACACAATGGCAACGAAACAAAGTGCTGGATAGTAATGGCGATTCCGCAATAATTTGCACCGCTTCAACCTCAGTCATTTTCACGTTGTGTATTGTTCTAAATGTATATAGTAATGTACGCTAACGCGTTTCTGCAGCGCTTATAAATAAAGTTTATTTTGCCAAAGCAGAGTTGCTTTACTAACGCGTCTGCGTGTGTGGCGTAGGAGACACGACTTTAACACTGTGCTGAACAGCTGTTAATTAACAGCAAAATGTAAGTGGTTATACTCAAAATGGATATGTTATTTTGCGACAGTCATTGGTCACACTCTACTGTTGGTCGCCCTCTTGGCGATTATTATTCGATTATTGGGCGCGCTAAATTTAATTTTAAAATTTAACAACACCATCATAATTTCTTATGACACATACTAATTAAGAGTAGAGCAGTTTACAACGATGATAATTAATTACAATATCATAAGTTTCAGCAAGAGTGCTTACATATATACACACGTATTGAGAATGATGTAAATTACTTGCGTAAGCATATTGCGCTTTCAGTTTCAGGTACTTGGCAAATATTTTGAAACCTTTTTTCACACAATGCTTGTTTTTCCTCAATATTATATTTTTAGAAAGCATAGGCTCACGGCCGTGATGTTTTTTTTTAAATTCACTCCATTGATCAACAACAAAAAAATCGAGGCTGCAGTTCTGCATTTTGATTAACGCTTAACTAATTGTTGTGTCAATTTTGGGGTTTTTTGCTTGAGTGCGCAAAAAAAAAAATTAACAACTGTGGAGACAACAACCAGTTCGAGTGTAACCCCCCTAACAAAAAAAAAATAAATAAATAAACCAAAGGTCGTTGACAATTTGTAAACGGTTAATGGGGCTCTGTGCAAATACCGGTTTATATGGTCAACATGACTCCAAAGAGCGATCTAATCTGAACTTGAAAGAGTTTTCCAAATAAATTAAATTGTAGTTTCTTTTCTTAATAAATAGAGGTAATTTCCTTATATATTATGAATAAAAAACAATATCATTTGCAAAAAAAACAATAAATACACAGCAATAACTTTAATAGGACTCGATATTAATGCAACTCCAGCTTGCAGCTCTGTTGCAAGAATAAAGTCGCATTAACATATACATATATATAATTATATATATATATATATATATATATATAGACGAAAGTATGTCATAATTGGCATATGGCATTAATAATTGTAAAAACATCACAGCGAATACAAATTACAGCTTTGTATTGATAACATCGTCGAGGGACTCCTTGGTCGCCACCTCATTCCACTTCTGTATCTTGCCCGATCCAAAGATCCAGAAGAATATCGCTGGCAAAATATAGGCCATGGCCCCAATTATAAATATCCAGAACCACTCATCGATGGTGTTCTATGGGAATTAAATATAAAATTGATTAATGATTATGTTTGCTAATTTGATTAATGTTATTTTGTTTATTTTGTGTACGCACATTTTCCTGGGTAAATGCAGCCACAATTAGTGGTGAAAATATGCCAGGCGTGGTGCCCAGGCAATTGATAATTCCATACATGGTGCCCGCAAAGTTCGGCGCCAGATCCTGTGAGTTGGCCAAATTTGTAGACGTTGCAGCTCCATTGAAGCCCAGCGAAATTGTCATTATAGCCACACACACATATGGATCGCGACCAACATACGCCAATATTATCAGCATAATGCCAGGCAGGATGTGAGCTGCAAAGACAAAATAAGTTAAATGAAAAAGAGAGTTCAATTAAGTTAGACTTTTACTTACAAGGCACGCAGAAGACTTTGCGTGTAAGTGTCACAGTCCACCAGCCCTTGCGACGAATCCAATCCGCTACGGAGCCAAAACAAAAGGCGGCAATGAGACGCGCAATGTGCGGCAAGCTAGAGAGTATTCCAGCCGAGGATAGGTTGAAGCCGAGCACCTCGCTCAAGAATTTCGGCGTCGCCGTCAGCAGGAAGAACAATCCCCACATGCTGCCATAATGCAGCAGCGTCAACGACCAGAATGGCATCGAAACAATGAGCTGCCTGTATGGCGGCCATTTCTGGAGAGGCACAATAATTATTTTAATGTTTGATGCAGACAGAAGTAAAGTTAAGTTGCAAACTTACCGACTTGTTACCCAGTGTGTTGCCCAGACTCGTCTCAATGTATTCCCGCTCCTTGAGGCTAATGCTGCCATGCTGTGCCGGCGTATCGGTAAGCAGATAGAACCAAACACCGACGACAACAACCACAAAGGCAGCAACCAAATAGTATGCCCAAACCCAGCCCATTTGCTCGATGATGACGCCACACAGGGGCCAAGTAATCACGGTGCCAAATGTGCCACCCATCAAAGCGGCAACAAATTTGCCCTTCTCATCGGGCGGTGACCATTTCGAGACCAAATAGTGACAGCAAGGATAAACGACACCAGAGACAAGGCCAAGCAGGACGCGCAAAGCAAATACCGCATATTTATCCCAGGAAGCGGCTAGCGGGGTAAGTGCGGTCAACAAGGCACCCAAGAGGCAACTATAACCAGCTACATTGCGTCCACCAAACATTTCGGCGAGTGTGCCTCCGGGCAGTGAGGTGATCATATAGCCATAGAAATAACCACCCAGCAGCAGAGCCTGATCCTGTTGCGTCCAATCATAGCGTGGACCAAACTATAAAGACGAAATAGATAATAAAATAGAAAGAAATTGTTAGCTTTACCAATTATTTAATTTCGTCATGTTCCTTTATGTTGGTGTAAAAAGGATGGCAACGCTATGTGTAATTTCATAGCAGTCAGCTGGAGAGCTTAAGCAAGGATTGTTTCGAGTTGCCAGACTGCGCAGAAGAGTCGATCAGTAGTCGTGAAATGTGAAATATTCGACGATTTAACATAAACAAAATTTGTTTCCGCACTAGGAGACTTGACTTGACACATATATATATATACGTATAAGCTATTAATATATTTAGAAGTGAGTAGGTGGACTCATCGACTTATAGATACTCACATCATCCTGCTCGACGAGTGTTCCATTCTCATCGCGCTCCGTAACCATGGCAATTATGTTGATCGACAGATTGACGCGCATCATATAATTAATGAGGCACATCATAAACAACATGATGGCCACATTGATGCGCTTAGGTACATAAACTGCAAAAAAACAAATATTAAACAATAATATAATTTTTAATAATTATGAATTATTGTTTATAAAGCAATTATTTTTAGATGTCTATTTTCTGCTAGCTTTGACGCACTTAGCGCAATTATCGACTAATCCAAAATCTGTCAACTGCCATTTTTCAGTTGTTGTTTTTTTTCATCTGCCAATATTTGGCATTTTTCGGAATCGGGGCCCGTCCAGCGACAGTCGCCATTTGTCAGCAGGTGTTTAATGAACGGCGCACGCGTAACTTTCAATATTTAATTATCTCAATTTTTGGGGGAATTTATTTGCTGACGCATTACAGCAACATCACGTGAGATTTATTTGGTTCGCTTAATTTTTTTATTTTTTCTTGCTTAATAAATAAATATACTTACAGCAAGGTATAACAGCCATTTTAGCAGCTTGTTGCTGAGCCGCTCGTCAAAGTCAACTGAAAGAAGTTAACGGGAAACAGTTAAAGACTTTATTATTATTATACATATTGCAACTGTCACAAGTGGTACTCGAATTGTATTCATTTCGAATTGGTGCATATTCGAATCGTTAAATAAGATTACGGAGTTATTTTGAGTCAACTTATTCAACGTATTCAGGTTTTTTCCAGCTGGGTGTTCACCAGTGTTATTAACAGTGCTTATTTAAACGTGCTGAGATTCAAAAATTGCCTATCATTGGGAAATTTTATTAATACATATATTTAATGTTAATCGGTTTTCTAATTTTTAAATATCATACAATAGAGTTATTTTTCAAAATTGTTCAAATTTGAATACATATATAATTACATGCATTGGGTATTCACACACGCTTTGAATTGTCGCGAATAATAAATTTGTTTTAAATGCTGAAATGTGAATGCGCAAGTCAGGTTTGTGGTAGATTTATTTATATCACAAATTGCAAATGTAAAACATATTTTAATAAATTCTACATGATTGTCCGATTGTCGATCACGAAGAGTGATTGCAAAACAATGATTTCATAATATTGATTTGCTTGAACTTGTTTAATATATACGTACAACTTTATTTCCCGACATGGCAGATGAAGGGAATTTCGAGTCAAGTCTAGAAAATTTTTGTTTAACATTTACTACCGACAATAATAAAATATATACTATAGGTATAGATGTGGCTTGTACATATATGATTTGACCAACTGTTGAGGCACGTTCTCCGTTAGCAGTTTTGGCAGCGCACGTGAGCGGCATTTAAGCCAAATTGTGTTTTGATCATAACAAATGTCAATACCAACAATACAAAACGGAAAATCATTTTAATGCACTTTTTATTTAAGTGTTTTAATTTATAGTAAGTACAGTTCGGCTATCATTGGCTGTCATTGTTGAAGGTAGCAGGCAGCCTTTTGATAAGGTAATTGCTCCATAACACGCCACACAAATTGTTCGGATGCCAAATACAAAACTAGCATTTGTGCAACAACAGCTTTAGTTTTGGGAGAATGCAATTGTAAAATGCAACACTTGACGACTGTTATATATCGATATAGTATACAAATATATATAAATAAATATGTACAACTGCAAATAACGCCCTTGGCACGTCGAAACCGTATATTGGATTCCATTTGGACAGCTGTTTGAAAGCCATTCACGGTATTCACTATATTGCACAGACAGTTTGTAGTCTAGCTCCAACCAGACAGGGTTAGATAAGACAGTTAGCCAGTTATATTTTTAGCTCTCACAAAAATAATATAAATAATGTTCTTATTAACTAATTCATATCGGATTTAAGGAAAGTATACTTCCGGTTGATGAAAACGTTGATCAAGATTAATTTCCTTAACAACAATTATAAGTATGAATATGACAATGTGCAGGAGGTTTTCTTGCTCTGCTTTACCTAATTGAAAGTAAAGTTTCTAAAATAAACATATTTAATCTACGATAGGATTTACGTGGCTTTCTTAATTTATGATTCGTTCCTTCCTCAATAACTCTTAATTGCGGAAAAATCTCAGCTGGCCAAAAATAAAATTTGCTAGAGCTAATGTTCCATGACTAAAAATAAAAAAAAACATTAAACGCTTATAGATTGCAGCTTGTCGTTAAATCATTCGAGACCAACTAGTATTATGACTCTGTAGACATTATCATACTTGACTCGTGTTTCAAGAACAAAACTCATTTGTACGAAGTAGGCTCATAAACAAGACTTAGTTGTGATAAGCAATCGTATTTTGGTTTTTCCAGCCTTCTCAATGAACGGTAGAAATCCAAAGCAAATAAAATAAAAAAAATTAAGGGATTTATAATCTAAAAATTATAACCGCTAGACGTATAAAGTATATGGCGCCATTATGCCAAAGTTCGCAAACAAAATAATCATTAACTCAATAAATTATTATCATTTGCTTTTGTTTGAGGTTGTGATTAACTCGATCTTCCGTAGATGTTACGTGCAGGAGCACTTGGAAAAAAATAACACTTTGGATAAGGTAATAAAGAAATGACATTAAAGAAAAACATCCCGTTTTAATTAAACTTTGAGTCCGATATCTATTGCAGACCATCAGTGAAGTGATTTTGAAGTGCGTACATAGTATAATTGATTAGCTAAATTGCGCCTCTAGGAGATTACTATCTTCTTTATATACTAAAAGTTCACATATAAAGGTGGAACAATTTTCAAAATATATTTGCCTTTTGTAAAAAGTCAAAATTATTTTATCCTTAAAATTTAAAATGTTCATTTATTTTTTTAAAGATTATCTTGCATCCTCTTTAAGTGGATCAAAAAAGATATTGCATCATTTACGAAAATCTAAATTTTAAATTTGTATATGTTTATTGCTTACTACTTACCAGAAATGGTGTCAAGCATGTGATAGTTTATATCGCCGGCTGAAATAAACGGCTGTCGGATGCCGAAGTAAATAGTACAGCCGGCTAAAAGCAGGCAAGGATAGTTTACTTGCGATTGATTAATCATTGCAGACTTTGCGGCAGGCAAAGCTCCGGACGATAAGATAAAAGCTACGGATAGCTGAATTCGTGCTGTATCCGAGAGCTTTGCCAAGCTGCGCTATTTAAAGCCGAGCTGCACTATGAGAGCCTCTCTTGAGTTGGGTTCGCGTCGATCAGCCGAAACTGCACGCCGCGGATAGAATTCTTTTTTGCAGGCGAGACTGTACGCCGCCCGGTTTTTTTTGAGTTTTTTTTGTCTGACACGTGCTGCACCAAAAATCGGGACAAAAAGAGCATAGAAAAAGTGCAGTGTGTCCACAGGAGCACCCCCCAGCGGCAATACGCTACGTGAAGTGCAGTGTTCGCTTTAAAAAAAATTAGCGTGTCCACCGGAGCACCCCTCAGCGGCAATACGCTACGTGAAGTGCAGCGCTCCCATAAAAAAATTAGCGTGTCCACCGGAGCACCCCTCAGCGGCAATACGCTACGTGAAGTGCAGCGCTCCCATAAAAAAATTAACGTGTCCACAGGAGCACCCCCCAGCGGCAATACGCTACGTGAAGTGCAGCGCTCCCATAAAAAAATTAGCGTGTCCACAGGAGCACCCCCCAGCGGCAATACCCTACGTGAAGTGCAGCGATAGCCCCTAAAAGTTTTTTTTCCACGTTTTAATTTTTTTTTGGTTAAGTTTTACATTAAGAGAAAAAAAGAAAAAAAAAAGAACCAAAATAGCCACCTTAATCATATTAATGGGAAGGACAAGTGCGAAAAAAAAAACAATAAAAAAATAAAATAATATAGAAAAGTACTTTGTTAAATCATTAATCATAAACTCCAAATAGGGAGACACCTGATATTAAACTCCTACACGTATATATATACATATATGGATATTTGAGGGTGTGTTGTGTGGTGAAAACAATAAGCAATAATACTAAAGTGTCGAATGTCTATCAAGGCAAATGTACGTCCACGTTGGAAGGCCTTTCACCGCGGAGATTCAAGTAAGTTTCAACTTTCATTGTTAATCGTTATACAGCCACCCAGCTTAATCTCAATGCTAGTGGAATATCCCCTTGTTGGATGTATATATGCATATATATATTGGTAGTTTTGGTATTGGAGTAATTAACATTATAAAAATCTAAAAGAGACAAAAAAAAATATATATTTATCAAGTTACTAAATCTAGTCGCACTTGCCCTTTGAGTTAATGTGGTTAAGCTAATTAGAACGAAACAAAACAAATAGATAATAAGAAAATGGAAGAACCACTAATTTAGAAAAAGTATGCAATAAGATCCTCGTGTAAAAGTATGCAATTAAATTTTGAAAAAAGTATGCAATTAAATTTAGCAAAAGTATGCAATGGAATTTTAAAAAAAGTATGCAATTAAAGTTAGCAAAAGTATGCAATGAAAGTTGGAAAAAAGTATGCAATGAAATAAAAAAAAATTAGGCAATAAGACTTAGAAAAAATATGCCATCAAATAATCAACTGCTGGAAATACAAATATTATTCAATTGAATTTAAGAGTCTTTTCTAGGAAAAAGAAAAAAACAAAGATTGCTTATTTTGTTATTAGTATTAAATCCAAAACTTCGCTATTATATAAGTTAAATTAAATTTTTTTTTTGTTTCAAAATTTTTTTAGTTATAGTTTTTATTTTTGTTATGACATAATTTATAAGAAAAATTATATGAAGTTTACATGAAATATAAAATCATGAATCAGTAAATTTGTCATGTGTCCTACTGGCCAAGATATGAATTGAGGGAATCCTGTAGCTTTGTTTGGGGACTTCCTAGGAAAAATGATAGCGCTGGAAGTCCAATTGGTTGGGTGGGTACAGAGCGTGTGAGCGGGGTAAACATCAGCCCGCACCCCGAAGCCAACAACCGAAGCCAGCGGAACCGCAGCGCTTCCCGCTTAGTTTGGACCCCCATGCTAAACTCCCCCGTTAGGGATGCGGAGTTTAGTCATGTTTTCAGGAGTTAATGTTGGAGATGACACTCCCAAGAAACGTTAAAGAAAAGGACTCTAAAAAAATAAAGTTATGTATTCAAAGGAGTTCCCGGATGTAGCAAGATCCCCCCCCCCACCTCCCGGCACGAGCTAACACCAGTAGAGTCCCCCTCCGCTACACATCCCGGACCCCGCTCGCCCCACTCTTACCCCAAGTCGGAGTGGGGTGAGTCCACCATAGTTTGGTTATCCCTCCGAACGTTGGTGGTTACACAATACAACAAAAACACTTTACTGCAAATGAGTTTGTTTAGGAGAACTTGGTAACTATTAGCGTAAATAACTGATTATAAAAATAAACTTCGGAAATTGCCAAGTAACAAATTGTAACAAGAGATCTAAAAAACATCAGCGCAGCTATATATGTACATATATACTGAATATCTTTAGGTTCGGTGTGCTGTTAATTGTTCCGTTTCATGCACTAATAACCAATCGGGAGCGTGCCGCTTTATCAGAGTCTTTGGCATTGGGCTGGCTTTTATAGAATCCTTAAAAATGTGCGATATTATTTGATTGACGTCAAGCAAAAATTATAGTTGTAAAAATATATAGACGCCTGATAAAAGGCAGATTGGCTAAACAACCCACAATATACATGGCTTAATCATCAATATCGGACTTTGTTAGTGGAAATATTCTCTTTGCAAATGTTCGATTTTTAGGGGCCTATAACGATTTGATTTATTATGAGGGGCTGGACTTTCGATAGCACGATATAACAGTATGATATTAGATTTGGTCATCATGTACATATAACGGATTATGTGTATGTAGCAAATAATACACCCATAGCACGCGTTTTAAAAGCATTTACATAACATGCGATCGCTCATTTAACATGCTTTGCTCTCTCTCTCTCTATGTCGCATCCCACTCTATGTCTCTTAACATTTTTAAACTGTTTTGCTGGGTTTTTAAAGAGCGCTTCAATGTTTCGTACTGTTTTCATTTGTTGTTTGTGTTTTGGTTTCTTTTTTTTGTCCGTTGAAATTCTGCAAAATTATTCAATGGCAATGAACCGTAAAATAGAAAAATCTTAATAAATAATACGAATGGGTACCAGTTAGTATCAGTTATTAATATTTCACAGTGGGTATAATTCAAGTATCTACATTAATTTCTGATCAGGAATTATAGGTTTTGCTTACGATTGTATTTGACAGCTATTTCGATTGTACTCGCATTTTTGTACGTTATAATTAACTTACGAATATTTCCTGTACTCAAACAATATGCTAGTAGCCCATAATTATAGGGAACTCGAAAAATTGCTTTGAATATTACATGTAACTAACTAGTGCAAAGAATTATTTATATAATTAGCAAGTCGATTAATACCAAATCAATGCAAAAAATAGCACTTGCAAAACAAAAAAAAAAAAATTAAAAAACTCGAAGCCAAATTATATAAGACGAAAAAAATGTACATCGCGAATTCGAAGCAATCAAATATAACCAGAACACGATGTTATTTAAATGGATAATTTATTTCATTTAAATCGTGCCCAACAACCAAATGAGTTGTCCACTTAAAATTAACCACTTTTTATATGAGATTGCACTCTTCTTAACCCAAATAAAAAGCGAGCTGATAATGCCACACGACATGTAAATTTAAAAATATTTGTGCACGTGTTGGGCTAACTACTTTGGATCTTCTGGAATCTGACAACTGATTAAGCCGTGAAATTTACGATCATGCTCCATCCACTAAAATACACAAATTAAGTTTATCGTCTCTCTTGGCACACTTTTGGTTAATACAAATAATTTATACGCAAGAAATTTTTCCGGCGTCGATGGCAATTTTGTTATTTTGGATCGCAGCCAAGCCATATCCGAAGTATATGAAAATCTGGCAATGGATGCTGGTGCCACAGTTCGCAGCACCCCCGAGAATCTTAGTGTTGCCGACTATTTTTTGAAAAATATTGATTTGTATGTGGAGGGCTTTGAGGCGACCTATGTGGCAGGAGTAACGTTTCGAGAGGGCTCTATCACAGCCTGGTATAATCGTCGCTTGTCGCATGGACCACCGTTATCACTGGGTCTGGTCTATAAGGCGATTGCCCTTACTCTGGTTGAGATGGATATTAAGGTTATCAATAAGCCGCGCACCGACTCCGATCCAGGGGTTTATAAGCAAGACAAGCTCTTGAATTCCAGGAGGCAGACAACATTTATATTGCTGTATCTGTGCTTCGCCACCGCGGCATTCGTTCTGATGCCCGTCCACGAAAGAATAACGCAATTGAAAAAGCTGCAGCTGATTGGTGGAATTAGCCTGTACACCTATTGGCTATCGCATCTGCTTTGGGACTTTGTCATATTCTTGGTGATCACGGCATCTACGCTGGTGGCTCTATATGCTCAACCTGTTGAGGTTATATACTGGATGGCGTTGCTAATGCTTGTATTTGGCCTATCCGCTCTGACATTCACATATCTGTTGTCCTTTGTGCTCAAGGAACATGACAGCAGCATGTCCTATATGCTGCTCTTTAACTGTTCCATTGGTAATTACAAAACTATTTATACTTTTTTGAAACAGTATATCATAAGTAAATATCATTTGTGTTAACTCTCTTCTCTCTCTTCCACAATGCACATCCATCTAGTTTTCCTTGCCATTTTCATAACTGCGAAATAGACGACGGACAGCATTTGCTATTATTTAAACTGTATATTGATGATTCTGCCAATATATGCAATGTTCTACGCGACCCTTATATTATTGAAGTATGGCTCAGAACTGTCCGGTTGTGTGGATTCAGACGAGGGAGAAATATGTCCTATAAAAGAGAACTTAAAAGACTTTCCTATCGGACGAGAATTAATCTATTTGGCAGTCACCGGGGTGGTATTTTTCATACTATTGCTGCTCACCTCCAGAGTGATGGCCGCGGGATATTTTTTCAAGTTTAGTTTGTTTGCGATTTGCCACAAATACTCTCGATACTCTTACTGTTATACATATTTTCACTAACGCAGACGTCGTAAAAAAGCCTGTGTGGATCGGGGTGATGATTCTCTTATGCGGAGAGTGCGTAGCGAAGTCGATGAGATAGTCAAAGATCCGGAGCAGATGAGGGCGCACAGTCTGGTTTGTCATCGGATAACTAAGAAATATCCACACGTGCTCGCCGTCAGTTGTGTGTCGTTCAAGATCAGCCCGTTTGTATATAATTAATTAATATATACTACATTAATATCATCCATTTTGCAGTTATGAATGCTTCGGTATTATGGGATTAAACGGGGCTGGGAAGACCAGCATTGTGGACATGATCGTTGCCAATCATTCGATCAGTAAGGGCAACATCTATGTGAAGGGCTTTCATGTGAAGAGCCAATTGAAGCATTGTTTTAAGCACATCACCTTGTGCCCACAGCAGAGCACCATGTGGTACCACATGACCGGCCGGGAAATGCTGAGATTCACCTGCCTGACCACTGGAGTTAAGAAGAAGCTCGCCCCCAACATCATTTCATATTTGGCCGAGCGATTATTGTTCACCAAGTATCTTGATCAGAAAATCATATATTATAGCAGTGGTAGTAAAAGGAAACTGAATATTGCAATGGCGATGCTGACGCATACGCTCACCTGTGTGGATGAGCCCACCACTGGTGTGGATATCAGCACCAAGGCGCGGATCTGGATGGAGGGAGATGTGCAATATGGGCAGATCCATTCTCATCACCTCGCACGACGTGGACGAGTGCGAGGCCCTCTGCACCACCATCGGCATTATGGTCAATGGTCAATTCTGCTGCTTTGGTTCCGTCCACGAACTGATATCCCACTATAGTAAGGGCATTTCAATTAAGGTCCAGCTGGCCACCGGTGCTGAAATAGAAGAATTACAGTCTGTACTCTGTATTATGCAACCTAATCTACTACATTATTAATTCAAATGTAAATATCTTTTGCAGGCGTATGGAGGATCCCAGCTCATCAAATTTTGGTAAGTGCAAGCAAGCATCATCAAAAAATTCCCATACATATGAGATATAATCTTGATGTCTTCTAGAACCACAATCCGAGTCCATGCCAACAGTATCGTCTAGGTTCGGTGTACAGGAACAGGAGGGAAATACCAAATCGACACAGGTTCATTTTAAAAAGAGGAGGAAAGTGTCAACGTCAAGGACAGACTTTGAAGAGAGAACCCAAGCTCTAGAAATATCACGACTATGACTATCGCCAAGACCAACCTCATCAATTTCAGTAGGAATAAAGGTTTTAGATTCTGAAGTTATGAATGATATGACCGAATATGAGGAACTCATCCAAAATGTGGAGACGCAATTTAAAATAGATTTTCCAAGAAGTTACATCTTGTATGTATGCAACACAGATGGGTTGAGTACCGTTACCATCTAATCTTAATCCTAATCAGAGAGAAGAACATCTCTTATGGCTTGGTCACCATGGCAATACCCGACATCGAGCTGAAATGGTCAACGCTATTTAAATATATGGAAGATAATCGCGGCGCACTGCAAATACAGCACTACTCGATAATTCCGCCAACACTAGAGGATATATATATATAGAATTTGGCAAGCAGCAGCGTACCAATTAAGTTCATAAAATTTCTTGTTTTTCCTGTGTACTATTCAAATTGCAGGTGTTCGAAACTATAAACGATAACCAAACAATAAAGCTCTTCAAGAAAAACTTTCTAGTTTTTGGTGCAATTTTTTCAGAGTGTAGGCAGTCTCTTACATAGCGTAGATGAGTAAAAAAAAGATCTAGACTTTGGACTTTTGGCGTTCTATTCGGTTTCTTCTTTCTTTCGCTTAATAAATATGTATGTCAACAGAGAATTTCGGGTACTTTGAACTTCAACGTTCGTGAAAAGAAGCTTTCGACATACAAATACTCACAAGCGTGTTCATGGAGAACTCATAAATAGACAAGCTCAATTAATGCTTGTCACACTCAATTTATAAATATTGTTTTTGTATTGTATATAGCCAACGACAATAGCCTTTGGCCCCGCACAAAGATTTCAACCAATTTGTACAGTCACCAATATGATGACGTTGGGAACTCGTATGATATAATACGGAAAATAAATCAAAGTTATGAAATTCATTGGCTAACTGATTCGCTTTTAGTCAAATGATGGAGGGAAAGTCACTCGCAACCTTGCTGATTGCGTAAAATTAGCTTATCATATTTCCTACACATATAGTATATATGTTATATTTGTACACGTGTATATGTGAGATATTTGCATTAGCGTGAAGCAGCTCCCAATGACAATTAATTCAGTTTCTGAATGCAATAGATTTTAATGGTCAGCAAATGATGCTTTACACATGTGTATATATGTACAATACAATTCTATTTGTTGTTTACTTAAGCTATATATATTGTTCATTGATTTGTTGTTACATGGCAACATCCACACAGAGCCAATTGTATATATGTATGTATGTATGCATGTGTGTAAATATTTTGAATGCTATGCGCAGTGCCATGTTTATAAATATTCAAGACAATATTGCTACCATATTTGTGTATAAGATACTTTTTCATTTTAACAATTTGCTGTATGGCTATAATAAATATAAAATAAATTAACTACCAAAATCCTATTGAACACTCGCATTGGAGACTTTTGGCTGTCAGACTCTAATGCGACGATTCCATAATTATTGTCTACTCCATGAGTTAATATTACATTTTGTGTAAAGAACTTAATATGTTTTCAATTTACCCATGTCAGTTACGAGGTATATATTAGAGGTCTGCTGAATGGTATTTACTGCACAGTTCCTTTTTCTCTTTTAATATTATAAGCCAAACAAAGAATAAATAAATTGGCTTTTATAAAAATATATATTTTTGGTATTATTTAAATGTTGTTGTTTTTATTACTTAGTTGCTTCCAATATTGAATATATTGAAAATATTATATGAATTGAGAATTATTGTTTAATTAACCCAATCCTGACTTGTGGAAATTTTTTAGTAACTTTTCTTCTTTCTGACGCCGCAGAGCAAATCGAATTTTAAATTCCTTCTTTTGTGTATATTAATTTAACAGTTAAAGTAATTGCTATCCACTAATAACAATAATTACAAAACTTCTTTACTTAATTACTACAATAAATAATATTAATATTTCCTTCATTTTCATTTTCACTATTTCGTTTCACTTCAGGCTGAATACTGTGAAGTAAATTTGAGTGCAAAATATAAATGTTTTCTTGCAGACCTCTATATTAGTTGGTATATACATATCTCATAGAACCTAGCTAACAATTATCTCAAATGGAAGACGTTGATGGGCGCCTCAAGCAGTTGATAAGTGATCAGCAAGCCGAGTACACAGAACCATAGATAGGATAAGCGATATAGCCAAAAGTATTCTGGTTCCGTGTTGATTGAGGAAAACTGAAGCGCCTCCGCCGTCGCCTGAGTAACATTTGTGAATGTGTCACAGCCGGTGGTATTGAAGGGTAGCTGTACTGGTGGCGGCTTCGGTCCGCCGAAACCAATCCACAAAGAGAAACTCAGTCCCAGCAGAAAGCCAAGCAGCACGCCACGCTGATTAGTTCGCCCCGTGCAAACGCCAAGGGTGAAGATGCCAAGCAGCGGGCCACCCACAACGCCGAAGATGGTCAACGAGGCCTGCAGCACGCCGCCCAACAAGCTTGCGCTAAAGGCCAACGCAATGCAGAGCAGTCCATAAATGCAGGCAACGATTTTCGTGGGCAACGTTGACTTCGAGTCCATTAGCGTTCTCTTAAAAATCGTCTTGTACAGAGGCTTGACGTAATCCTCCAATGAATGAATGAATGAATGAGACGGGGAACGGTGACATACTCTGATCGGCCATTAGGTACTCCTGTGTCGTCTTCTGTTTGCCGCCCGTATAGCGATAGTACTTGCCAATCAGGGCCGAGATTATCAGAATGGTCCCCAGCACCAACGCATCCCATACATCAAGAGTTCCATTCTGCATTTTTGCTTGTGTTTTTGTTGTTTAACCACCAAAAGCAACAGCAAATCACTGCAATTGATTTTTCGCAAAAGCCAATTAATTTGTTTTTAAAGCGTATTGACCTTATTCACTGTCAATGCTTCTTGCAAGTTATACGCACACACACACAAGCATCCACAAACAACAAAGTAACACGCGATTGTGGGAAAAAATACAAAAGCAACGTGGAAACCACAACCAACATAAACACAACCGCAAAGCTTTGCCGTTGAATAACAACTGGCCATGCAGCAGCAACAAAGCGTTTGGCGTTGCCACCTGTTGTTGGCACAGTTGCCAGCCTGCGTTTGCAAGCGAAACAGCTGTTTGCCTTACGCCAGACTCGTAACAAAACACAACCAAAAACAAATGTCTTAGTAATTAAACACTTAACTTTCTTCTAGTTGAATAAAATATTTGTTTGCAACATAATCATATGTTTGCTTGCATTTTCAAAATTCCCTCTTCCCATTCAAAATCGTAGCTTCTTTCAGTTGTTGGCCTAATTGGCTGTTTAAAATTATTTATAATCAACATAAATAATTGCCAACACTTTTATTGTCAAGAAATTTGATGTCTATTTGGAATTTTTAGATGATTTCTTACAGATGCGCTGATGTTTTCGTTTGTCGCTAAGCTGGCACTCGATGCTGCAATAGGACGCAGCGAAGCAACAATCGAAAATTGCCAGGTGCAGGCAATGTTGACACCAACGCTTTTGCTTCGCCTGCTCCAGCTCCTGCTGTTTCTCTATCAGTTGCTGCTTTAGGTTCGAGACTTCAAGCAAGTTTTTTTCCGGCTATGGAAGACCTTCGCATTGACTGCACACGCTTGACTGCAGTTGTTTTTGGTGTTGCAGGTGTTTTTGGTGTTGCAGTTGTTTTTGGTGTTGCAGTTGTTTTTGGTGTTGCAGTTGTTTTTGGTGTTGCAGTTGTTTTTGGTGTTGCAGTCGTTTTACGCCTCTTGCTAGCGGCTGGCGTCGCTGCACGTGAGCCGTATTCAATTGGATTGCTGATCTCCGATGCCTCCATGAAATGCGACAGCGCAAGATTGATAAGTTTCTCGGCCTCTCTGGGATCGGCATGGTATCCGAACACTTCAATAGGCTTAGTCAGCAACACCTCGTGGCATTTTAGCTCTCGCATGGCCTTTTTAAAAACACTGCAAGATCTAGATAATCTGCTGAGAGCTGGCAGATGTGAATCAATCTGCAATACACCATTCACCGGGACAAAGGCACGGGAATGGGGGCCACCGAAGAAGCGTACATCATAAATTATACCCTTTTTATTTTTTATTACGCGTATGACCTGCAAACAAATAATTAACAATTAATAATAATTTAAGCAGTGCACAATTTGCTCACCTTTGCCGGCCAGTGAGATGATTTTTGCGCCTTGGCGTAGACCAGCTCATGCCGCTGAAAACAGGGCTTGGCGAACCAATAATTATGATTCGCTTCGCACGAGTGACGAAAGCAGTCCACACATCGGGTTATCTCGCGGACATCGTGCATCACATATTGCAGCAGATACTTGGTGGCCTCAAAATCGTAGGTGCTGGTACCATAGAATATACCAAAGTTATGCTGCAAATCCAGCAGATCAATCACAAAATCAGCTAACTTTGTATAATGCTGCGATTCGATATTTTCAGATATATTACAGACGCCTAGTACATCATTTTTAAATAGCACAATCTTGTCGCGTTTGGCATCCTGTTCGGTCCAGTTTTGGTCGATGTACTTGCGAATATCGGTTCGCAACCAATCGTTCTGCTTGCGCCAAGAATAGTTGAGCAGACAGTTCAGCTGCGGAGTGCTGACGTGTGGCGGAATCAACAGACAGGCCGGCTCCTGCAGACGACATGCTGTGCACAGCTCCAGCTCGTTGTCTTTGCTGGCGTTGGTTGTTTCGTCGCTCCGCTGATCAAGCTCGTTCTTCAATGTTGTGGTCCGTTTGCGCTTATGCGCAGGCTTCTCACTCACAAAGATTACCTCGTCATCGGAGCTTTCGGCTTCGCGTTTATATTTGTTGATATTGCTGTTGTAGTCCAGCTCAGAGTTACTCTTGTCCTGTCGCTCAATTACATTTGGTGCCGGCGTTGTGAATCCCCTCTCCACCTCCTCCTCATCTCCGCCTTCATCCCACAATTCCTCCGTATCGGAATCATCGCTGAGAAATTTGTGGAGTTTGTTTTGGTCCACGGGCATCGAGTAATTGGGTTTATCGGGATTCTTACGCTGACAATTCTTGTGAAAACTACGCTCACATGTGCGACATTTATTTAGCTGCTCTGGCGATCCGGGCAAATGGCACTCGTAGCAATAGGAATCCGCTTTCAGTGGATTCGCCTTCGCTTGTTATCCACAACGGACGTGTTTATTTTTTGCGCATCGCTTTCTTTTATTTCTATTTCGTTTTATTCCGAATTATTTATTTCATTTTTGTGATCGTGTTTAAAATTTTGTGACATTGTGTTATACCGGCTAAAACACATTTGTCGAACATTAATATCTGTTAAATAATTAAATAGTGTTCAAAGTGCAACAATCAAACAGCAGCCCAAAGTCAAGCTCTTGTGCATTATTTTGTGTCTGCCTGCAATTTTGTTGTTGTATTTTTACGCTCTTGCCTGTTTGCATTCGAGTTTTAAATTGCATGTTCCTCTCGCGCTCTTAATAACATTGTTGGTGGTTGCGGTTGTTTACTTCTCTCAAACTTTTCTATTCCGTTGTGTGCTCTCATCGCATCTTTCGGTCGTCGCGCCCGCGCCGTTTTACTTTTGTTTTGTGCTTAACATTGTTTTTGTACGTAAGTACTCAACATCTGTTGTAATACTTTAACCCTTGTGTGTTCTTAGGGTTTATCTGGTGCCTCTTTATTGTGTATTTTCTTTTTAAACTTTATTAATTTAAATATCTACCTTTACAATAATGTCGAATGTCTGTTGTTATAAAAATTGCCAGGTCCGTGCAAACACTAGAATGGGCTTTGTTGGTTGCTGGCTGTGTGATAACGTATCACACGAAAAATGTGCTGGCCTAAACGGCCGTATTATTGACCTGATTGAGTCCAAATCAGGTCTAAAGTGGACATGTGAAATGTGTAGGGATGTTGAGAGGGACATGATGGGTTTCATTAGGCAGACCAAAAAGGGCTTTGGAGATCTTTTCGGTATGTTTAAAAAACTTTTCGAAGGGTTCTCCGCTATGGAAAATGATTTCAAAGGTTTGAAACTTTTGAATGAATCTCCGAAGCGTAAAAAGGCCAATTTTAGGCTGTCTATGGGCCCAAATGAACTTCCTGTCCCGTCACAATTGCCCACTAAGTCTGTACCGAATCTTGAATTGATCAATCTGTCTTCCCCATCCCTACAAACACCAGATAGAAGCGATGATAGCAACACTATGCCCATAGATGTTGTTCCTTCTATCCCCGAAATTGTGGTCGATTCAGGGATTGTTGGCACCGTTGATGTAAGTCAACATTCAGGTGCTAACACACTACCTGAATCAAATGGTCGCTTAACCAAAGCAATAGCTCCACCGGATGCTACTGCTAAGGTTCCTAACGTGACCCTGGTAGGTGTTCCATTGAAAAAACAAATATTTGTTTCACGGCTTTCCCCTGATACCACATCTGAGGATGTCAAGGCTTTCATACAAGCCAAATTAAAAGCTGTTCTTACAGTGGAAAAATTCCAATTCTCTTATATTCGGGAGATTTCTTCGTTTAAATTAAATGTTCCGGCGGAACACTTTGGCACCATCTGTGGTAAAGAATTCTGGCCGGATCATGTAATTGTAAAAGAATTTACAAAAAAGAACAATCGGTCTCCGATTGCAGTACTTCCGTCTACTGTTAGTTCGAATAAACCTCTTGCTAAATCTGGTAGTTCAAAAAACTAACTTTCTCACTTGGCTACCAAAATGCAAGAGGTATCTGTAGTAAACTTTCTAATCTATACCGTAATAGCTTTTCCTTTCACTTTAATGTCGTGGCCTTTACTGAAACGTGGTTAAGGCCCGACATACTAGATTCTGAAATCCTTTCTAGTGGATTCTCTATCTATAGAAATGATCGGACTCCCCGGCGTGGTGGGGGTGTACTTATTGCTATCAATGCAGATTTATCTTCGGAGATAGTAATGACAGATGTTTCTATGGATATAGAGTTCATTGCTGTTAAAATTCATATTAATGGTATTGGTATCTTTATAACCTGTTCTTACATTCCTCCTTCTTCAGATAGTTCTTTGTATTCTTCCCATTTAGCTGCTATTCTTTCTGTGAATTCACAGCTTTCTGATCGTGATATTCTGGTAGTACTTGGTGATTTTAATCTCACTGGTACTACATGGACGCCTTGTCCTGACTCAAGTGTTTTGTCAACCACGACTCATAGTGAGTTTTGGGATATCGTTGTGTCAAATCAATGCTATCCCGAATTCGTTAAATAAGATGCTTGATCTGATTTTTGTCACGGATCCCTCCTTCTGTTCTGTCTCACGTTCCGAACCCATATCCTATCCTGAAGATTCCTATCACCCAACGTTGGAGGTGTTGTTTGATTTGCCTACTGCGGTACCAAGTCAGGTTAACAAGCTTTCAGGGCGAGTTCGTCAATTTCGGAAAACCGACTTTGTTAAGTTAACTCGTCTTTTATCGCAGACTGACTGGTCCCAGCTTTATAATTGTGCTGACATGGATATTGCAATCGGTATCTTTTATAACACGTTAGACGGTTTGTTTGACTTGTGTGTTCCTGTTCGTGAGCCATGTAGGTCTACCAAACCTTTGTGGTTTACTCGGGAACTGATCAGGTTAAAGAATAAAAAGTCTAGAATGTATAAGAAATTCAGGGAAACTGGCTCTTCCTTGGATTACTCTCGTTACTTGATTGCACGATCCAAGTTCTTGGCCACGAATAATAAATGTTATAAGGATTACCTAAGAAGCTGTAGTTTACAGTTTCAGCGGGATCCTAAACGTTTTTATGATTTTGTTAATGTTAAGAGAGGCTCAACAATACTTCCTGCTGCCGTATTTTTTGAAAACAAGACTGCAGACTCAGATCTGGCCATTGCCGATTTATTTGCCGAATTTTTTCAAACTACATATAGTTCCCATAATCATCAGTTGGTTTTGCCATATCCTTACCTGGTTAGTGGCTCTAATTGCATTTTTGGTCCCTTGATATCGGAGAAATCTTTGCTTGATGAACTAAGTGTTATTAAGCCGGGATTTTTACCGGGACCCGATGGTGTACCTGGCTGTGTGCTTAGGTACTGCGCTGATGGTCTTTTGAAGCCCTTGTTTAAACTTTTTGAATTATCTGTGGAGTTATGCTCTTTTCCAGACATTTGGAAAGAATCATTTATTATTCCTCTCCTTAAAAAAGGAAACAAATCAAATGTTCAAAATTATAGAGGTATATCTAAGTTGTCCGCTGTTCCTAAGATTTTTGAGAAATTGGTAACTTCTCAACTACAACATCTTTGTAGATCTGTAATTTCTCCCTGCCAGCACGGGTTTATGAAATATAGATCTACCACCACTAACCTATTAGAATTCACTTCTTTTGTTATAAAGGGATTTCAAACCAAGATGCAAACGGAGGTTGTTTATACTGACTTTAGTAAGGCATTTGATTCCGTTAATCATTCATTGCTAATTCACAAACTTAATCTTCTGGGATTCCCAAATAACTTAATTTGTTGGATCTCAAACTACTTAACGTGTAGGACACAGAAAGTTTACTTTAGAGGTTCTATTTCGAAGTCTGTTCGGGTTACTTCCGGCGTACCACAAGGAAGTCACCTTGGCCCTTTGCTATTCACTTTATTTATAAATGATCTTCCGTCCGTTATAAGTCATTCTCGGGTACTAATGTATGCCGATGATGTAAAACTGTGTCTGTCGTCTACCGACTCGTTAGCTGGACAGAGGCTTCAGGCTGACTTAGATAGTTTTGAAGCCTGGTGTCGTGTAAATTTTTTAAATCTAAATTGTGAAAAATGCAAATTTATGTCTTTTTATAGGCGATTGCCCTATTTAAATACTTATTTTCTTCATGGCAAGCCACTAAAACGCATTGAATGTGTTGATGATTTGGGAATACTTCTAGATCCCAAGCTTAAGTTCGACATGCATATTTCTTCCTCTGTTAATCGAGCCTTTGGAGTCCTGGGTTTCATTAAGCGTTGGTCAAAGGAATTTGACGATCCCTATATTACTAAAACTCTTTTTATTTCACTTGTGCGTCCTATTCTGGAATATGGATCTTGTATATGGTCACCCAATTACAAGGTTCATCAGGATAGAATAGAATCCGTACAAAAACAATTTCTATTATTTGCCCTTAGGGGTCTTCATTGGAATACTAATATTAGCTTACCGTCTTACCACAGTAGACTTTTGTTAATAAATCTTCCTTCCCTTTCTGATCGTAGGACAATGCTTGGCGTTATTTTTTTACACAAGCTTATAAACGGTGAGATTGATTCTTCGGAGTTAATCAGCCAACTTAATTTTACAGTTCCGATCAGAAATACAAGGAATTTTCTGCCTCTTGTTCTTAAAACTTGTAGTTCCAACTTTGCTACTCATAACCCATTTAGAATCTTGTGTACGAACTATAATACGCTTTTTCCTTTAATAAGTTCCACTTCGTCCATTTATTCTATTAAAACAGTTGTCTTATCCTATCTTTCTTTTAATTCGCGAACTTCGTAACCGCGCGTTATGCGGCGCATCCCTCGGTCGGTTGGGTGGGAGGTGGGCTGCTGTTTTGCTTGGGTCCGCGCGCTAACAAGCCCGTGCTTGGTATCGTTGGGCCACTTGAATGTGCTGCTCGTTAGTACTTCTACGTCCAAAATAAAATAATTGTAGAGTTTCTTGACATTTTGCTGGAAATAAAGCGATATTTGTTTGCCCTTGCCACCTTTCTTGCTCTTCGGCACCAGAATACCCAGCTCTATCCCATAGTCCACGGTCTGACTGGCCTCATCTTTCAGTTCGCAAAAGTTAAAAAAAAAACTGTCAACAAATTATGGCTGATGTGAATAGTGTTGCCAGACATTCGTAGTGTGCTGACATTGCAACACTGCAGTCAGCGTTATTTTTTTAGTTTTAAGTAAACTAATTTTAAATTGTTAATTAGATAAAACAAAATTAACATTTCCTCACAGGTTTTTTTTTATTTTTTATTTTAGTTACATTTAGCTTTTAGAACATATATGTTAACAGTTTGTCGTGGAAAATTTTGAAAATGTTAAAAATTAATGGTCTGGCAATATTGCGCATTAGATGACCAACGTGTGTCAGTATGAGTGTTGTGTGAGATATGCAACAACAAGAGCAGCAGAGCAACAGCAGCCGTGACCAGCAACGTAAACAGTTCTGGAGGCCAAATGTGGTTACGTTTATAAATAATTACAAAACACCTTACTCGCTAATCCAATAAGGAGGAAACTAAAGGTAAGCGATGAAACTAAAAAATATTCCAGTTGCACTGGATAAATGAACGTGTGCACATATACATACGTATATCTATAGAGCGGGGATTAGATGAACTCATCACCTGCCTTGCCTCTGACGTATTTAGCTGATTAACCAGTGTTGTTATGCATCACATATAATTAGAGAGAGCAGCAGCAGCTGTGGTAAAATGACGGCGTCAACATCTGTGATTGCCGATCTCTGCATATATCTGCTGACCTGGAATGTGGGCACACACACAACGAAGGATGTGTCAGTGACATCCTTGCTGGCTCTAAATGGCACAACCAATTGTCCGGGCAATGAGCTGCCCGACATCTATGTGATTGGCATGCAGGAGGTGAACACGAAACAGGTGTTCAGGATGATCCCTGGGTGTTGAAATTCGCCAGTGCGTTGAGTGATTACGATTATGTGAAAGTGCAATCGAAGCAACTGCAGGGCATCCTCATTACAATGTTTACCCAACCCAAGCATAGACCGCACATGAAGGACATCGAGGCGGAAGAAACACGCACCGGACTCGGCGGCCTAAGGGGCAACAAGGGTGCGGTTAGCATACGACTAAGTCTGTATGGTACGGGCACAGTCTTTGTGTGTGCCCATCTGGCGGCCCATGATGATAAGCTGAAGGAACGCATCGAGGACTATCATCAGATAGTTGACAATCACAAGTATAAGGTGGCTGGCTATCGACGCATTTTCGATCATGATTTTGTATTCTGGCTGGGTGATCTGAACTTCCGTTTGTCCGGCGACATGTCCGCCTGGGATGTGCGCAATGCGGTGGATCATGCCCTATACGATGAGCTGCTCAAACTGGACCAGCTGTAAAGCGTCCAAGGCTTAAAGCGTATTGTTAAAGTTCAAAGTTTGTTGATAAAAATAAAGCAATATATATATATTTTTTCTATAAATGTTCGCATAAATTTTTTTTGTTGTTGCCGTTTCAATTAAGTGCGTGAAATTATAAATTAGTAATGTGTGCGTGTTGTTAATTTGCCTCCGTTCATATTTATGAAATTATTAATTATCAACCAAAAAGCGATGATTTTCACCTGTTCGGAATATACTTTTTAAAGGGTTATATAAAACGTCTATGAAAAGGAAAAAAAAACGTTTTTATATACAAGAATTTCCATACCTTCGAATTAGCTAAATATTGACTGAATTAGCTTGCTTAATGCTACCATCACTAAGACGATCCATTTTTATTGCGGTCTGCAATATTGTTGTTGTATTGTTTTGTTATCTTGAACAATTTATTTAATTTTATAGTGGCTTTTGGTTTTTTTGGATAGCCAAACCCAACTATCTTCTGCTAAACACAACAAAGGAAAAAAGATGGCAATATGTGAAGAACAAAAAATACGAGTAAGAATGCTTTAGGCGAGTGGTTAGCTCAACTACCTTATCCCCTGAACTCAGCTGTTAAATATATTCTAGCTTTATAGCCACATTTCCGTATAGAAAGTTATGCAAACCCAAATTTAAGCCGGTGTGCAAGTGCTCTCTTTTCGTATAGTCACCATAGATACTGAAGAGTAAAAACTATTTATGTATAAAGCAAATTGATCGTGTTTTATTAATAATAATGAGATCAATGAGAATACGCTTAACCAGAACCTATATTCTAAATTGGAAGTCTCTAGTTGTTACAGTCACAGGAAATGCTTCCCGCCGCCAGTTACATACATTTGCTGAAAAGCAATATACCCTCTTTGCTCATTTTGAATGGGTTCAGGGTAATAGCATTAGAAACTTAATTAACGTGCAGGTGCTCTTCCTTAGAGGGGGTTTTTCATTCTTTTTTTTCTACTGATTACATTAGTTACTCAATAAGTTAAGTGCTGTAGAGAGTTTTGGCTAACGAATCGGCAGATATGCCCAATGCACATATGTATCCGATTTGTGCGAAACACATGTACAACAACAACTTCAACAATGGCGCACACTTGTTCAGAAAATTGTGCAATCAGCAGGCTTAGCAAGTAATATAAGCGAAATTATTTCGATTGTCGACATTGGTTACATTTTTTTGTGTTTTTTTTTTATTTGTCGATAACAACAACTATGGGAAAAAGTCCCCAAGCAGCAGTATATAATTGATGAACAAATAAACAAATCATTTAATAATATTGAACCAAAGATTATAAACATGTCAACAATTTGAAACCAAGTAAAAGCAGCTGGATCCCTTTAAAATGGGAGCAAACCAAATCCAAACCCCAATAATAATACAATTCGATTGCGCAATTAAGTCATTTTTACAGATACATGACAATGGTATGGTCTGTATATGTTAGGTGCTTTACCCGAAATGCAAAAGGGGAAATATGTTTAAAAATTTATATTTACAAATAAAAACAATGTTTACACAATATCCGAGTTCCGAAAGCGAAGGCGAAATTGGGAACGAACGATCTAAACATGAATAGTACACGTGAGAATTAATTTCTGTGGAGCTCCAGAGAACTGAGAGTAACAAATATGGAAAGCTTTCGGAGCGTTATAAATTGAGATTGTATAGCGGGAGAGAGAGCAGAAGAAGCGAATGTGGGGCCGGGGGGAATTCTACATATGGCATGTGCAAATATTGTTGTTTATAAACAAACTGGTTTATTCGAGTAGGAAACAATCGACAGTTATTTGCGAAAACGCCAACAGATGAAGGCGATCTGCTTGTAATATAAATTACAAAAACTCTCGCAAGTATGATGAATATTACTAAAATTTGTTAACAATTTAGCAAGGTCGTGTGTATATATATAAAATTTATATATATATATATATATATATAAATAATGTCCAAGATAATTCCAATCGCAGCGGTAAATTTTACCGATACCGAAATCTAAAACTAAAAAAAAAGCTCCGTTCGGACGTTGCTGGCGGGGTATAAAAGCCGTCTCCCAGGTGCAATATCGTTCAAAGCGTTGCCAGCAACCGGCCAGAGAACAACAAACAGAGAAGCAGCGCAAAGCAAAATAACAAAGAGAAATACAAAAATCATTAAAACCAAAAAAAAGCACCGTAACGGGGTCTTCCCCATTCGGGAGTCGAGCGATACGTCAGCCAATAACAATTTCGGCAGCAACAACAATAGATACACTTCGGATATGCCTAGATAGACGTAGCAACAAGCAGTTAAAACTAAAAGTCTATCAACTGAGATACGCTAATCTGGTGACTAAAGCGGAACATAAAATTCGGCAATCGGTGATTTTTTTACACAGTCGAAAGATTTTGAATAATAATGGGTGTGCGAGTGATTGAAGCAGATTCGGCGAGCGATTCATCGTATGACGAAGAGGAGAGTTCGACCTGCAAAACGAATCACAAAAAGAGTAAAACAACAAGTGCTAAACGATTGTCGGAGGAGGAGACGAATGGTGTGCAGTTTGGCAGCAAGGATCTGGTTGGCAACTGCAAGGAGTATCGCATTGAGCATAATGCGAGAGATCTGCGCGTCATTGGCAATGGCAATCGGATGAGGATCGTCAACAACACGGGCAATCTGCAAATCATTGGCAACGCGACGCGTCTAAAGATACAGAACAACAGCGGGAATATCAAGTATACGGGCAACGATTGCAGGATCTATTTGGGCATCGATTCGCAGCAGAAGAGCGTCGACTATATTGGCTGCAATGGACTCCTTAAGGTGGTCAAATCACTGCAATTGCAGTACAACAAAACCAACAGCAAGCGAAGATCTTCGCCAAAGGAGCCAACGCATAAGGAAAGCAGTCAAAGTTTGGGCATTGAGATTGACAATAATCTGACAAATTGTGAATGGCATCGGTGGAAATATTGTGATTAAGAATGCGATAAATGGGAGCATTTAAGGAGATCTCTCTATCTGCCAATCTCTCCATATTACCTTAACTTAGTAACTTGCCTGTTAGAATTGCATCCAGTGTGAATGGTTCCTATTGTTATATATATAAAGTCATTAGCATATAGCAAAACTTTCTGACTGATATATATGATTGCCATTCAGGCATTGAAAAGTATTAACAACACACCCATAATTAGGTCATCATATTAGTAATATATTAATTAGAAAATTATATGTATATATGGATAGACAAGTCACAAGTCCACAATGAACAACACCAAATATATACAGTCTGTGGTTTCAAGAGCGCATCATTCCATGAAAGATGTCTGCAATTCATTAAATTTAAAATATAACAAACATTCAACATCGTCTTATTTAATACAATCGCTATTGGAAATTATGGTTTGTCAACCTCTCTAGAGAGCGAGGTTAGAGGGGATTCCCTTGTGCTATGTTGGAGATAAACAACCGCATTCCGCGAGTATTTAATTTGGAATGACCCTCGACTCGAAATGGACTTTTCAGCTTTCTTAGAAGTCTTATTGCTCACAACTTACAAGTCTTCGACATGACCCACATTTCCATTTAAAAAAAAACAATGCAAATACAAATAAAAAGTACCTCGATGACTTACAAACTGTTGTTGCTGTATACTGATTAAATAAACCGTAACGATCGCTTTTTTGGTTTTTTAATTGAAAGCGACAAAAATTAAATAAAACAAAAAATTGACATTCGAGTTTCACATTATAATTTGCCGGGATTTTAGTTTCGAGTGGTGGGCAGATGAACCAGCAACAACAATTAATGCTTCACACGTGTCTGCTTCAAAATCACTAGACTGATAAGAATAAATATTTAGTATCTGTGAGTTCAAGTTTGACAACAACGGACATTTAAAATTAATTTCCAGCCAAGTTTGCATGTTTGTTTGTATGTATGTAAATAACAAATGCAAAAGTGTGTGTATGTGAACGCTAGCTACGCTTATGGACTTGCATATGTTTGTATTTAGGTACTTAAGCGGAAGTTACCTTTGTCACATTGAAGTAAATCGTTGGGTTATTTAACAAAATAGCAACGCAACTTAATACTTAACAGTTTCAGTCAAATATTTTGTTAACAGACGCACAATCTACCGGCTTTATTTAACATAAATTTGTTTAACTGTTGTCACTGTGAATTGCAGTTTTATTGTTGTTTTTTGTGGTGGAGTCAAAACTGCTGATGTTAACATAGCAGCACATTGTGCGTTCTCTGTATGCTCTTAAATGCGTTGCATGGTTCTTGCTGCGTTGCGTGGCTCACTTTGCGTTGCGTACTCTGTTAAACGTATATGTTAAATGTAACGTGGTTGAGTTGCTTTTGACGCTCCGCCGTCGATCGAATGTACAGACATTTTGCGACATTTCAAAAACAAAATCATGTTTGGGCCCGCACAAACCACAACGAATCGTATGAACGACTTCGAGGTGACCTCGCCGCCTGACGACTCCGTCTCCGCGCTCGAATTCAGTCCGAGTACACTGCCCAAGAATTATCTGATTGCCGGCAGCTGGGATAACAGCGTCCGCTGCTGGGAAGTTGAACAAAATGGAGCCACGGTGCCCAAATCGATGAAGTCGATGGGTGGCCCAGTGCTGGACGTATGCTGGTCGGACGATGGCACCAAAGTCTTTACGGCCTCCTGTGACAAACAGGTCAAACTCTGGGATCTCGCCTCCGATCAAGTAATGCAAGTAGCGGCCCATGATGGGCCAGTCAAAAGTTGTCACATGGTCAAGGGGCCAAATTACACGTGCCTCATGACCGGCTCCTGGGACAAAACGCTCAAGGTATGCCTATAATATACTTCTATACATATTCCGGTATTTAATGTTGTATTCTGCTTAGTTCTGGGACACACGCACACCCACACCTATGATGGCCATTAATCTGCCCGAGCGTTGCTATTGCGCCGATGTGGACTATCCCATGGCCGTGGTGGGCACGGCGGGTCGTGGCCTGATCATCTACTCGCTTGAGAACAGTCCCACCGAGTACAAGCGGCAGGAGAGTCTGTTGAAATATCAGCATCGCGCCATTGCCATCTTCAAGGATAAGAAGAAGACGCCCACGGGTTATGCGCTGGGCAGCATCGAAGGACGGGTGGCCATTCAGTATGTGAATCCGGTGAATCCCAAGGATAACTTCAAATTCAACTGCCATCGCTCGACGGGCAGTTCGGGTTTCCAGGACATATATGCGGTCAACGATATTGCATTCCATCCCATTCATGGCACGCTGGTCACCGTCGGCTCAGACGGCACCTTCAGTTTCTGGGACAAGGATGCACGCACCAAGCTCAAGTCCAGCGAGGCCATGGATCAATCAATTACGAAATGCGGCTTCAATGCCAATGGTCAGATTTTCGCATATGCCGTCGGCTACGATTGGTCAAAAGGCCACGAATACTTCAATCCCGCCAAGAAGCCACAGATCTTCCTGCGCTCCTGCTACGACGAACTGAAGCCGCGCGGCAATAACAAATAAAAAATTTAATAAAACCATTATGATTAAAACAAAAAAAAAAAAAAACAAAAAAAAAATATACATAAATCGTATCACTACATTTTTTGAAGCGCCATTTTATTTTTATTTTTATTCAACTAAAATCACTTAACGCTTAATGCTCCTTCTTGTCATCGTGTCCATGTCCATGACCATGGTCACCCTGGCCCTTGCCAATGCCGAGCGCGTACTCGGCTTCAATGGTGACCAAAAACAAAGAGAATCCAATGCCCAGGCCGCGGAACATGAACGTCCGCAGACGGGAAGCGTGTGTGCCAAATGCCTTCGGCTCATAGCGCCAGGCCTCGTTCCTATGAGCAAAACATTAATATTTATCGATAGCAATAGCGATAGTTTAGTTCATCCTTGCTTACCTTAGCCATGGATCACGCAGGCCCTGGCGGGCGAGCGCCTCTTTCACCTCAACCAACTGGGGCACATTCTCCACCTTGTAGATCGATGGATGTGGCACTGTGTAGGGTTCGCCGTGATGTCCACCCATTATTTATTTATTTGCACTTCCGCTGAAACGATAAAAGTTTGGCTTGTTTTCAATGAATTACATAAGTGAGTTATGGTTTTGCTTTCAACTCTTTTGACTGTTGTTCGCGAACATGTCATCAGCACAACAACAATCACTAAGTAAGAACAGTATTTGCTCCAATTATTACAACAAATCTTGTAAAAATTGGAAAATCACTCAGTATTACAAAATTAAAATACAAACTCTTCTTGCCACAATAACAGAAATGTGAACACAAAGTTAGCAAAATGTTAAATGCTATCGATATTTCGACATAAAATGTACTAAAAATGCCAAATGCAATTCGATTTGTTTACATACGACTTTTAGCAGTGTGGCAGTGCTGGAAAATTGAATAATTTTTGAAATATTAAGTGCGTGAAAACCAAAGTTATTTAAATATTAGAAATCGATACAACACACTTATATATTTTTGACATATTTATTGATACTTTAGGTTTATTTTTGCAATCGGTAGAACATTTGTAATTTTTAAACGTGCTTAAGTGAAAATATACATTGTTTATTTCCGTTTCTTTTTGTATTTTGTGTTTTGTTTTTCTGTTTTTTTTTTTGGTATCCATTTAATTTTCTAGTTATACAATAAGTAATAGTAATATACATTTATATGTTGTTAGGATTTATGTTAATAGCGTTTTCTTGCTTGCTCTCTTCTCATACTTTTACACACAGATTGAACTGCGATTGCTACAAATAGAAAGGAAACGATGATTTAAAGCAAAAGAACAAATAATTATAACAAAATACTGTTTCTTACGCTTTGATGCTTTGTCATTTGCATTTGTATGTATTGTAATAATATAGCTAGGTATAAAAACGCATGACTCGCATGCCAGTTAATCGTTTTAAAATACAATACATGTACATATACATTTATATAGTATATTTAGTTGTTTTTGTTTTTCAATATATTCATAACACATTTCTCACAATGTTCGAATTTGTTTCAGCGTTTGGAAATGCAGAAGCTTGAACAATATATCAATATCTCAATTCAATTCAATTCAATTCAATTTTTGTAACTTGTAACTACGTTTTGGAAGAAGCAAGGTTCAAAATTTTTCCATTTTTCGTTTTGTTTTTTGAAATGCTTCTAAATCAATTAAGAACAATTGTCAGCTCTACAAAGTATTTAGCTTGCTGTTTTTCTTTTTAAAAGTGTTGCCATTATATATCCATCATATTTTGTTTTTCATTTTTTTTGTTGCTTTATCTGGTTAAATATTGTTACCTTTTTTTTTTTTGTTTTTGTTTGTTTTCTTTCTGTTTTGCTGAATCACATTTCGAATTTCTAAAGATTAGTTTTAATAATTTAACACATGTTGCTACAACAATTTAGGTATTCCGAAATCAAATTGTACTTTTTTTTTGTTTTTGTTTTTTTTGTTATAACTTAAGAACCCCGAACCGAAACGCTGCTTAGATGCTCTCCTCGGCGAGGATCTCGTTGAGCAGGCGATTGAGGCTGTCGAGGCCAGTGAGAAAACCGCCATCGGGTCCATGATGCACGGGGGCAGCTGCTGGCGGCGTTGGCAACATGCTGCCGTTGCGCGGCACAAACGCAGTGTGTGCGAAATCAATCAGACGCACATCCACAAAACAGGCCGAGTCATCTGTGGGCGGAGCGGACATATCTAGCGACTTGGAGCCATGCAACAGCGCCGAGTTGCGAGCAGCTGCAGCAATTGGAGTCTTGCCATCTTGGCTGCCACATTTGTTGTCTGCCGCCTCGGCACTGGCACGTCGCTCCAGTGAGTCCAATGCCAGCTAGCAGCGAATTGGAAATATTCTCGCAGCTGCGTTGCACTGCGGCGAACACCTTGCTGCGCTGCAACTTGGCTGGCGAGGAGACGGCAGAGACGGGTGTGGATGTTGGATGCTCATCGTCGTCCTTGCAGCGCGAACGCTTCACAGCGCTCTTGACCGATTTCAGGGACGAGGCGCTCCGTTGAGGCAGGCGACATCACAAGGGACTTCAAGGTGGCACTCGAGTTGTTGCCGGTGTGTGATGGTGGCGTGCTGGGCTCCATTACCAATCCACCAGCTTGCGCATCGAAAGATTGTTGTGATTTGTAGCGCTTGAACATGGCCTCTGTCGGTCCGATGATGCTGCTCTCGTAATCCGAGCTGCCATCGTCGGAGCTATTGTTGCCTGTTGATGGAGTAAGTGTGGGATTAGAGAGTGGATTGGGTTTAAGGGCTGATGCAGCTTGGACTTAAATGTCTGACGACCGCTGGCCACTGCTTTGATTTGCTCCGAGAGGCCAGAGAAATCGTCGCTGCTGTTGCTGCTGTAATTCATCCAGGAGTCACCGGAATGTGGCGATGAGGTTGTCACGCTGGGCAACGTTGGCTCTGGATCCAGAAATACTGTCTCTTCGGAAATTGGAATGAATGCAGGTGTGGCGCTGCTATTGGCACCGCCGCTCTTCTTCTTGTTGCCACCACCAACACCAGCAGATGATGATGCTGCTGCTGATGATTTGGTGGCGTTGGCCAATACTCCGCAGGTACGCGGCGGCGGCATAACAGACTCATGACGCTGCTCCGCCTCCGCCTCCGTCTCGTCATCCTCCTCCTCGTCATCTTCTTCCTCCTCATCTGTGGTGGTTGTGGAGCTAGTTGCGGTCTGTTTGACGCCACGTGCCGCAGCCTCCGCAAAGCCACGCTTATGCAGATGGCGACGTGTGGCGAGATTTAAACGCGAATTGGAGTCATTCGAGGCATCCGCATCATAGTTGCAGCCATCGGCGCCATTGCTGCTGTTGGTGGCCGAAGCGTTGCCACTGTCCACGGCCGCCACCAGTTGCAAATCTTCGTCGGTATCGTGCGGCTCGAGTTCATCGCCCGCCTCATGTCCCGGCTCATCGTCCTCGATGTCATCCTCGTCTATGCTGTTCTCCGGATGATAATCAAATGCGGCTGTGTTCGTCGACTGCAGTGTGGCCGGATTTTGGTGCCTCCAGCCAATCATCCAATATCATGGAGTGCGGATGGGCCATCGGATTCTCCTCGTAGCCCTCATACACAATGAGCAAGGAACTGGAGACGAATAAGTAATAACGTGATAATAAAATAAAATAGCCAGGTGATCTTACCAGGAGTAGAATCTGTAGCTGCACTGCTTCTCGATGACGCGTCACAGCTGCAGCAGACGCTGGAGGATCTTGCGTATGACGCGGATGCGCAAACGGAAACCATTGTAGAAGAAGTCATGGAGAGCGGTCTTGAAGCCCACCTCGTTGAGTTCGCGGCCCCAGTACTTGTCCCGCTTGGCATACTGCTCCATATCAGCCTGTTAGGTTTGCATGCCGCAGAGACGCACCCCAAGGGAGCCCGAAGTGCTGGCGGCGCATTTGGCCATCTGTTTGGAGCGCTTCTCAGCTGAAGCATCGTCGCCATGCTGGCGGGTGCCCATCTTCAGGTCCAGAATGCAGGGATTGCGAAACTGTGACGTGATATTCTCGAGCATCAAGAAATCTGTGAAACGATAGATGCCAAAACGAGATTAGTTAAAACAGTTGCAGGTGGATTCAATTGTAAATGTTGCAATTCATTTTTGGAAAGTGGGCGGGTTTTTTTCAGTCCAGACCATGGGACACAGGGGATACTAACATTGCTTATTAGAGTTGTCAAGTTGCGATATGCTCTTGATAACATCGGCCGCATTTCCGTTCTTATGCACCTTCATTCTGCAAATAATCCAGGCGAGATGTTTGGGATTAATTATGATGGAATCAAGCGAAAGAAGCGAAGTATTTCAAACCCCATTTGAGATGGCACAAAATGAGAGTGAAGTGACCTAAAACAAAATAATCTGCAAGTTTTTCGTTTTGCGTTTGTCATTTAATTATAATCAGAAAAGAAACGAGCACAAACACATCATGCGCTGTTCAATTGACAAAACAAAAGTGTACTTTACTGTTTTGCAATGGAACACGATGAGATGATGGTGTCGCCAGATTGAAAAAAAAAACAAATACAAAAAGAAATACTCATACACATAGTATTATAGGATTGTAATTTGCATACCCAAAGATACCCGTAACAACAATGTCTGAGAGGGGCGAGTGCGTGTTTGTTTTTTGTATGCATTGCACAGTCTAAAACAAAAATAAAATTCATTTCCATTTGCTTGGCTGAAAAGCATCAGTCGTGTTGTGTTTTCTTCTTCTATTTTTTATTAAGCATACAGCATATGCAAATATATATATATATACATATATATTTATATATACATCTCTATAAATGCATATGTGTTTGCGTCAGTGTAGGCAAATAGGTATTGATGGGTGTTGATGCACTCAGAAAAAAATTTCACTGAATTTTAGAAGGATTCATCAAAAAAGTTAATTTTTAAAATCGAAAATTGTGGCTAGATTTTACTAAAAATTAAGCAAAAATATGTCTAATTTAAATTCTGTGGTTTTCTGTGGTTTTTCATTGAAGAATAATTATATTGGTCTTTTATTTATTTTATTATAAAACATTAGTATTATATGGAAAATGTTTTCCTATTTGCAGAAATTATTTCGAAGCGAATTTACAAAATTCAGATCGTTTTTTTCTTTGTTCTGAGTGTGGGGGTGCAAGAGCTAGTATGTCGAAAGGGTGGCGCCACTGCCTTGCTACATACCTGAGTACATCATCGCGCTTCCGCTTCGAGGCGCTCATCTTGCGCACGGGCACCGCGGCGGCATCGTCCCGAAAACTGAGCGAATAGCGTTTGTCCAGCTTCACGCCGCCCATGGATGTTGCTTGCATAACACCTGGAAATAGAACGGGACCGGCGAGCGATAAGTCTAAAATTGTTTATTGTTGCTTGTTCGTTCGCATTAACTTTAATTTGTATGTAAGTATCTTGAGGTTAAGTTCTTGATGGACCTGATTAGACATAAGGAAGCATCCATGATTGATTCGTTGACACACAGACAAACACTTTTCTCCCCCAATAATAAGATAATAAATTGGAGGACACACATTTATATATCACATCTATTCATGTTTCTGATGGACTGCAGCAATCACCCCAATGAAACTTTCATGCAAAGCAGCGTATGATAATACATATTGTGTAATGACTTATGTGACTTATGATTTATTCGATTTATAAGACCTAAGCGGAATTCTCAACTGTGTGCAATTTAAGAGAGAACGAGAGAGAGAGAGAGAGAGACTTAACCAAGAGTTAAACATGTGCAAAAAAATTAAAGTTTACTTTTAGAAGAGTAGCGAAAGTGTATGATTTAAGAAGTGGTGCACTTCTTAAGGGGATGCTGAAAAATGTTTTTTTCTGCTACCTGTGCATGTACCAGTAGCAATAAGTCGCCGCAATCGGTACTATGGACAAATTGGGCTAGTGAAATGAATACGTCAAGAGATCTTTCCGTACTGATTTTATTCCTTAAAATCCTATCCTTATATAGCTAGGGCATGCATTTTGTCTCAACGCAGGAGACATTTCTAACCCACGCAAGGGTTGTTTTCTTAGTCTATTTTTACTTATCCTGTACTCAAGTGGATACAGATGTCACTTGAGTACTCGGTACAACATATTTTGCTTAACCTAATGTCCATACTTGAACATGTAGATGTCAATATTCATATTGATATTCTATTTACAGTTTGACCTACGCAGTGAACATTCTTCTACCTGCTTAGATAGAACCTATTGTTTTCTATTTTTATGATGCTGCATCTGGTAGGCAGTCCAACACATGGTGCACAGACTCAACTCTAACCCCAGCCCATGGCTCGGGTGCATATGTATCATGACGAAATCGTACATCCTCCCGGCCGTTGAATGTAGATTCAACCATTATTTAATCTAATGGTGAATGGTTGATTTACAGCAGGGTGTTCACGTCTGGGCACCGCTGATGGTTGGGCTTGCTGAGGTGATCCAGTTGTCATAATCAACATCGTTGTAGTTAAGGAACAGATATTAACCTGCTTCCTTTTCCTAGGATGTGAACTTTCATCTGAATGTTCACTTTCCACAGGATCATCTACTGGGTGCTTGTGAGTGGGTTCCTCTTCATTAAATAGAGGAGCTACGTGCTGAATCTCTCTCTTAAAGACTCCTTTGTCTTTGTCTTTTCCATGATAAACTCGAACAATTCTACCCATGGGCCATTGTAAGACTGGAGTGTTGTCTTCTTTTAGCAGAACTAAAGCTCCTTCTTTGATGTTAGCTGACGATCTTCTCCACTTTTGCCGTTGCTGTAGCTGTTGAAGATATTCATGAGACCACTGTGTCCAGAACGAATGTTTTAGTTTTGAAACCGCTTGCCATCGTTGTCCAAGCGTTTTGGGTTGTTGGGTTGGTTCACTGTCGGCTTGCGCAGTTAATGGTTCTCCAATCAGAAAATGTCCTGGTGTCAATGCAGTGATATCGTTTGGATCATCTGATAAAGGCGTTAAAGGACGGGAATTGAGTATCGCTTCTATCTCAACTATGACGGTTTCCAGCTCCTCGTATGTTAAATTGGCCGTTGTAACATTTTTTAATAGAAAATGTTTTGCTGATTTTACCGCGGCTTCCCATAGTCCGCCAAAGTGTGGTGCTCGAGGAGGTATAAATTTAAATTGAACTCCTTTATTATTGCACTCCTGAATAATTGTAGCTTGAGCCTTTTCTGTATATATTGCATCCTCTAGTTCTTGAAGCTTGTTTCTTGCTCCTACAAAATTTGTTGCATTATCACAGTGCAACGTCTGGCACTTTCCACGGCGACTAATGAAGCGTCGCAGTGTTGCAAGAAACGCCTCTGTGGTAAGATCGCTTACCAATTCCAGATGAACTGCCTTCGTCGTGAAGCAACAGAAGATTGCAATGTATGCTGTGTTAGGCTTCTTTCCCCGAATTTTGGAATGGATCTTAAAGGGTCCACAGTAGTCAACACCTGAGTTCAAAAATGGCTTAGCTTGTGTGACTCGGAGTGGTGGTAGATTTCTTATAATCTGTCCCATTAATTTCGGCTTTGCTTTAATGCACTTGATGCAGTTTTGAACAATAGTTCTTGCCATGCTCTTTCCTTTTATAATCCAGAATTGCTGTCTCGATATAGTCAGCAACGCTTGGGGACCGCAATGCAAGTTATCCTTATAAACTTGTCCAAGAATGATTTTTACGATTGGATCGTTGAATGGTAACAGCATTGGGTGTTTGGCGTCGAACGATAAATGTGCTGCTTCCAGTCGACCTCCTACTCGCAAGATGCCATCCTGATCCAAGAAAGGTGCTAAAGATTTAATGGCACTTTCTTTTCGCGGCTCCTTAACCTTTTTAATTTGTTTGATGTCGTCCATAAAATCATATCTCTGTATGTTGCGGACAATGATCTTCTTTGCTTTTTGCAGTTCATTGAACTCTATGATTTGGCTGGTGTGTTTCCTTCCTTTTCGGAAACGCATCACATAAGCTATAATTCTGACTAGCTTATTGAATGAACCATTATGCCTAATTTTATAAATGATGTCCTCTTCCCTGGAGATCGGCATTATTGACCTCTGAATATTCTGTGGAGGGTTTGAGTTCTCCATCTCATCGTTGGTAGCAACAAACGGTGGTGGCCATTTTAAAGGTGATCCATGTAAGAACAGAGGACCATAAAACCACATGCTATTTTTGGCAAATTTGGCAGCAGACATTCCTCTGGACAGTACGTCAGCCGCATTGTTTTCTGAAGCAACATGCCTCCATTCCTTTTGTAGCGATAGTCGATGAATTGTCCCAACTCTTGTGGCGACAAATTTGTCACGTATGGATAAAGGAGAATTAATCCATGAAAGTACTATCCTTGAATCAGACCAATAATATGTTGGCACGTTTTTCATAGATAGATCGTCTTTAATCTTTTCTACAAGTTGAGCACCCAATACAGCAGCCTTTAGTTCCAAGCGTGGAAGTGTTATCGTGCTGATTGGGGCTAAATGCGAATTGGCACATAGCAATTGGACCGTAGTTTGTTTGTCCTTATGCATTGCTCTTATGTATACGGCAGCTCCGAATGCCTTTTCTGAAGCATCAACAAAAGCATGAATTTCTGTTGATACAAGTACCTTTCCACGAAACATGTGACGTGGTACCTGAATCGTGTTGAGAATTTTCATATCCTCCCTGTATTGTTTCCATTCGTCTTGAAGATGAACTGGAAGGTCTTCTTTGTAGTCAAACCCTTCCTTGGTGAGATGTTGCATGAATATCTTTGCCTTCACGACTACTGGTGAGAACAGTCCCAGAGGATCGAAAATTCTGAAGATCTCAGACATCACATCTCTTCGTGATATTTTATCTTTAGTGACAATATCAGTTTTGCCAGATAAAAGATCTGACTTGGGGTTCCAAGTAATTCCAAGGGTTTTGATGGAGCAATCCTCGTATGCTGTATCTTCCAGCTGAACATTTGACACTATGTCTTCCTTTGAAACTTCTTGCAGTAATTCAATCTTATTACTACACCATTTCCTCAACTTAAAACCAGAACTGTGCAGAAGTTTATTCAGCTGTTGTTGTATTTGAAGAGCCTCTAGTATCGTATCCGCCCCTGTTATGCAGTCGTCAACATAAAAATCATTCTCCAACGCAGCAGCTCCAAATGGAAGATCCCTTTTTGCCTTTTGTGCCAGAAACTGTAGACATTTCGTGGCTAAAAACGGTGCTGCCTTTGTTCCATAGGTAACCGTTTTCAATCTGTAGTATTTGAGATCCTCTGATGGGTCGCTGCGCCATACTATAGACTGATAGTACTGATCCTCAGGATTCATCCAAATCTGACGATACATCTTCTCAATGTCCGCTGTGAATACATATTTGTGCATTCTTAATCGGAGCAAAATCGAAATATTGAGTTTTGCACAGTTGGTCCTTTGTGCATCAAATCGATCAGTGACTTTCCTGATGACGTGACTGCAGAAGCATCAAAAACTACCCTTAATTTTGTTGTAGAGCTGTCGGGCTTGATTACACAATGATGAGGTATGAAGTAGCGTGCCTTTGCTATTTCCTTTGTGTGCATTTCCTTCATATGTCCCAGGGCTTCATATTCCTTCATAAACGGAATATAGCTGGTTTTAGTCGCAGGATCTCGTGTAAGTCGCTTTTCCAAACACAAGAATCTTCGTGTCACCAGATCACGACTCTCCCCCAGGGCTGAAGTATTTTCCAAAAATGGAAGACGAACGATGAGCTTATTGTCGACTGCAACTTTTATGTTTTGCAGAAAGTGTTTTTCGCATTGTTTCTCTAATGCAGAAACGCAAGATGTGTTCGTCTCAAATGAGTCTAGTTCCCAAAATTTAGCTATTTGTTGATCTAGCTTCTCTTCTTCAGTTAGTACTGAGCATGTATTTATTGACGATGATGCATCTTTAAGCCTTCCTGCAATGATCCATCCTAGTTTTGTCTTTTGAAGTCTTGGCATTCCTTTACCAATTTTCAAATGATTATTTTGAATAATTTCAAAATAACATTCTGCTCCTAGAATTACATCAATTCTTCCAGGCTTGTCGAATGTGGGATCCGCCAAAGTAATGGCTGACGGAAACTTCCAACGAGAAGTGTCGATTGGCTGTGCTGGTTGATCAGATATCAAGTGCGGCAACACGATCGCTTCTAACCTTGAGTTAAATTTATTATTATGAGATTTAATCATAACATTAACTCTTGCTTTTGACGTATGTGTTTGTCCGCCAATTCCATTGATTTGAAGATCCGATTTTTGCTGTTTGAAACTCAACCTTTTTAATACTCTCTCCGAGATGACGTTGACCTGTGAGACCGAGTCAAGTAGAGCTCTGAATTCTCCTGTTTGTCCATTGTTTCCTTCAAAAAATTTCAACTACTGATTTATTTCTTGTAATTGCCTCGAATTTTCAACAGATTGCTCATATAACATATGAGTCTGCCGATCTAATTTCTTGGTCAATAAACACAGAAGTATTGGATCCCAGTTTTCTGTTGTGATACCAATATTGTTTAATGCTGATAACGTCTCATTTATGTTATCATGTAAGGCTTTTATCGATTTAGCCTCATTTGATGTCAATGGATGATCTAACAATTTGTTGATCAATGCGTTACTTAGCACTCGTTTATTGCTAAAACGCTCCTGCAGCATATTCCATGCTGTTAAATAATTTCCTTCAGTCAAGGAAAGATGGCGTATTAAACGCTCCGCGTCTCCGATGATGTTGGTCTTTAAATACCACATCTTCTGAATAACGGGTAATGTGGATTCATGAATCATTTTCTTAAAGATATCATGGAATTGCTGCCATTTTAAATAGTCTCCATTGAATTTTGGGATTTATACCTTTGGAAGAGGTAGTGCCGCATGCATTTGATTTGCATTGGCAGGTCGCTGAACCATTTCTTCATTTGTAATGGTTTGTACTGAAATCACAGCATCTTCAGCAGCCAAATACCTTCTATCATCGTATCCAATCTTCTTTGGATCGACGAATTTTTTGTAGACTTGGATGTGGATGTTCATTATCTCATTCCAATATTGGCTGATGACCTTATGAAAACTTTGGCGAGTCTCATTTGTCATTTTGTTCATTATTCTTTCTAGACTGTCAAGCCAAACATTCTGTTCACGAATCATTGACTCGATTTCCATCTCATCATTCATAGTTGCTAATGAGAGAGTTTCTAATTCCAATGAGGATGCTTCACTTTGGAATTTCTCGGAATACTCAAGTACTAATTTTTGTACTTTTGTAAAATATTCATTTGTAAAATAACTATGGTCAATCTTTGTGCCATGTATTAACTTCTGAATATTGTTTTCCTCATTGAGAAAACATCCCAAAAATTATTCAATCTTTTTAGGCGCTCTTGAAAATATCCTGTCTTTGCCTTTCGCTCAACAGAATCCGTTTTGTAATTCCTAATTACATTCTGTATTTCCTCGCCAGTAACTAATTGCCTGTCCAGCAATATGTTTAGATTTGAAGCATCCATCTCTATTTTTTGTTTTTATTATTCCTTTTTTTTTTACTTTGTAATATAGCTGATTCGTTGGAGGTACTTTGTTTGTCTCTACGACAAGATGTGCCTCGACTCACACCAAATAATAATCAGCGTATACAACAAAAATAAATTGGAATATAAAAATTCTATATTTTTCTTTGTATATATTTTTTCTGAATTTTTTTGTTCTCCGGACGAACTATTTATGTGTTGTTTATTCGTCTTCTGCTGCAGATGTTGCACTGAATAAGGTATCGATCGCCAAGTTGACCAGGTAACCTTAAGACAATGATCTTTTTCTGAAGCTCAGGTATGTTGCCTAGTTGCCAAGTTAACTAGGGTGCTATATGAATAAATGGTTGCCACGTTAACTAGAATTCACAAAGCAGCTACCTTTTGACTGAATGTTTTTTTTGTACCTATTTATAGGTCGGGGTCACCAAAAGTATGACTTAAGAAGTGGTGCACTTCTTAAGGGGATGCTGAAAAATGTTTTGTTCTGCTACCGGTGCATGTACCAGTAGCAATAAGTCGCCGCAATCGGTACTATGGACAAATTGGGCTAGTGAAATGAATACGTCAAGAGATCTTTCCGTACTGATTTTATTCCTTAAAATCCTATCCTTATATAGCTAGGGCATGCATTTTGTCTCAACGCAGGAGACATTTCTAACCCACGCAAGGGTTGTTTTCTTAGTCTATTTTTACTTATCCTGTACTCAAGTGGATACAGATGTCACTTGAGTACTCGGTACAGCATATTTTGCTTAACCTAATGTCCATACTTGAACATGTGGATGTCAATATTCATATTGATATTCTATTTACAGTTTGACCTACGCCGTCAACATTCTTCTACCTGCTTACATAGAACCTATTGTTTTCTATTTTTATGATGCTGCATCTGGTAGGCAGTCCAACACATGGTGCACAGACTCAACTCTAACCCCAGCCCATGGCTCGGGTGCATATGTATTTGTTGAGTCTCTGCGCGCACGATTTGCTGCTCATGACGAAATCGTACAGAAAGATTATTTTTCTTTGTGGTTTTTGGTAAGCCTACGCTTAGCTTAAAACGATCAAAATTTATAATTATAGATATATATATATATATATATTGGTACTTATTTAAGGAACTGAATAGCTTATTGTATAGTAATTGGTAGACATAGTAAAATATATAAAGTAGTATGTGTTTTAATCATACAAACCCGTCAATGGCCATTGTGTCATTATTGGCTTGCTTGCATTTCTAATCGGCTTTCGTACTTTGAGAGTCTCGGAGACGTTTCAGTTCCAGAGCAGAGCAGAGCGAGCAGAGAAGAGTGCTGAGCTGAGCTGAGAGAGAGAGCTGAGAGCAGAGCAGCCATATCGATCAGAGATCCGATTAGAGATCGGTAAGGCCTAGGGACGACGGCGACAAGACACAACGAACGAGACAACGAGAGGGGCAGCACCGATGTGCATTCTGAACAAACACATATATAAAACACAAGAATAATCAACAAAAAAAAAAACAACAGAAACAATAAAAAAAATAAACACACGATTTTTCGGAATTTGTTTTTCTTTTGTGGCGAAACAAAAACAAAAAATTTGAATAAAAAATTGCATATTGATTTTTGTAAATTTGTTCTTTCAGTAATAGTATTTTACGCTGTATTTCAGTTTCAGTTTGGTTTCAAGTTTCGAGGCTGCTCTCCGCAATTGGTTCGGTTCGGTTTGGTTCAGCGGTTCACAGCAGATCACACACACACACACAGGAGCGGGTCTGTCAGTCGGCACACACTTCGAACCTTTGGATAATACGAGCATAGAGTGTAGATATGTAGTGGCAGAAGTGGCACGCCCCCAGAGCTTTAGGCTTTATCTTTTTTTTTTTTTTATTAATCTCACCTGTTCCCAAGGGCGTGCGCATTTTTATAGTTTAACAAGTTAAATTTTTCATTTAAAACAAATTGTAAAATTTTACGGGCAACAAGACCGAAAAATTTTACAACTAAACGTTGTCGATTTGAAGATTTGTACATGTGTAATATTTTGGATACTTGTATAAATCTTGTGCTAGAGGAAAGTTGCATGTTTTTCAAAATTTTTTTTTAATTTTAATTAATTATTTTTTTTATTGTTGTGTGTTTCTGCGACTTACCCATTGTTGTCAGTTCGCTACTAACTAAAAGTTCTTATGTGATAAAGTTTATATAGTAGTTTGAAGCTTTTGGAGCAGACAATAATTGGGCATGGCGTCTATAATATATTTATTTCGCTTTTCGTATTTTACAAATTATTAAAGCTATAGTTTACCTATTAGATTACGTTATAGTTTTCAGTCTTTATTGATACTTCTTTTCTTTTTTTTTTTTTGCATCACTTTTCTTTTTTGCTTTCTTTTTTTTTTTAGTTTTTTTGTGCTCTGTTTTTATTTGTTTTCATTCAATATCAAGACTTACAAACTATAGATATATCACATATATATATATAGGCATATATAATATACTTAAAATAAAAATGATATACGGACAGAGTACAGTGGAGCGCATAATTGTTGATTTTGGACGAATGCGAGTTAGTACACAACAAAAGATAAAAATACAGCGGCGCAAACAGCGATTTCAAAAACTCAAGACTAAAAATGATTTGATCACATCAAAAATGTATTTTTTTTTTTTGCTTTTCTTTTGTAATATTTTCTTTATTTTTTATTTTGCGTATTTTTTAGAATGTATGATAAATTGAACGAGCTGTTAATTCGAAACGAAAGATATATATATAGATATATAAATGTATATGTATATCAGATGACGCGCTTCGATAGGAACGAGAATCGTTGTGGCTGATTGGTTAATTGGAATAGAATATATTCGGTATCTTACCTTTGTACTTGGGCACAAATAGAAGTCCAATTCTCGCAATTGGAATCGAGTTTGAGCTCTGAAAATGAATTGATTAAATATTAAATCGAGTCTGGCAAGTCAAGTGAATTTTATAAATTGGTTTTTTTGATATTCAGTTTTGTTATGAACCTAAATGCACTCAAAAATAGTTGAATTTGGGTTCCAGTTTGACGACCTGTCGAATTTATTTTCTTTGTCACAAATTTGGTAGGAATATAGAAAAAGCCTCTATAAGGGTAGACGAAGTGAACTTAAGACTCGCTGGTCGCGTGGCCATACCAATTAACTAACCATATCTTATCGATCCGACGTCATGCGACGTTTTGATAGGGAGAGCTGCTGTTATTCGTTCTATGTCGATTGTAGTCAGTAATCTTTCGGAGCTTTGACTTGTCTGCCGAAGCGCTTTGTTCTTTGCAAGCATTTTAAATTGGATAAGAGCTTATCAAATATTGCAGGTTGTCGACAAATGTATGTAAACAAAACTTGAGCTGATTCATATGCTCGGCTAATAATAGTGAAGGCAACTCGAACAACCCGTAGAACTCACAAATATATCACAACAGCTCAAAACAAATCAAAATTCAATCGGGTTTTATAAGTCAAAATTCTGGCAAAAGAACTCACATTAGAATTGACGGGCATCATGACTTGAAATTGAAATTTAAGACTAAACACTGTTTTTTAACAAACTTAAGAAAACGTATTTGGTTTACTTTTAGACTGCTGATGGTCACAATAATAAATACGGTTTTTGTTGCAATGGAGCCCCGCAAGTTGAATGAGCGTGAGTCGAAATATGCATCGATAATATCGGTGCATTCATTGGGAAGTGCGACCGGAATCCATAGACCACAGTAATCCAGCGGGATCAACAATATACCAATCAACGAGACGAACGCATACGAGACAAACGCAACAGCGAAAGACAATCAGAGGTACCACCCACTTGGTGAGTCAACAGCGAAAGAAGAGCATGAGGGCCACAACACCACAGATCAGTCACAGTCACAGTCAGAGTCACACGCGGACGCACAGTCAAATAGAAATTATCCGAGATCTCACAGTGGGCACCAGCCACCAATGCGATAGCCAACACGATGGTCGCACTTTCATCAAGACAAATTTACGCCAGCTGGCTCCGCATTTCTACGCAGCTTCCATGCGGATCGCAGTTCGACGGATCTGTGTTTTGGCAAATGGAATTGCAATGTGGCGGGGCAACAGGAGCGACAGGTCAGCATGATGGTTGCCCTCCAAGCGAATGTGGGACCCAAAAGTGCCCGAAGTGCCCGCATCGTTGAGCATCAAAAGATCCGTCGGTGCAGTGCTAAACGGGAAATGTATTCGATAGATGTGGAGAGCATCAATCAGGGCATCCCCTATGCCGATGTCTTTACCATACAGATGCACTTCTGTCTGAAGCGTTCGCCGGGGAATACCACAGATATTCTCGTCGTTGGCGACATCAATTTTGTCAAATCGACATGGGCAATCGTTAAGACGTTCGTATTGAAGTATTCCTTGGAGGGCATGACAGAATATTTCTATGCGCTACACCAGCAATTGCTCAAGGAGGCGGAGACGGTGAATCGATAGAAATTGAGCAAGGGATTGGACAGAGATTCATCACAGACAATATTATACATATACACATATAGATGTATTAAATAGTTTCAGCTTTTCAGAGAGAGTAGAGCAGTGTTGTCGTTGTTGTCTTACCTGATTCGAAAGTGGATGAACGGCGACCTCATTATCCTCAATATCCAGGAGATGATCCTTGGTGCTGAAGCTGCTGAGACTGAGATGATTGCGGCTGCTTTGCTGCTGCTGTTGCTGCCTTGCTATCTGGTGTCAACTGCGAATTCGAGTTCGAGTTCGAATTGGACTCGGAGCATTGTCGCAGCCACGTTGGGTGTAGCTTGAGTGTTGCTGGGGATTGCTGGGAGGGGTGATGAGTGGTGGAGTCAACAACAACAATCTGCTGCAACTGCTGCTTGGTGGGCGTGTTGCTGCTGACAGTCAGTTGCTGTAGATTGGCGGTTACCAAACTGCTGCTGCTGTTGTTAGTATTGCAGCCGGCAACATGTTGCTGCTGTGTCTGTTGCTGCTGCTGCTGCTGTTGAAGAAAGCTGGAGCCGCTGGCAAATTGCAGCTGCGATTGCAATAGACTTAAACTAGTTGAGATTTGTGCAACCAGCTGTTGTTGTTGTTGCTGATGTTGTTGTCCATGAATGCGCTGTTGTTGTTGCTGCTGTATATTTGGAACATGCTGCTGATATGCAATGACACAAGTCAGAATCTCCCATGCCCCAATCCCCCAAGAAATATACCATTCCCTGCCACGCGAAACAGTTTAACGAGTTATTTATTTGTTTGTTGCTGTTGTTGTTGTGGTTGCAACTGTTGCTGTTGCTGCTGCTGTTCTATATTCCGTTGATCTGCTTGTTGTTGTGTCTGAAATGAGAAAAGAGAATTGCATTTTAATTGGGTTAAGTGTGTGCGCTAAACGTTCTCTTCAAACAGGTTTATTTTGTCCTCTGAAAAGAGCAAGCAACTCGCAATTTATTAATAATAAAAAAACGCTTGCGATTCTCAGAGAATTCTCAATAAATTGTTGAATTAATCTGAATCATGCACAATTGTGCATGTGAATTCGTTGTGGGTTCAATGTTACTTCCCCAAGCGCAACACGCAATGCAAAAACTAACTGGATCCATATAAACTTGTTAACTTGTGTTTTCCGCTTTTGATTGACTGTTTATGTAAATGCCTTGAAAATTGTTATAACGTGATTGATATTGATAATTGCAAACATTATTCAAAGGACAGGTTCAAGAGATCAGCAATTAGTTGGTTTCCTTCTTTGGCAAAGGTGCTAGCAATAAACAAACTTTTGAGACGACAACTTATAATAAGAAAAAGTATAGAAAAGCGGCAGATAGAACGCAATAGCGTCGCAGCAAAAGCAAAAATATGTCAACTGAAAAAACAGTATTCAATTTCGATACGTCGAATAAGTAAGAAGATTGCACATCTTTTTATCTTTTGCGTTGTTGCTGGGGCAAGAAAAGAGCTCTATCTGTCTGATTAGTAAACTGTTCGATACTAACCACAGAAAATGCTCAACTTACTTCTGGAAGCAGCTTGCTACTACTATCCTAAACTCGAATCAGTCATTGAACTCAATCAATACACAATAATTTCGATTGCGACTGTCGCAGTATTCATGCAAAAGTCAGTGGTGCATGCATCTGAGGCGTAATCGCACCACCTATTTGGCTGATCCACTCGACCCGCAATCAAATCGATCTGTGAACCATGCAACCCCATCTGTGTATATATAACATATATATTTATATTTAAATATTAGAGGCATTTAGTGAAGCGTGTTGCTTAATTGAATTCAATTGCGAATTACGGGTGCTTTTGTGGTCAATCAGGCGTGTGGCACGTGTAACTTATGAATGAGACTCAGCTCAGACTGTGATTGGTCATTTATATTGATATTAACAAAGCTAAGGCAAAAATCACAATTCAGAACACTTACCAGACAAGCGCAAATGTTAATTGAATTTTTGTTTGGCAAATTGCAATAGATAGCGCACATCCATAAATTGCGCATTCTGTCTGGCAACGCACACACACGCCCCCTCCTTATAGCCTCTCACACAACAAATGCAAATAAACCGCAGACGGCATAAAATATGCATATTTGCATTTGTGTTGCAACAAGAGCACAGTAAATATCTATTTATCTATTATTTCTGTATCTGCATCTCGGGTTGTGTGTATTTTTGTATCTTTATCTGGCACAAAAATGTGCTTTTGGCTAATTGCATTAGCCGGTGGCTTAAGTAAAGCTGCCAGCAGACAGCAGCTAGCAGACATCGGCCAGACGGCGCGACTCGTTTAAGTGTACGTCTTAACTGAATGAAAACTGTGGGAATTAGTAAATTGTTTGCCTAACACATTTGATTATGAACCTTAGAAACTGATAATAAATACAAGTTGATTTTGGTTGTCCTGATTGATAATTTTAAGATCATGTCAATAAAAACCAGTTAGAATGCTTCAGTCGAGAGAGAGATCGCCTGAAGGCACCCTTAATACAGCTATTAAAAGTCTAGCTAATTCAATATGAAAATATAAATATAAAATATCTCGTTCTTATTTGATATTAATGAAATTTTTACAATTGATCAATAATATGTTATGTTATAGCTTTATCGTCACAATTGTCTCTTTTATTGTTATCAGAAATGGACAATCAATATTCAGTAATCGGTCAAACAAACTTTTTCTACATAGGATATAATACAATATGTCAATTTTGTAACTTCTAGTTTTTGGCTTAATTGATTCGGCATTTGATGGTGATCAATATTATATATACTTTTTTGGGGTTGCTCAATTTGTTGCATGTTACATACCTCAGCAAAGCTTCATTAAACTCTGGCTTAAATTGAAGTCATAAATGCTAAGTTTTGTATTTCCCCCAAGTCTGCCTGCCAAACTAGTTTTTCACTAACTAGAAATAATAAAAAATTAAAATAAATAAAAACTGCAACGACTTCGGGGAACCACACGATAGATAGACAGTTAAAATGGTGTTGATGGGGGGGAAGACTGCGAAGTCGATAAGTAAATACGATGAACGTAATCAGAGATCGGAGAGTGTCATTAACTTGAGGGGCAGTGACGTTCGGACATTGTTCGCATATCTGTGTTGAGTGATCCAAAAGCTGTATTGTTTTGAACTCAATGTGCATCGCTTATCTTTATTTTCATTATTTATTTTTATTTTTATTTATTTATTTGCTTTTTCTTGACTGACCAAATCCGTGTGCTCTTTGCGTAGCACTCGACGTGATATTTTTGTATTTTCGCCATTTATTTTTAGCGTTGATTTGGCCATATTTATAGAGCACTTACTGACTGCGTCAATCGAAACTGTCAATTGTCAAGCTAAGCAAAAAAAAACAATAGAACACGGAAAACAATCCGGAAGGCTTTTCGAAGGAGGGGTTGGAGGGGTAAACTAATTAAGTATTTTAGAATTAATTGTCGTGTGTGATTATGGAAAACTTTGCACCTTTGCACAGTCAGAGAGAGCGATAGAGGGATAGCACTCCCCGCTGAGTCAGAGCAGAACATGCGATAGGCTACACTTAGAAAAAAGACTATCAGCAGGAACTACTTTCATTCATTCTCCGGCAACTTGCACTTTATTGTAAGTACACTTGTAAAAATAACTAATTTATTCGGAAATTGTATTTTCAAGTTTTCAGTAGAACTACCTTGCCCACTTATTTTTCTAACTGTACAGACACGGGACTACCCTTATCAGCCACTAGTCTAGACCTGACCACCCCCCGTCCGCCCCTTCAGTTCTCGCTTCCCCCGAGATTCACTTAAAGTGGGCCACAAAACAAATGTTGGATTCACACAGCCAAAATGAAAGTAAACAACGTTGAAATTTCCAATGCTCCATTTGCCTGTGTGGGTATACATTCATTCGTATATACAGAATATATACATATATAGATATACACATATATATGGCCCAAAAAAGGGTCAAAGTGTCGCAGATATCGGAACAGAGAGAATCAACAGAAAAGACAGTAACAGCAGCTGTCTCTCTCCGTCTGCAAGTTGAGCCTGTGAACCAAATGCTAGGCTAAATATTTAATTACAATTACAAAAACCTGAAGTCGGAATCAAAACGAAGCAATAATAACAATAACAATAACAATAATAATAAAATCGTGGTAGTATTAAACAAGCGGAATGCAATATGCTAGCGAAGACAACAAAAGCAACATCTGTTTTTATATTAACACAATCCGTAATACATATACGCACACCTTTATACACATACCTTTATATACATTTAAATATCTACCTCTATATATACACACACACACTGAATCTTATGCATATGTATTTGTACAATTTTATTTGCATACAGTCACAACAGCTGCTCTTCTGCTGCTGCTTCAAAAACCAGCTGATTGTCAGAGCTCAACTATAAAATACCCGGTAATAAATAAATAAAGGAAATTCCATTTGGAATTTTTCCCGCAGAAGACGGATAAACCAAGGAAATTTCTTGAAGGCTTTTGTCAACACAACACCTATCGAATAAAGATCTTTTATATTAAATTCCAATAAATGTATACTTTTGTATTGCTGTCTCGTTGAAGAAAAGACACGTTTGTGCTGAATCAACAATAAGAAGACAACAATTTTGCGAATTGTTGAGCAAATATTATTTAAATTCATTTAACACATTCCCACAGGCACAAGCCTTCGCTCGCTCCTATTGAGTTATCGACAGAAAAAAATGAATATGTCTGAACATGCATACACATATGCATATTCATATATATACATATGTACGTGTATCAGTCGCATATGCAGATAAATAGGAGCCTTTTCAAACTGGAACACGGACATTACATCAACCTATAAATCAAAGTGCAAAAAAAGGCCTGCCTTGTCTCGACGCGTGTGTGAAGCTGCTGATAACAGAGAAAGGTGACAATGAACGAACGAATAGCGAGGGGCAGAAATGGGAAAAAGTAATTAATGCGAGCGCGCTTGGAAACACCTTAGAGTATAGCAGGAGAATAATGTAAAGAAAGAAACAAGTGTTAAGCAAAAGTAAAATGGATAGATAATTATAATTTCTTTTGTCATATCATTTCTGTAGAAAATTGCCGCATCTTTCTTTCCTGATAATTTCTCGCCCTTAGATGTTTTGATGGATTGACAGTCATATCTTATCAAATAATTAATTTTGAACAAGCCTATTAACAGTAATAAAGAAGGCTTTATCTACGATTGTACGTAATTCATTATAAATAATTCAGTGCAGATTGTTAAAGACCTCAATATTTAAGCATATTCAAAACTTTTGTTGTACGACGCAAATCAATAGAGGAAAGTACAAAGTCGTATTTTGAAGAGCGTTGGGAATGCGATAAGAAAATGTGTGGAAAAAAACGGCCACGAAACTGCAACAATTGAAACGCTTATTAGTCATGCCTTGTTATTATTGAAGTTACTCTTTGGAATAATCTAAAAATCATTGATGATCACACAATTAAGTTGAATGAGGGGCTGGAGGGTTTCGCCACGCTCGGGTTTTGTTACTTTAGGAGGTGTTTTCGCCAAATATTTCGCATAATTAACAAAAGGTTTTTTATTGTGGCCAGATCACCAGAAACAAGTTCCAAGTCTCGAAAAAAAGTGTTAATAATTTATACAAACCAACACAGATAGACACACTTATACTCATAAACACACGCGCGCTGCTTGATTATGAATTTCTCATATCAAAACAAAAAGCAGCTGTGGTGAAAAAAAAGCATGAAGAAACAGTCGATGTCGATGACGATGACAACAGTGACGACAAAAACAGTAGACGGAGCACAGATAAAAGCACGTATGCATAGCAACAACAAAAACACAAATAAACCTATTCAAAACAAAAGATCAAGACAAATAGCGAAGCAACAGCAACAAAAAGAAGAAAAAAATAAAGGAAGGCAAAAAAAAAACACAACCAACTCTTCAACCGACGACGATTCAAGTTGCTGTCGCTCTTCCTCTCGCTCTCTTTCTCTCTGTGAGTTGTGTGGCTCTCTCCCACACTCACTCTCGCAAGCTGTCACTCTTTTGCGGACTGCTCTTGCATTGCGTGGCCCGCTTGCTGTCCACCTTTCTTTCGTTTCGCGTTCCTTTTCCTTCGCCCACGCGCCCCCCCCTCGCTCTCTTACTTTGGATATTTTTACAGCAGTTCACTAATTTCACTAATACAAGCCCACGCGCCCACACACACACATACATTTGCAAAGGGCACGCAACACTTTCGACTTTAATTTTATCAGTTAGTTTACCTTTTTACAGACACCGTTTGCCGTTTGTTTAATTAATTGAATTACGATTTCTTTCAGTTTTCATTCATTTGCATTTGCAACACAAATTTCTCAATTCAATTTTTCACATTGGGTTTGTATGTGAAAAATTTCACACACATACACTCGTAAATATATGTATATATATTTATATATATATATATGGGCGACTTACTGGGTGGGGGAGACGAAGCAAAGCACAGTTACACTTTGGCTTCTACTCTGCACTTATGGGTGTACACACACATACATATACAAATTTAGCTTCTCAATTAATTTTGATTTTCTCACACGCGCGATTTGTGCTTATTTTGCGCGACGTGCACTTTATATGTAGTAGCGTGCAGCTGGTCCGCCATGCTTGGGGCCGTGCGCTTGTCGCTTTGGCCAGGCAGCAGTTCGCGTGCCACGCCCCCGGGGGCGGCGACTCCCGCAGCGCCACGCGTTGACGGCGCAGGCGTGCGGCGCCACACAGCGCTGCGCCGCTGCTCTCTCAGATACTTTTCTTAACAGCTGCGCGCTACTGCATTTAATAGCAACGCTCTTTATTGCTATTAAAGGGTGTAATTGCAATAAGGATTGCGATTGGGATCCAGGTTGAACTAGATACGAATTATATATATATGTGTGTAACTGTTAGTAAAGAAATTAATGCAAACTGCAGCGAAAATATTTATCTATTTGCTAAATTCCAATTGAAATGTAAAAAATATATATGAATCTTTGGCTCCGCTTGAAAATCTAATCGCAAATCGTAAATAAACTCGAGTGCCACAATTTTAACTAATAATAACAATAACAATTCGTGGAAATTTGCTACGACCAGCAGTATGAAAAATCTTTAACAAAGTTGTTTTTTCCTCGCCAATAAAAGCAGCAAAACAAATATTTATCAACTGGTAATGGCTAATGGCATGATACAATACACAAAACACAATACAGAAGCAACCTCAAATGCCCTCTTCAAACGGCTTCCGATTCGTTAATGGGAAAAACTAATTAAATTGTCGTCAAATGCAGGTGCAAGCAGATAGAGAACAGCTGTTTGTTAACTTCTTATCGTTCAGATCTTATCAAGCATCAGAATACAGAAAACAGTCAACAGCCAACACTGGCTCCTTCTCTGTTTCGACCAAGCTCAGCTGGTCTCTGATTGATTCAAGATATTATCGGCAGATCGGTTTCAAGTTAAAAAAAGCCTAAGTTTCCATTGGCCATATATTCTCACAAATATAAAGTTCGATTTAGAGCACCTTGCCTATAAATTGTAATTTTTATTATACGATTTGTGGCACAAACTTACCCAATTTTAGTTTGAGTTGTAGACGTATTCCAATTAAATGTGTGTAAAATTATTCTTATTTAGATAGATGGAAATGAAATGATGATCTTATTGCAATTGACACTCAATTTCTTTAGAGCTTATATAAATTTGAGCAAAACTTCGTTTTCACACTCTTTTTCTGAGGCAAACAAATCAGACACTCAAGAAAAAAAAAGGTCGTTAAAACTCAGCCTACTTTTTATAGGCACGACGAAGTAACAGAAGTACAACAGATACAAATGACGTACTTGCAGATACAATTTCAAATTCAATTGCACGACACGGGCGTGTCTTGGCCCGGTGATATCGCCACAAGATATTAATAATAATAATAGGAAAATCGCGTGTGCAGCTTGCTTCCTCTAAACAATTCGATGACGCTTTTTATATTGGCACGTTCCGAAAATATCTTTTAAATTGTGTCCTGTGCTGTCTATAAATGCCAGCTAAATGTTAAACTAATGACGCAACAATTTGATATTTTTCCACAGCCAATAAAAACCATACAAAACCAAAATAGACCTAAGCAAAATCGTAGGCAGCTGATAAAAAAAGAGGGCGAGACAGCAACTGAAATGTGACGCATTCAAATCAGATCTTTAACGCTTGGTGAAGAGATAATGCCATAGCATCAATGGGTGTATAGCCATATATAAAAAAATGGGCTACTTCCCGCAATACTTTCCATTTTCACATTTAACATTTAAGCCATTTGTGGTGTAAAGGGGAAGAGTGGGAGTCGCCTCTCTTGGTTATGCCCCAACTGCTTCATGATTTATTCATCTGCAGTTTTGACCCTGGACGACGAGCACCAGGCAGCCAAGTGGGCGCCACTTGATTCGCTCGCTTTTCCATTGTGTTGCCTGCCTGCCTGGCTGCCTGATTTTTGCATCCTTGACACTGACATTGACTTTGAATGGAGGCCACAGTTGTTGCTGCCACAGTAATATAAAAGAACCTTTCACAATTTACCCCATAGTGATGACAAAATCAAGTGAAAACGATTATCTTAGGCTCATAGAAGATTATATACTCTTGCTCATATCTGAATAGCAACATAAATTCTAAAAATCGACTGATTGTTCCTCTAAAAGCTATATGACCGATTGTTCCTATGACAGCTATATGATATACTGATACGATTAGTCCATTTCCGACAAGTTTCATCAAGGAAGCTTTAAAACTGATGAACAAGTTCAGGAACAGGACTAAAATTACATCTAGTGCAGCTCAGCAATAATATTCAAATAGTTTCTGCTGTCGGCGACGTCTCCTTGTGAACGACACGACACAATTAGAATATCCTCTGTTAGGGTAATAACACCCATTGCTTTTGTCCTGATTCGTGACTGAAGAGGGCTATAAAAACATGCAAATCCGTTTTAGTATTTTTGAAATTGGCCAAACAGGGTAGTTGGAAATTTTGAAGCTTTTGGTTTAGAAGGTTGCAAATATCCTCTATCAAAAAGTAAGTAAATTATTTATTAAATCAAATCAAAACAAAATATTTTAGTTATTTAATGAGGTCACCAACTAAAAAATAATCTGCATTATTTATTTTAATTTTGCTTACAATTAAATATTTTATAACCCATTTTATTTGTGCTTGACAGTATGTAATTAACAAATTCTATAGATCTGCCTCCAATATTCTTGACTAACTCAAAATATTAACATGTGACTCTATTTTGCTCATGTATATATATATAAGATCTCTCTGATGGAAGTGCATTTCGTGCTAATGCAATAATGTTTGTTGATTTGTTTGTCGCTTTGCAAATTATTTATTTGTGCTTATTGACAAACTGTCAGTCAAAAATTGTATAAACCCACATCCATATTATATATGTATATATATATACAGTGACTCACACCGAAATTTGCACAGCTTCAAGTAAATAATGTAATTGCCTTCCATAAGTTAATCATTCATTATTTTTCAAAAATTCCAAAGACCGATAGTAGGTAACCATATTAACCACCTAAATTAATATATGACCCCAATACACTGGGGTTTCCCCACCTGCTAGGTAGGATTATGTAAAAAAGTAGCCTATTTTCTTTGACACTGTGCAAATTTCGGTGTGACTCACTGTATATATATTTATATTTATATTCATAATAGCATTTTAATTTTATTTTTTATTATGTTTTTGCGCTTGCTGATTAGTCATCATTCAGCCAATTCAGTTGTCAGCCGACAGAAGCTAAGGGAAACTGTCAATCAAAGCGATCGGTTAGTGGGGAGGTTCGGGGCTAGCGCTGCTGTTAGCTGATAGTCTGGGCAGTCTGCTTGTCTGGGGAAATCGTGTCAATCTGCTAAACGACTTGATTTATATGCAATTTGGCTAAATTATTTACACAAATATGGCAAATACATATGCAAATATTGACTGAGAACAGAAGCGGTTAATAAATATAAATGGAGTGCTTAATAAAAGCCGAGAGAAATCCTTCTATATGAATAGCACACGCTGATGGATGGTTGAGTGCATGACAGCAAACAGTCACCGAACCACCCACCCAATATTCATAGTGCTTCTCAAGGAGAGGCCACTGCAAGGATATGCTGCAAGATATGCCTGTTGACCTCTCTCTCTATTTATCTATCTCTCTCTCTCTCTCTGTCGCTCTCTCTCTGTCTCTGTTTCTGTGGCATTGAGCTGACATTAGTAAATTGAAGCCTTGCTGCCATGAGCGTAGCCAAAGGGGAAGGCGCAACGAGCAGAATAAGTGTTTTATATGCTAAACTAGGAGAAACAAGTTAGCGTACCCTCAGTCTTTTTCTTATGTGCGTGCATATATATGTAAATATGAAAATACTATTTACCATGAATGAAATTTGTACAGATGTTCAATATTATGTCGAGCTATATACAAGGAAACTCATCTTTAAAATTGCTAACTCTTATAGCTACACGTCTAGATCAATTCGGCTTTTCATACTAATCAAGAATATACATATACTTTATGGATTTAGATATGCTTTCTTCTGTGTGCTATAACTTCATTATAACCTCAGCGGGATCCCAATATCTAAATTATCTCTCAGTCAATAGGGCAACACTGGCAATGCTTTTATTATATGCGCGACATTCACATGCTCCCGATGATAATGGCTCAAAAAGAAGAAGAAGCATCAGACGTTACATATGAGAAATGCGTGCAAAGCAATTATTTTGTTGTGCTGTTTTGAATTTGTACTCGTATTAGTATTAGAATTGCCATTTGACAGCCAATTTGAGTTCTACTTCCACTTCGTGACTGCCTGTCTAGTTTTGATAGGGAAGGGGTATTTTTTCCGGGGGGGACGTTGAGGAGAGATTTATTGAAAACACGCGCTCGTCAACGTTTAATTGAAAACAGTCCGCGTGCTGAGCAATTGAAATTTGTTTGCAGCAACAATAAATTAGTTTTACCTACTCGTGTTTAGCCGATAATAATGTGACTCACAAAGGCGATAAATTGAGTAAATAGCCGTCGGCGATGAATAGTCAACAATTAGCTGTTTTCGATATGAGCTACTGTCATTGATTTGAGTGCTCATTCATTCAATCTTATCTGTGAGTGCCAGATGCAAAATTGCTGTGATATGCTCTCCTTGAATGTAGATCACTCTATCGTCATGATTATTAATTAAATGTTTCTTTTGCATTTTTATAGAGGAACTTTATTAAGGAAAGAAGATCTTTAATATCTATTTCGTGCTTCCCACTCGCATATTATTAAAATTCAGATTCATATTTTCAACAGATTGTTAATTAAATCCTTTACGATATAGTTAAACGTTAATTTAATTAAAAATTAAAAATACGCATTGTTTATTATATAATAATAATATATTTTGCCAAAGATTACGTTCTCCATCTGAATAAAATCAGAACAGATCTGGAATATATATATTTTGTAGATTCAGAGGATTTTAAATATATTTTTTTTTGCTTCCCACTCGCAAACAAATCAAATTCAGATTCATATTTTCAACAGATTGTTAATTAAATCCTTTACAATATAGTTTAAAGTTAATTATAATTAAATAATAATAACATATTTTGCAGAATAAAATCAACTTGCCAACACATAAACAAAAACAACGGATGCAGATCGTGAATATATATACTCTGTCGATTCCAATGCTTTAGGAACTTCACGACAAAATCATAAAACCTTCTGCAAGTCTATAAAAATCTATGATATATAGCCAAAAGACTAGAGCACGTGAAGTCTCTAAAAATTCACAAAACATGCATCGTAACGATGATTATTTATCATGTTCTTGCTCATTAATACTAAATATGAAATGTGTTTGATCTATTATGAATAAATAATAAAAATAAACACCAAAATATATATATAATCTGAACGTGTGAGTCCTAAATTTTAACGAAATAAATTCTGAATAGATCTTTGAGCGGTGAAAAATTCGAAGCAGAATTTTTTGGCAGCTCTCTTTTGCAAATAACTTAAATGATTTTAAAATACTTTTGATTAATAACGTGTTAACATGCAGAAAACCTATGACAAATCAACATTGTATATAGGGTACTATATATAATAGATATATGCTGCTGCATACATTTCGATTTCAAAGCAACATTTGGGCCCTGACATTCAGAGGTGGCCAAGATGCAAGTCGGAGACCGAAAAGTATTTTCTGTTTGAGTATTGCGAAATTTAAACAATTTTATTTTGTTACGTAGAAATTCTCGATTTATTTATTTATATTTGTATCGCACACCTTAAAGCAAGTATACTGTGAACTAAACCAGACGAGGCGTCACTTCTTACCGGAACCGAACAATGGCCACGCGTTGAGCCCGTGAAAGCACGTCGCATTCGCTTCCGCCTTCGAGTGCGGAGGATTGGGATTGGGTGCTTTGCGGAAACAGGAGTAGAGCATTCCCCAAGCGCCAAGCATGAGGCAATAATGCCAACAATCATTGCCAATGGCCGGCGTTTTTCATGGCTGCCCCCAAAATGAGTTACGCTTAGTATTTTGATAAAAAGAAAATTTAGTATACATCTACAAAGTAAGAATGCTATAGGTCGAGACGGCTCGACTAGCAGATACCCTGTACGCTCAAGTATTGTACATGCTTTTGCTTTTTATTTTGACAATATATTTTAATATTTAATCGGCTATCGGTTATCGATTTTTGCAAAATGAGAACAGTATTTGTTGTGTAACCGAGAACTTATATGCCAACTTAAGGTTTATAGCTCAGATAGATATGGACATGCCTAGATTGACTTGACTATAATATTTATACTTTATAGGGTAGATGCGTATAATGAGTATACGAAGGCACTGACCATGCCAAGCGATTGAACAAATGAACCTTATTAGCAGCTGTTGCCAACTAAGACCAATGAAGTACCGCCGAATCCGTGGGCGGTTCGACAAATATGTTGGCCCAATGCCAACAGTTTCCATGCATCGATGCGCCCCCAACAAGGGCACATACATACATGTATATGCGAAACTATTTCAGCTACTTGAAATTAGCTGCAGTCATTTGTGACAGGATTTTCCTGTATATTTTTAAACAATTTTCATATACGAAGCAATCCTCTTCTGGTATCTACATTAAATGCAAAGAAAAAAAACGCAAATAAGTAGACTATATATAATATATATAATGCACATGTGACAAGGCATGAATAAAATGTGATTTACTCACACCCACATCACATGCTAACAGAAAGGGGATACTCATGACCCACTAAGTGGGCCACTCAATGTCAATAGCAGTTGCCAAATAAACCAAACAAGCGGAACAAAACAAGTGTGTCGCACTTGCTCTGTGTTAGGCAAGACCAGACACATTTATTTTTTATTCACTTGTTTTATATAATGGTCGAAAACGAAACTGCGACGTGAAAATATATCTATCCATATTTATATATAGATTCATATTTATTCGCTTGCAAACCTGTGCGACTCTGCTATAAATAATTATATCCAAAATCTGCTGCAGGCCTACGGTCTATGATTATATGCCTTACATAAATATTTGTAAGGCATTTGTCTGTGTGTACATTTGTGCTTAGCTACACAGTTATGTGCTTATGTTATGTACTCAAGCTTATGTAGATCAAGTTCAATTTAATGGCAACGATAATAAAAATAAATAAATACATTAACGAAGGCAAATTCTGCAAAATAGAAACCGGATCGACTGCAGTTTGCTATATAGAAATCGTTTGAGTAGATTCAATTAAGAAAAATAAGTTTCATAGCAAACATTTCAAATCAAGAGTAATTTCAGGGTGTTAAGATATATCAGCTTATATTCAATTTTTCTTTTAAGTAATCGATTTAAAGCATATATAATAAGAATAATAATATTCCTAGTTTGATTCCGCTTATGGTAAAATGAAAAGTCTCAAATCAAGATTGTCGTCTTCTGAGTTGTGATTATGCTTTCAATTGAAGTGATTGAATCAAGAGTGAGAATTTTCATTCGTATTCCTCTTAGAATTCCTGTATTATCTCCTTAAACGGATCCCCAGCACATTTACTAACTAATATGCCCCAACTATGTTTGAAAAATCTCAAAAAAAAAACGAACGTCGACGCGAAAAGCAAAAAACCATCTGAGAATCAAAGTGCGAATTGCAAATTCGTGATGTTGCACATAAGCAAAGAGGAAAATACTGTTGACGTGTCTGCAAAAAAAAAAAAATAAATAAATAAAATCAGAGAAAAATACACAAACTTAAAATAAATAAAACTAAGCATTCAAAGTAGTGAAAATGTCGTTGGACACTGCAACGCATACATTGTAAACATTATTCGTATTTATTTTCAACTACGTCAATGGCAACGGCAACCAAACAGACAGACAGACAGACAGACAGCCTTTCAAAAAGGGAGGCGGGACTCGAGTCGAGCCAAAAACAGAATCAGCACCAATCACATCAAAAGACCTCACATACGCACTGTATACGTAATCGTTCCGCTGAATGATCTATTGCAAACCGTTCCGTTCCGTTCCGAGCTGAACCCAAACGAAACAAACTCAACTGAATTGAACTGAACTGAATTGTAAACATCGCCGGTTCGCATTCGCTTTCGGTTTCTTCCGGCACCGCAGTAAGAAGACAAACGCTCTTCTCTTCTCCTCTCTTCTCTTCACTTTTCCGCTCTGCTCTGCTCTGCTCTCTTTCTAAATTTGATGACATAAACAAAATGCTGCTTAGTCAGCATCAGCCGCAATCAGGGAACTTATTTGTTGTTGGTATTCTAAAAGTTTATTGTTAAATGCGGCGTAGATATACAAATGATGAATGTAAAATTGCCCATTAGGCATCTGTTAATGATTCCATTGGTTTAGATTGATGATGATGGATTCCAAATGGAATGGATTTCTCAAAACGAACAAACAAACGAATTTGTTTGTTGCTGTTTATTTTCCATGATCCCATTTAAAATTTTTAAAAGCGGTACATTAAAAAAAAGGCAGAAGGAGGCGTCTTCGACTCCATAAAGTATATATATTATAGTTTGTTGGTTTATATATAATATACCCTAGCATATTATGCATCCTTCTATGTATGTAGAATTGGTAAAAACTTTGGTTCTATCTAAATATTTCAGCGGGATTGTAGTCCAACTTCCATTATTTATACTACAATCAAGTTTAAGCCGATAATATTAGATGAAATTATACTGCAAGTTTCCTCAATTTGCTGTGATTAAAGCCAAGTAAAGATATGTCTGCATATATAGAAAATTAATTGAGACATTTTCCACAGTGACATTATTTAAACGACAGTTGTTATCATAAATAATCCATTTATAAATTCCCCGAATATAATTAAATTTAATGACTAATAATATGCGCCGCTAATGACGCTGTTTGAATGATTATTCATGCTTAAGGCATGTAGCACATGTGGCACGAATCTATATATCTAGTTTGAGTACGTAAATTATGCAGAGAAATGCAAAACATATAATATAATTTCGAAGAACATATTCAGCATTCAATTATCATAATTAAAGCAGCTTATAGCCATTGAAATTCCAAATGAAATCAAAGAGAAATAATATTTATTTATTTGTACGCGTTTGCAACACATTTCGCTTCTGGCATTTTGAACCAATTAAATTTGATATAATTTGGCAAGTGCGGCAAAAACCAAAAATTACACAGTTCTCATTATTTAGTCAAATTTGCATTAATATATTTAAAATGCATTGTAGATTGAATATTTATATTTGAACACTTAGATAATTTTTGCCGGGCCCGGGCAACGCTTTTATAAAGGTCAGGGACGCTAACATTTAATTCCAATTCGTGTATATATATAAGTTCATTCAAGGAAATGGCTGTCTAAACATTTTTTGCACAGCTCAAAAGAAACCCTTTAAAAATGAGTGAAATAAATATTATTGCATTGTTCAAATGTTGTTTATGAAACGGGCAAATGGAAGCATCTCCAACCTTATAAAATATACATATTCTGGAACAACGATTGTAAGACAAGCAGATACCATTATATCAGGCTGAACTGCAAACCTAAATGAATAATATTTTAAGAAACCGATTTTATTCACATAAAGTTAGATGATATTATATGGCACCTATAGCACCCTATATCTAATCGTAAACTTTACCCTAACCTATAAACTTCCCGTACCAAAACCGGAACCGAACTAAATTTCGAGTTCACAAACTACTTGTAATAGTAATCCCCACTCTAATTAATTCCCATTCACTTAATCCATTTCTAGATAAAAAAAATCAACCGTATAAATGATGTCATGTGAAATTCCTGTTAGGAACTTCTAAAGCATTTTTTCCTTTGGCTTATTGATTTTTTGATGCGACCACTTATTATGTAAATCACACAGGATATATACGTGCCACCCATCATTATGTCCGTGAATGGATCCTTAATTCCACTAATCACGCTTATCGTTAGCGAGTAACTCGAGGAGTCACGCACTTTGATGCTTTGATTGCCTGATTGATGGGTTTCCCCACGGAACCCAACTTCGAGTGCTTATCTAATCAAGTGTGAGTATGACTATTCGAGTATTCGATTATTCGCGACGGGCTCCAAGTCATAATATACAAGTTTCGTCATAAATAATCTTAAATTGATGGGATTCGGTTGGTTGTCAGCCAATTTGGCCGACACTAACATTTATGGATGCGTTAAAAGTTGCTTTTCTTCTTCTTCTTTTTTTTTTTGAATTGTACTTTTGCTAATTAATAATAATTATCAGATTAGACAATAATATTGACTTAGGTGGCTTATAGGCAAGTGTGCACTTCAGTTTATCAACTGATAATTATTTGCAGACCCCAAAAACAAATGGGGAACTAGACTCGTGTGTGCAACTTACGCTGTTCCTAGATAATGTATATATATATATATATATGTATATCACCAAGAAGTCGCACCTGCAAGTAAGCAAAGTAAATCATATTAAGTTTTCAGAAAAACAGAACTCATTAAAATGTACACGCGCTGTTTCAAATTGCGTTGTGGCAACTGGAAACTTTTCTGGGTAAATGTGGTGCGCATTATGTGACGCATATTTTGTATGACAACGTTCCACAAAAGACAACAACACAAAAACCACAAAAACATAAACAATCACAAAGTAAACTCCAATCGCCCCCAGTTTGAACTGCGTCTTTTCTTTTTGGCTTTTCCAGCTGGCAACAGCAACAATTGCGTTTGTTCCACCGAAATGGGATCCCATTTGAGGCACACATTATGCCAACTGGCGACTGCAGTTAAGTTGACTGATTTAGCGCTCGGTTGTTGAAGCAACAATTGAAATGTGGCACTTGAAACCAGGCACTCAAAATAAGCAACATAACCCGAGATATACGGTCGAATATTAACCTCAAATTATTCATCGTGCTTGGGCATAAATCGAAAAGTATTATGCTATATGTGCGCAGAGTAAATACAAAATAATGCAAATAAATTGAATAAGTATTCAATCAAGTTTGAAAACATCTTTATTAAGAATAAGAAGAATGAACACTCCGAAGAATACATACCCTGTCAGAAAAGAGTCAATTTGTTGATATGTAAATTTCCATACATATACATAAAAAAAAAAAACCGAACAATTGTTTCTATGGGCGATTTTATGACGAAATGTGAGGAGGGAGTGTGGTTCGGATAACTTTATAAACAAAAAAGTTAGTCATACATCATTTCTAAGCCAGCTATACGATATAGTTACTCGATCCGAGCTACTCTGTACTGACTGCAGACAAAGATTAGAGACAGACATTCAAGCATGGCTATAAATTGAATATAAATATATTTTGGAGGTTGCAATACTATTTCATTCAAAATTAGACTCGCCAAATGCCCGCAAAAATCATATCTATTATAAGAGATAAAAATTGGAATATATTTAGCAATAAAAGAGCTTTAGTTTAAAACAATATCAATCTAATTAAAATGATACATGAGCTCTCCAATTTAATAGATATCTTTGTGGGCAAACAACTGTGCAAATTCCACATAATTCCCAGGGTACAGCACATAAATCCAACTGTCCAAGTGCTAATACCTAAAGAACTAATTGTAATACTATCAATCGGAATAAAAAAAAACCCAAAGAGGCCTGCCGTTAACCGGTTCGACACGTGTACAGGGAATCGATGCGCAGAGGGGGGGAAACCTTGACTTCATTGGGTAATATCTATTAGCCGATTATTTATGTTGTTTTGCTTTGAAGAGAATATTTATGTTGCAAGCATAAGAGAAAAGCTGCTTAAATTTGAGGTAAACAACAGTTTGCTTATAATTATAGTTATTGAATTTTATTTTGCATTTACAACAATTTCATTTTTATTTGTTTTTTGTTTTTTTGTTTTTTTGTTTTTTCAGTATTAATCAAAATGCTTAACAATGAAAACCAAAAGCCGTTTAAAATTTGAGTCTAAAAAATATCGAAAAAAATCACCACTGCTGAATGGGATTAGGGGATGGGGCGAGGGATAAGGGATGCATAATATTAGCCGCAATGAATACCTTATAGAGACATGCAATAGAGTATTCCATAGCCATATACACACATATATATCTAATTTATTAATTAGTTCACTAATTATTCAAAGCATTGCGGCTGCTTTGTTTGTTGGTTTCTTTTGCTGTTTGTTGTTGTTGTTGTTGTTTTTTTTTGTGCCTACAAAACTAAGTCTTAAATGGCTAAAACGGCATTTGTTTAGTTTCGTTTACTTAACTTTTCTCCTTTTCTTTTTATTATTTATACAGTTCGTTTTGGCGAACAAAGAGCGCTACGATTGACAGACAACTAGGATTGCGATAAGTGTGCTAATTATATAGACTACATATATATAGATATATATATATGTATATATGTATATATATGCCTAGTTAGTAGTATAAAAATATATATATATACGCGTACGAATCTGTGAGTAAATCTAGATTGCCTGGGCATTTGTTTTTATTTTCCGATTTTCTGTTGCTTTTATTTTTTTTGGGATTTACACGCCGAGCAGGCACTCGGCAAACTGCCCGGGCTACGCCTGCGTCACAAAATACATCTCGCCGGAGGAGCCGACGACAACGGCATGTGTGTCACCCGTGTGACCACCAGTGCCGCCGCCCAATGCATTCGGAGCGGCAGCAATCATGCTGGTCATATCGGACATATCGGTGCCGTTGCTAACAATGCTAACGGCGCCGCTAAATGCAGCTGCTGCAGCCGCCGCCGCCGCTGCTGTCACATTCGTTGAATCAGTGGCAATTAGCTGTTCGTTGACCACACTGCTGCTGCCATGATCCGTTGTCTCCACATGCTGCTGCAGCCCGTCGATATTATCGTATAACGTCGAACATTCGCCGCATTTGTAGAAGGGCTCCACACACTCGGGATGCTTGCGTTCGACGTGCCAGCGCAGATTCGCCGCATTCGAGAAGTTCTTGCGACAATTGGCGACGCCACAGCAATACGCACGCTGCTGATGCGTCTGCCGATGCCGATACAGTATCGCCTTCGATTTGAATGTACGATTGCAAATGTTGCACACCGGCGTACTCGTCTCCGCATCGTGCGTCTTCATGTGCATGCGCAACATGCCGGGTCCCTTGAAACTCTTCAAACAGATCTCGCATTGCGGCTGCTTCTTGCAATTCGCCCGTATCCAATTGGTGTGCGAATGCATGTGATTCTGCAGGCCCTTGAACTGCCGGAACTCCGTGCTGCACAAGTGACAGATGTAGCGACCCGAACCGAGTGGTGACGTGTGTTGCCTTATGAATTCCGTCACCAGATTCGCATCGATCTCGTAATTATCATCCGCACCCGCTGCTGCAATCACCGACGCAGTTTGCACCAATTGGCGTGAATTGGCTGCGGCAAGTTTACTGCTAATTGTGGGTGGACTATGCTGATGATTGCAAGGTTGTTCCACAAGTTGCTGTTGCTGCTGCTGGTTGTTGTTGTTGTTGTTGCGACGCGTTCGCTTGGCAGCACTGGGCGTGGGACTTGGTGTGCTGTTCACGTGCAGCGTCAGAGTATCCTGTCTAAACTCAACAACTGCATTCTCCAGCGATAAACTATGCAGTTCCATTGATTGTTGTTGCTGCTGCTGCTGCTCCTGCAACTGTTGCTGTTGCTCCTGCAGCTGTTGTTGCTGTTGCTCCTGCAACTGTTGCTGTTGTGCATCGACATCGATGAAGGCCTGCTCAATATCGCTGGCGCTCACATCGCCATCGGTTGGCTCCATAATCGCATAGTGCAGCTCATCATCGACATCGCCGGCAAGTCCACCGTGCTCCGGGTCATCCGTAATATATTCGCATTCGTCCACTGTCATATCATCCACATTGCCCTCAATTTCACCGCCCTCGCCATCGTCAAGCATATCCTCATCATCGAGCTGGATTTCCTCAATGATGAAATTATCTTCATCCTCATCCTCCGGTTTGACAATGCCGCTGCCATCCTCGTGCTGCATCAGTTGCTCATCAAAATACCCATCCTGCTCCTGCTCATGATCCAATTCTTGTTCGTGGTCGTGCTCCTGATCTTGGATGTCGCTGTGCGTCAACTCCTCGTCGATGAGCACCTGATGGTGATGATGATGGTGATGATGCTGCTGCTGCTGTTGCTGCTCCTTGAGATAATCCTGCTGTTGATCATCGTCCAGCACAATCGTCTCGAATGTGTGACCCTTGCCATCGAGCTGTTCATAAACCTCATCCAGCTCCTCATCGTCCACCATTTCACCATCGTCCAGCAGATGAACATCTGCATCGGCTAAAGAGGCGCCACCATTTCCACTCGCCGCACACAGCTCCGCCGTTGTTGTTGTGGTCACCGTTGCTGCCGTAGCCGCCGCCGCCATGGTGCGTTGTGGCACCAGCTGGACAAGCTGTACCGTCTGTGTACCATTCGGTTGCTGGACAATTTGTAACGTTTGACCATTGGGCGCTTGCAGCAGTTGTGGCAGAAATTGCGCTTGCGTCGCATTCGCATTTGTTGTCGCCTGCGAACTGATTATCTGCGCCAGTTGCGGCGTCACAATCTGTGTGGTGATAAACTGCCCATTCGGCAGTAGGATTTGCTGTTGTGTTGTTGTTGGCATCAGTTGCGTTGGCGCCGGTTGCAGCGTTGGCAGCTGCATCTGCTGTATGTGTTGCTGTTGTTGTTGTTGTTGCTGCTGCTGCTGGGTTATCAGCGGAGGTGGCGGTGGTGGTGCTGGCTCTGGCAGTAGTTGCACAATCTCCTGCTGCTTTTTCGTTTGACGTGCGGCGCCCTTGCGCATCAGTGGCTTCAATTTGCTCTTGGGCTGTAGCAGGGGAAGAATGGTTAAAGTTTTGGTGGGAACAAATAAATGCCAAGATTTTTACCTTGAGCTGCACTTGTTGCTGTTGTTGTTGCGGCTGCTGCAGCACAAAAATGGGCGAATGTTGTTGCTGCTGTTGCTGTTGTTGTTGCAGCAGCTGTTGCTGAATTAATAATTGTTGCTGCTCCTCGAGCTGTTGTTGCTGCTGTTTGAGTTGTTTTTGCAGCAGAAGCTTTTGCTGCTTGCGCTCCTGCGGCGTCAACGATTCATCGGTGACCATGCGTACTGTGAGGCCTCGAATATATTCGCGCAATTCTTTGTCGCTCCGCTCGACGAGCGTTTTGAATGCATGATTTCGGCTGACCGCATGAACGCACTGCACGCATATCTTGTCCGGCCAGCCCTCGGTGGGCTCTACGCGTACGCTGGTGCAGTCCATTAGCATTTCGGGCACTTTTTCGCTGAATAACGGGCGCATTTCCTTCCGCTCCGATATACAAAGGCGGCAGATTTTGTCCAATTCCAACACCTTCTTGCGGTCCATCATAATGGAGGCTTGACTGTGGTTGGGTGTCACTTCAATTACAACTGCCTTCTATAAGCAAAACAAGCCAATAAGCACTTAACACTTGTTGCCCCGAGATGAAAAACCTTTTATCAAAAGGCTGGCAGAGTATGAGAAAATTTGCTGATAAGACTCGGTGTTTAAAATTTGCGCCTTCAGTCGCTGTCTGGCAGCGCTGTTGATACCGCAACGCTCTGGCAACTCGCCTCTGGCGGTGCAAGCGAGATGGCACTTGAATGGTAAAGACACGACGACGACGACAACTAGTTATACACACTTTAGCATCCTGGTATTGGTGCGAGCGAAAAATCAGACTTTTAACTACTTTCGAAGTAAACGACACAAAATGTATTTTGTTTTTTTCTTAAATCTGTAGCATTTATTCAATTATTTCACATATTTCTCATACTCTGTGGCCACTTGATGAAGGTTTTCGCTCAGAAAAAATGCACATTTTCGACTTACCCAAGCAGTATTTATATAATTTAGGTGGCCTTTTCACAGCACTCAACATTAAATTCGTTTTAAATATGGCCGCGTCACACGATTTGCGAGTGAAAAATCGTAATTAAATCACATTTTACACGATGAGCGCGATTTTTTGTGTTTTGAATTGAGACGAAACAAAAAAACCAAAACAACGGCGACAGCACCAGTTGGTTATTCTGGCAAGTAAATGAAATAACTAGACTTCGACCAGAGAGTGCCAACCAAATTAATAAAAATTCGATGAATGAAATTTGTGCGTGCAATCGGCGCAGTTGCTGCTGCTGCTGTTTCTCCTTTTGTCTTTTTCTTGCGACTGCAGAATGATGCGCGAGGCAGTTGAAACGATGTGAAACGACGATTACACACGCACGCATACACATAGATATATATATATATATAGTTCTCTCTTTTTTTTCTGCCTCGTCTGCTACTTGTGTGTGTGAGTGAGATATGCGTATGTGGCGTGTAGGTGCTGCCAACTCGCTCAAATTAAAAACACACCAAATCCCGCGTGCAAAATCAAAACAAACAAATTTTTGTTTGTTTATTATTATAAATAAACTTAACTATGAGCACAATAATTTGGGTGGTAAATGTGTATAAACTTATATCACTTACCTGCGGTGCAGTATGTGTATTTTACATTTCTCCTTGACACATTCATACACTCACACACACACTTTTACACAATTGCACTTTGGCAACTTTTTTATCGTCCGCTATTGCACTTTTTTTATTGGGTCGTCGTCTGACGGCACATTTATAATAGATTTTGCAATTGCTCTTATTCACCAGACAAAAAGAGATAGCAATTCACATCTTTCACACGCCCACGTAACAGCTGCGCCCGGTTCGAGATTCTTTAAGGACTGTAGTGCTAGGGCAAAAACCGTATAAGGTGACACAATAAATTTGCACTACTTCAGCTGACGTCACAATTACCTAATCGATATATCGATTAATAAGAGCAATTGGAGTTTGGCGCTATTTTCAAGCAACTGAAGCATTTGTGCGTAGCAATATTGATACAGCTGAGCGTTGAGCTGTCACCATTGGTGGAAGAGGAAGAAATATTCGCAAATTGAGCGTCTGAAAAAGTGTAATTTGTTTCTGGTAAAAGATGAGTTTCATGCAATCGAGTCCCGTAAAGTATGCGTGCTCCTGCGGCATATTGAATCCGATCAATAAGCTGTTCTTCTGCCGCCACTGCCCTAAGCTGAGATGTGGCTTCTGCGTCTGCCATGAGATTGAGTCACACTTCTGCTCCAATTGCCTGGAGAATATACCATCCTCGGAAGCGCGTCACAAGAAGAACTGTTGTGCCAACTGCTTCGACTGTCCTTGCTGTCAGCACACACTGTCTGCACGGGCCACCACCGTTCCGGTTGTACGCAAAGCGGATGAGTCCAAGGACGGCTGTGAAAGCGGCTCGGATGCCGCACCTAGTCCAAAGCCCTCAGCGATGCCAACAACAAAGAAAATGTACTATTTATCATGTCTGTCGTGCCGCTGGACCACACGGGACGTGGGCATACCGGATCAGGGCGTGGCCACGGGCACCTGGCCGGACAACGAATGCCTGTATCAGGTGCGCTTTAACACGCTCATGGAATACTATCAGTCAGTGGTGCTGCAGGAGAAGCAGGAGAAACAGGAATTCATGCGTCGCAAGGCGCCCAAGCAGCACAAGTTTCCCAGTCTGACAGATCGCACGGGTCTGACCGTATCGCTGGTCCGACGCCAGTTAGGCTGGACCGACAAGAGCATACCCAAAACAAAGCCGATCAACATCACGCCCGCAGAGGCGAGTGCTGACGTGGAGCCCCTGCCCGATGACATCTTCACGCAGCCCATAAATCTGCGCAACATAACGACAGTGGCGCAACGGCACAGCCAGCCGGCTGATCAGCCCACGGCTGTGAACAACCTCTATCCGCAGCGACGTTCGCTGTGGATCAAGCGCTCGCTACGCTGCCGGCACTGTGAGCACAATCTGATCAAACCGGAGTATCATCCCACATCAATCAAGTATCGCATACAGCTCTTTGCAAGCTATCACGTGCCCGAGGTGGTCATGGTGCGCTGCGAGCAGCCACTGCAGCCCGGACAGACCAATGCGATATTCCTGAAGTTCACCAATCCTACTATGTATGACATGACAATTAGTATATTGGATGCGCCACCAGCGGATGCGCAAATCAATACGGATGCCTTCATGCAGGGCTGCAGAATCAAGGAGGCCATTACGTCATCCCCCTTGCTAAAGGCCACGGGCGTTACCTTGACCCGTCAGAATTCGACAAGGGAAGTGACGCGTGAAGTACGTGATTTGGCCAATGCGACAATTGTGCCACTGGACAATCAGTTTGTGTTGAGTCAACGCGACGATTCCAAGGAGTTCGATGAGGATGTGCAGGCGCCCATCGAGGAGCCCAAATTCATTGTTTGGCGCAAGGGGAACAAGGTCCTGATGCGACTACAGTTCACCACAGCAGCTGAACTGCAGCCGGGCAATGAGGTGACATTGGGTTTCTATTTGCAGTATACGTATGTCAACACCGTCTCCAACACGCCCGACAAGAAAGAGCCGACTACACATGCCCTCTACTCGCGTCTTTTCATCCAGGCAGGCGATATTGCACAGAGAACACCCAACTAAATCGGAATATATCAATATTAACACGCTTTAACAATGCATTATATATGAATATTTATTTATGTTACTAATTTAAGCGAGTGCTTGTTAGGCCGATCATAATATCACAGTTAAATAGTATGCTGCACTGTGATAATCCCGGCAAGCACTGCAACTATTCAATGTGAAATAAAAGCCAATGCGCTCACTCAAAACACAAAAAAAAAAAAAAAATCGTTATCGATATATCGATTAAAAAGAGAAAATGTTATTTTTGGCGCTACTCCCAAAGTGAAATGAGAAAGAAAAACAAATAATTGGTTTAAATTAAGAAAGGGATTTAATTAAATCTGTTGTGAGCAAAACAAAATTCGAAATAATTGCTGTAAATTGTGAGTTGTTTACTTAGATTCTAGGCAGGATGTATTGGCCTGTTTATTGTTTATGTTTGTGTTTGTGTTTGCCAATTCATATCTTTGACGTTCTTTTATCTTTTTGTTGTAGACCCGAACAATGCCGTAGATGACGACAACGATGACAATGGCAAACAGCAGGCAACTCAGGACAAACCAGGGATAAAACGAGGAGTTGCCCTCCTCTTCCACCGATGACGACCATTCCTTGAAGCCTTCGGTTGTATTGATGCTCATCCTCGCCGGCGATGCATTCCCATCGCGGAAAAGTGATGCCTTTGCAAGATTACTCGAATCGGGTGCTTCAAAGGCCGGTTCGGTGCCATCAATGCGCACGAAGGTCAAACTGGCACCGGTCAGCGGCTGCTTGTAGCGGAGTAATCCGTGACCAAAGTACTCGTAGATGTCTGCATCGAATTCCCGATGCTGATCCACCCACTGGCCAATCACCTGCAATGTAACCTCGCTTCTCGGATCCATGGTACGGCCAAAATACGCCTGCTCCTGGACATCCAAGCCGCCAACACCATCCGCATCCAGTTCCACCACCGAGCCACGATGTTCCAGCAGCAGTGGCAATTTCGCCAGGTGCTCCACCTGGAATATGCTGCTCGTATTCACGCGTATCTTCTCCACAAACTCATAGCTGAGACTGCCATAGATGGGCTTCCGCTGTACACTGGGATTCTTGAGCACTCCACTGCCTAGTCTCATCTTGTAGCTGTTGGTAACATTCCGCCATGGCAAATAGGTCACATTCCTCAGCTGATACATCAGGGGCTGCAGCTCGACGAGCACATTGATATTATCATCAATACCATACTGTAAGATCAAGGAGAGCATTCAATTTTATTGTACTCGTGGGAGGAGCTGGTGCATTTTCACTTACAAAATTATCCTCAAAGATCATGACCACACAGGTGAACATGTTGTCCAGCACATGGTTGACCAAATCCGCGTGTCGAAAATGACACAATTCGGTCTTCTCACGTTCCACATTCGTCGCCTTGGCAATATAGCTGAGTCGCTCCTTGGGATTCAGTTCGCTCGCATACTGCTCCATCATGGTGGTATAGGGCACCCATGCCAACATGGAGCTGGCATTCCCATGACATAAATCCCGTTGGCCACCACGTCCACTGAGCTCCCCATTGTGCAGCTTGAAGAAGTGATTATTGCTGCGTTTCATCAAAGTCGAGCCGTGATCCGTGCACAGCGTATCAATGAGGATTTCCTGGGGATTAGTCAAGTGGCGAATATATCAATAAGTATACACTCGTATATATAATCTTATTCTTATCTATAGCCATTATCTGTTTGCCCTGTTCACATTATCTATTCACAGACACTTTTCCTGTTTCCAGGCTTTTTGTTTTTTATTATTATCTGCACAGCTAATTGAATTCGGAATTTATATATGTATATATATAGAATGTAAAGCCACTCGACTTTGATTTATATTTGTTGCATATAATCTATATTGGCCATATAAAGATTGACCAGCCTTGAGCTTGTCATATTAAGATTCAATGGCAACGGCCCGTTTTGGATGGAGGACAAACAACAACATCAACCTCATCTCAGCCTCGACCGATTGATCGCAGTAATGCCTTAAATGGGTATTATTTTTAACGATGTGTTAACCATGTGCATTGCTAGCATTGATCTATATACTAATTATATTATGAATGGACATTGATTTGCCATCGAATTAAGCAAGGAATAAATTTACATCACATTACAAATACCTCAAAGAACTAGCTATACCTTTGTGCCTATATCTATACATATATACAAACATATATAAATATATATGTAGATATTTGTCATCCGATTTGTAGGTTTTGGATTTATAGAAAGATAAAAGTTAGTTTGAATTGATACAAAATTAAATTTATACACAAATACTAATTTAGTTTGAAATAAAAATAATTAAAGTAAGTTCGAATTTATTTTGATATAAATAAACAATTAATTTTTAATTAAAATCCTTATAGACTTTTTTGGACTAACCTTCTCTTTGGCGGTCAGGGTTACGGCTGTTATGTGACACTTGGACTGCTCCTCGTTGCTGGCGAGGAACACACGTCGCTCCAAATCACTGAGCAGCAATGGTTCCGTTTGTATGCAGAAATCCGTCCGCTCCTCAAACGCCAGGCAGCTCGAGATGGAGATCAGGAGGCGGAGGAGGAGCAGCAATACTAATGGCAAAATGCCCATTGTTTGTTTTACTTGGTTGAGTTGAGTAAATAAGTTGTAAAGTTTTCCGTTGCGTTGATACGCACGACTTCGACGACAAATCGTAACTAAATTTTGCAATTAGAACTGGCCAGCGTGATTTTTTTTCTAAAATCGTTATTTGCTCAGTGAATTCAGTCATTCAACTTGGCGATAAATACGTAACCTTAAAACCATATTTATCTATTTGCTTGGAGGATAAACATGCAGCATGGCGAACCCCAAAAGCAAATCGCCAAAACAACTGAATTCGTTAACAATCAACAAAATGGAAAAAAAAACCACATATCGCTTGCACGTCATTTCATAGATAAGATAATAGCTCAGGTGTATGTATCAGAGTCAGGGAATGACTCCCCACAATGACGAAACTCCATAAAGCATAATACAATTGCAACAGTTGCTAACGTTAAGTAAAATTAAATGTAGGCATAATTATTAAATTTGTTTAAAACTGCTTTACAAAACTAAGTATTACAGCTAACTTATATTGTTTTTTTTTTGTTGTTGTTTTATTCATTAATAGAAAAGTATATAATTTTAATAAACTCTGTACAGTTTAAAATTGTTGAACAATTCTTTTTTTCCTTTTTTTTTTTTTTTTGTTTGCTTACAATTGCTTCTTAACAGGTCAGTTTAGTATTTCGTGTTGATGAGTTTTTACATTTTGAATTATTTGTACAAACTTGAACATAATAATAAAGTTTAGGGTAACAGCTTATAAAACTAGGCGTGGATAGCTAGTGTTTTTCTTTTCGAGAGTTCCACAAGCTGCGCAAAATAAACAAAGCACTGAAGGTGTCGGGTCGAGAGGTTGAATCAGTCTGTAGATAAAAGGATGGATTTAATACGATATTTTTGGACTGCTTGAGGAGCATTTGAAGTTACCATCGCTGCTGCCATCGGTTTCAAAAACTTCATTGAGCATGGCAATATCTTCATCAAGGTCATCATCACCATCATCCTCCAAATCGCTACCGTTGTCATCATCACCATCGCTGGAGGACCAGCTATCGTGAATATCGCGATGGCTGCGCAACGGGAAACCAAGAAAATTCGGACCAAGTGCAAAAGCTGTGCAAAGAGAATTAATTGTTTGAGTATTTCAAATCATAAGAGAATTAGATATGTATAATTAATTATTTACCATTTTCAGAGCCCGTATCGGTGCCCGAGTCCGTGCCCGTGCCCTCCTCATTGGATTCGGGCACCTCCTCATCATCTTCCTGCAAGCATAGACATAATATTAAATTCAATATCATCCATCTGCCGCATGAGCGTTCTGAGATCGACAGGGGCTCCGGCACCGGCACCGGCACCGCTTGCACCACCGGCACCACCCAGTGTACGTGCTCGCCGTCGCACACCAACAATTGAGTTATTGGGCGCATGCTGGCGAGCCAGATTCGAATTGGCATGGGACGCTGTGTGCCTCAGCCAAATGGGGCGACGGCCAGCACCAACGGCTGCTGCTTCCAATGCATCCAATGGAACAGCAATTGGCACAGCAGCATCAGCATTGGCCTCATCGGCCTCAAGCAAAGCTAAATTTGGCTCTGGCGTGTGGGGGCGTGGTGGCACCTCTTCGACGATGCGAATTAGAACGGAATCACCGCCTCCGGCTACATGAATGGCGGACGGTGGCGGATCCACCGATGCACCGGACGCAGAAGCGCCGCTTCTAACGCCACCCTCATCGACGGCCAGATCCTTAACCGGACGCACCTCTTCCGAGCGTTCGCTCTTTTTAACGCCCACTGCATAGATTTTCACATATGTCTCCTGCTTCGAATCGTAACCGCTGTGATCCTCGACAACGGCAATCATGCTGCCATTGGCACTAACGCTGAAATCGTTGATATTCCGTTTCACATCGATGGTCGCAATGCTCGAATAATCGTACGCATCCAGCACATTAAAGCTCGTATCATAGGTTGTCGTCTCCACATCATGATCCCGATCCGCACCCAAACTAGCGCCATATATCACATGCATTGGCGAGAAGGTGCAATTGCGCTGATCCAACACGGGCACAGTCTGTAGCAGATGGAACGTGCGCAGATCCCACACTTCCGTATTGGCAATAATCTGTTGAATAAAAAGGGAGTTTACATATATATATATATGGACATTTAGGAGTTTATTTAAGGACTCACCTCGAGGCAGTTGGGATGAAAGACGCCCGAAATGCACTGATTGAACTTGTCAAATTTGTGTATCTCTTTGCCGGAGCGCACATCCCAGAGCACACCATCTGGATTGAAAAAATATATAAATATGCAATTAGAAATATGCCGAGAGCCTCACCTGAGAGTAGCAGTTCGTCAGTGCGGCAGAGTGTGGCTCGATTCTTGGTGTACTGATTGGGTATGGTGGGTGTAAAGGTGGACAACTTGGAGCCCGTATTCACATCGTACAAGACAGCGCACTGCAAAAGGGAAATGAACAGTTTAGTCGTTGGTAAAGGAGCAAGTGCTGTTTCAGAACTCACATCTGCGTGCGTGCCCAGCAGACGATCCTGAGTGGTCTGGCTAAACTCGCAGTAGCCCGCCTCAGGCAGCCGCAGCTTGGAGCGGAACTCGTTGTCACTGATGGACCATAGCACCGTGCTGCGTACGCGCCACAGACTGGTGGTCAACACCAGATCTCCGGCACGATTCGCCTGTATTGCATCCACGCCGTAAGTGTGGCAAATGGAGGAGAATTGTTCCACGCCATTGTTCATGTTGAACACTTTGCTCTCACCCTGATGGGTGCCCACAATCAGGCGATTGCCAACGATATCACAGCACGTGAACTCCAGATCTTCGTAATCCGCTGAGCGCATTGTGCGCCACGGTGCAAAATGTGTATGGACATGTCGACGATCGAAGCGAGCCGTATTGAAACCAGCCTGGGTGCGAAAGTGTCGCGATGTTAGATTATAATTGGAGCTGACCAGTCGACTGGGACGTGGATCGGGGCACTTGTGCGGTTCGTAGAGATCGAACTGGGGACAGGTTGTCACTGGATTGTTGCACAACGAATGCTGATTCGTCAGATACTCGGTAACAATACTGTTGAGCGTTACTCGTTTCGGATGCAACATGGGCGACACAGCCATGTCATCTGGTAATCCGGACACGCCCGCACCGGATTCAACGATCTGCTTTTGGAGGGAGCGATTGACGGATGAGGCGGAACGTTCCGTTTTGCGCAGCTTAATGGGCGTCTGTGCGTTGAGGTAGCTAAAATTTGGCACACCATATGTGACAGATGCAGCGCCAGGCGCAGCAGCAGCCGCTGAGGTGGAGGCACCAACACTACTGCTGCTGCAGTGCGGCGATTGATCTTCATCATTGGCGGACATGAAGGCCGCATTCAATTCCTGCGTGCGATTGCGCACGCGACTGCGCGACATCGAGCTGTTGCCGGCGAATCCTTTATAGTCGAAGGGTGACTGATGAAAACTGCGCGTTGTGGTCGTCTGGAGTGGGAGGCCAACTTCACGCTGCAGCATCTGGGCTGTTTGGGCCAAACCTTTGCTCTCCAAATGCTCAAAGATTAGTTGATACAGTTGCTGTTCGTTGTATTGAATGCGAGTCTGGGCAATCACATTGGCCTTGTGCATGTTGGTCAGCGATGGATCCAACGGATTATTAAGTGGCTTCGTTTTGCCCGAGATGCGTTCGAGCAGCTCGAGGGCATATTTCTGGAAGAGCACATGCTCCGCCCGCTTCTCCTGCAGTATGGGATCACGCATCAGTGTCTGCAGCAGACCGCTGGCAAATAACGGTAGCTTGCCCACAATTTGACGCACACGATCCGAGCGTGCTAGTCCAGCCAGAGCACGGCATGCCATACCGCGTATACAGTCCGCATCGGTGATGGGTCCTTTAGTCTGCATCAGCGAGAGCAACACCACAATGCCATTGTTAGAGCACACCGATTCCCACACCTTCTCGACCAGTTCCTCGGCATACTTCTGATTCGCTTTATTCTTGCGCGATGAACTGGCGAACTTGAGAAGAGCTGTGCTTCCGTTATCCTTGCGTATGATGGGCGAACAGACGCAATGACAGAGCACGGCCAAAGCGGATTTGATGACCTCGGCATCGGCGGTAATTTCACCGGCAGCGGCGCCCAGCACCGAACAGAAACCTGATGTTGTTGTCTTGTCAAGCATCTGGAGACGCTCGCAGAGTACCAAATAGACACGTGGTATCACACAACAAACACTGAGCACATCCAGTGCGGAGCGCACAGTCTCCGATCGTCCAGTGTTCACCCAGTCATAACTGAACGCAATGATGCGCAACAGCATTGCAATCCCACCAAGGTTGAGCAGCTGATCCACTGGCGCCCAATGCACACGCACCGAGGTGTGCTCCTGGAGGGTGCGTAGCTGTTCGTGCAACTGATCAAATGTCAACTTGGCCGCAACCGTTGGCTGCTGGCTAAAGTAATGCGCCGACGAGGAAGAGGGCGATGTGGCATAGTGTTGGCATAGGAAGTTATTGTACTTATAGAAGAAATGTGCCTCCATATAACGCTTGAGGGCGATGCACACATGTCGCACCATTTGACGCGAGGCGCACTCCACATCCTCATTGATATCCGAGGCGTTGTCGTTGTCGTTCTGCGTGGGATCCAAGATCTTCAACACCGATATCTGGGGAAGCATATAAGCATAAGTAAGTGTGAGCAGAAGTAGTAAAGGTTCCTAAGTCAAGTTCAACCCACGACATTGTACAGCTTTCGCAGGCCATCCTGTGCATCAAACTCATCCAGTATAACCTTAAACTGAAAGCTCAGACTGAAGAACATGGTCGCATGGCACTTGGAGGAGTCATGACAACGACCCAATATCCACAGGGCATAGCGCACTAAATTCGATATCAGAGGACGCGGCATACTGCAAATGCGCTCCATGGCATCCTCACAGTAGGCCAAATAGTAAATGGCTATGGAGACGCCCGTGGTGGCCAAACTAGGACGTGGCACATTCAACAGTAGCTGCAGCAATATAATAATAATGTTAAGATATAACCAATCTGCATATCGCTTTCCCAACTCACCTCCAGGCCACCGCGTGAAATGAACTCCAAGGCAAACTTCTTGTGGCAGAGCAACGAGGCGAGATATTTGAGCACCTCGTAGGCGAGGCAAGTGTCGCGTCTGTCCAACTCCTCGAGATGGCCAAAGATGAGCGTCAGCACATTGTTACCGAAGGCCATGCCCAGAAACTCCTGATACTCGCCCAGGCTTGTCAGGAAGCGCATGATGAGCATCTGGCTGGTGTCCGCTGTCGGCGGATGCAATGGAATATACATGCGTTTGTAATAACGCGACAGCGAAAACGCATCGCGACTGTTCTCGAAGAGAATGGACATGTTGCTGGCACTGCCACTGGCGCCGTTATGCTGCGGCGATTGCGGTGCGGATGCAGCGCCACTACTACACGGCATCCAACTGAGCATGCCCGGCGAGAAACTGCTGTCCGCCGAGCTGTTGTGATGCGATGTGCCCGCCGCGGAGGCAGCGGATTCTATTATCGAGTTGCTTTTACTCATGCGACTGCAGGCGAGCAGCAAATGGAGGCGATTGATCATCTTGGGCACCAGGCGCATATTTTGATCACGACACGTGATTGCAATATCACTGACCTCCATGGCAGCGGCCAACAGGCCAGTTGCATAGCTCTGCAGCGGCTCAATGCTGTCCTCCGCCCAATTGTACAGACGATTAATGATGCCATCTTCCTCGGCGGTTTGAAACACGGCCGTTGTCTCCAATCCCGGCATAACCACCAATATCAGGCGACACGCAATGATATTCAGCTCCAATGAGCTGCGACTCACGTTCTGCCGCGTAAAATAGTTCTCCCGGAGGTAATCGTTGAGCAGCTAAGGGTGAACGAATTAAAGATAAAAGGAATTAAAATATTGTAATAAAAAGCTGGTATTTTGGAATATTTTATTTACTTACCTTGCCCATGAACTGATCTTTGCGAAAGAGCAGCTTTAGCAGCAGTCCATACTGGCAGCTGGGATCGGTGCGATAGGGATGTCTCAGGTCCAATGGATCCGGATCCTTGCGCATATATGCATCTTTTTCGCGTTCAAATATTTCAGCCAGACTGCAATTATCACAATGTATATGTAAATATATATATATATATATAAACATATGGAAATACATATATTCAATGACTTTTACCTTCTAAGCGAGGGCACTGGATCGTAGCCACTTGTTGTTTGTTCCTGCTCCCATTTTTCAATAATTTGGGTGAGTTCCTTTTTGGTGGCCGAGCGTCTGTCGGCAGCTGGATCATCATCTGCATTGCCATTGCCGGCATCACCGCCAACGCTCTCATCTTCAGCAGCAGCTTCGCCATCGCCATCAGCCTCTCCATCGCCATCAGCGTCACCTTCTGCCTCTCCCTCACCATCAGCTACTGAATTGCTATCACTTGGAGCATCCGCTTCTGCTTCCCCTTCGCCAGCCTGATCCAGAGCATCGCCAATGCTGTCATCGCTTTGGTAGGCAGCTGCAAACACGGCATTATCTAGGGAGGTGTCGTTGTCATTTCTCAATTCATCGACAGCGTCGTCTTCATCCAGCGCCGCGGCATTTTCATCATTATTGTCATTCGCATGCGACATTCTGCGAGCGGACAACGAGCCAAGCGCTGCACGCCAATTATTTATATTTTCGTTACGAACGTTGATGAAATTTTATGTGTTTATATTTACTGTGCGATAGAGTTGATTACAATGCAAATTCCTTGCCGCTAAACCACGCGCTTCTCTTTTTTTTTTTGTGTGACCATCTGCCTTACTAGAGAGGAGGGCGTGCGAATCGTGAGCTGCTTGTCAAATGTATCGCAGCAGTTGTATGAAGTCAGAGACAATATTGAGTCAGACTAATTTAAATCAACTCAAAGTTATAATTGCTTAATAGCAGCAGTTGTTCTTCGTAGCATCTATTCAACAGCTAGTTTAATTCTGTTCAGATTTTTAAGCACTCAAATCAACGCACATTTAACAACCAGCCTACTATCTGGCAGCTCAGTATGCAGAAAATCATCGCATATTAAATAGCAAATAAATCGCCGCATATCGCGTAAAATGTTATCGATGTGTCGCGTCATTGTTTTGTTTTGGGCACCTCATCAACAACCAACACACATTTATTGATAATTTAGTCAATAAAATGGGTTTCCTATTCATACTTAGTTGGATATCCCTGGCATTACAGATCATTTTCTTAACACTCTCCATTGGTACGTGAATAACAGAGCGTGCAATGTCTATTATCTAATATATGCCCCATCTTTTACAGTTGCTGGACTTTATTATCTGGCTGAATTGGCCGAGGAATATACAACGTCAACTCGTCGTTTTATATTGTTTATGATCAGTTTCACCATATTCGTTTACATCATGTTGATCTTCTTCGAGGACTTCTCGTGGACGATGATGGTGTGCGGTTTGGCGGCGCAGGCATTTCATTTTAGTATTATGACTAGTTTTCCATTTATACGATTGCTGTCGCTGCCCTTTATTGGCTCGTTGGCGATGCTGGTGATAAATCATCTGCTCGCCTTTCAGTATTTCACCAGCGTCTATGTGCCGTTTACACAGGTGAGTCTACCGAATGTTGGACGCGACATGTTGACTGTAGATTTGTCTATTCCTTTTGCAGGTGCTTGCCTATTTTACAATCTGCATGTGGATGGTCCCCTTTGCACTGTTCGTGTCGGTTAGTGCCAATGACAATGTTTTGCCCACAACAATTGGCCTGAATGAACGAAGATTGGGCAGCAGTAATCCGGATGTGGTCAGTAATTATTTCTCGGGAAACAAAAAGCTTGGCTTACTCTCGCTATTTAACTATGTGAAGGAGACGTTGCTGCCAGGACGCAGCAAGAAATCGTTTTAAGAGAGGGAATAACAATCAATTTATTGTATAAAAAATTTAATGACCCTTTAGTTATTTATTTTGTAATGCCATCCCCATTTTAGAGTTAATAGAGATGAACATATTTCAAATGATGCAAAGATGGAGAATGGTAGTGATTTATTTATTCTGGACTTTGACGGTGCCGTCAGCCATGCCAAAATAGCACTTGGTTGCCATGTCAACAAATAGACCCGTTTCCAAAACGCCTGGTATCATGGTTATCGCTCGATTCACCTCATCCCAGTTGTATTCCCGGTTCGCTACAAACTTCCAGTCAATCAGAAAGTTGCCATTGTCGGTGACAATGGGACCGGCTTTCCTCATTGCCAAACGTAGCTCAGCATTTCCATCGAAGAGCGCCTCGATTTTCAGTTTGATCGGGACATGAGCCTGGGGTGACACCTCGATGGGTATGCCACGGCACCACTGTTCGCCCAGGCGCAGTGATTTCTTTGTGTAATCGGCAATGACAACCATTTTCTTGGCACACGATGCCACAATTTTCTCTTGCAGCAGGCAACCGCCGCCACCCTTAATCAGCACCATGGCGTTGTCCACCTCATCGGCACCATCGATATAAACATCGATTTTGCTATGGCGATCCAAATCGCCCAATGTCAAATTATGATCGAGAATCAGCAGACGTGCCTGATACGATGATGGCACACAGACGATGTCCGCCAAGGCGCCATCCTTCCGCACACGTTCCGCAATGCGTTCGACGGCAAAGACAACGGTTGATCCACTGCCAATGCCCACCACTTTAGTCTCCTCGGTGACCCACTGGTCAACGGCGGCAATTGCCGCAAGCTTCTTGGCTGCATCCAATGCAATCTTATCCGTCATCTTGTTGTTCTTGCACAAAGTTGAATTGCTGCGTTGATTGACAATCGTGGATATAAATCCAAATGAGATCAATTGTGGTAAACCTCGACACAATGGCAACAATGGCTTCAACATGTGCTCAAAGTGACCCGGCACTAGTTTTGCAAACACAAACCTAATTTCAATGACACTAGTTGAAATTCAGCTCTTGAGTAAGCTACTCAATATTTTGAAATAGTACAATATTAAATTTTAGAACTGATCAATAATGAAAGAGTTTTCTGAAGTCTATTTTATAGCTTCATTAAGTTGTCGTATTGTGAGTAGCAATAAAGGTTTTTTTTATTTAACTTATTATTTAATCCACACAATGTTTTGCAGTATCTTATCGATATTTTCAACTAGTGTCAGTGCATTATAAACATATTGAGACGCAAAGCTAATATCGACTCAATTGATATTCATCGAATAAAATCAACCCTGCATTGACGCTGCTTTCAGAAGCAGAACAGCAGCAAGCAGCCGTTACGGTTCAAAAGATGCAACAAGTTTTAAATTCAGTTTTAAATATATATGGAAAGAATGAATGGAATGGTATTTCACTTTTAAGAAGGTTTTGTGGTTCAGGGAGAAAGATAAGAGTAGAACATATGTAAAATACATATGCACATACAATATTACTATAGACACAATCTGATTTCCTGCCTATAAATTCAGCAGCAAGCAGCTCTGCTGCTTTAGTCTTGTTCAATGCTAAAATGTGGTTAAAAGCAATTTTCATTATATTTCTATTTAATATATATGCACTGAAATGTGAGGAACAAAATGTTCCAGAAGCAGAGAATCTGAAAAGGCTAAGCTTGGAGACCAACAAGTTGCCCAGCAGCTGTGCTGAGGTGCCGGCTCTGAGTCGTCGTAGTGGCATCAATAAGATCCTCTTGCCTGGATACAGTCTGCATCCGTTTAATGTAAGTTGTGATGAGGAGACACAGGATGGGGGTTGGACAACGGTGCTGCGACGCGAAGATGGAAGTGTGAATTTCTATCGCTTCTGGGAGGACTATAAGAATGGCTTCGGCAATTTAACTGGCGAGTTTTTTATAGGACTCCAGAAGCTTCATTTCATGACCAAAGTTGTGAATCAGGAATTACTCATAAAAATGGAGGACTTTAAAGGACGACATAGGTTTGCAAAATATGATCGATTTGCAATCGATAGCGAAGAGGAAGCATATAAGCTGATCACATTGGGCGATTACTCCGGAGATGCTGGCGATTCCTTGCGATCACATGCGGGTCAAAAGTTCACAACCAGGGATCGGGACAATGATAAATATGCTGGCAATTGTGCTGAACTGTTTACGGGGGCTTGGTGGTATGAAAACTGCCATGACAGGTACTAATACCTACAGACTTGATTAATGAGCAATAGTTTGATAATATATGTTTTTATTTGACAGCAATCTGATGGGAAAATATATACACCAAAATGGCCATGGCATTAGTTGGGTTATCTTTACGGGTTACTCAACCTCACTAAAACGTGTCCAGATGATGATAAGACCAAGGGGTATAAAAATTGAACAGAGCAATAAAATTCTTTAAAAATATATTCGTTTATTTATATAAGATCTCGACTATAGTATAGTAAATAGAAACAAACTGAATTGTTGTCTATAAATTGGGCAGCAAGTTGCTCAGTTTCTTTAGTCTTGTCTGATCTTTGCTAACTTCATACAGTATATATTTTCAATGCGAAGATGTTGCTTAAATTGATATTCGTGCTATTAATTTCTGTGCTCAGCTATGCAAATGGGAATACAATTGAACACAATCAGCAATTGCAACTGGAAGAGATTAAGTTTGTTTATACATTTTTGCTTGTATTTATTTATATTTTTGATAACTCACTATCACAAAATATGCAGAACACAACTAAATCATCAGAGCGGCTTGTTAAATGCACTGATGAATAAACTTAATGAGTTGACCAGCTTGGACCCCAATCACGACAATAACGGCTTGCTGAATGGGTTAATAGGTAAATTCAATGAGTCTATTTCAGAGCAGAATCGTCAAAGCGGCGTGATGAATGACCTAATTGATAAACTTAAAGAGATGACAAGCTTGGAGACCAATCAGTTGCCCAGCAGCTGTGCAGAGGTGCCGGCTTTGAGTCGTCATAGTGGCATCCATCAGATCTTTCTGCCATGCTACAGTCTGCATCCGTTTAATGTAAGTTGTGAAGAGGAGATACAGGGCGGGGGCTGGACAACGGTGTTGAAGCGTAAGGATGGAAGTGTGGATTTCTATCGCTTCTGGGAAGACTATAAAAACGGTTTTGGCAATTTAGCTGGCGAGTTCTTCATTGGTCTCGAGAAGCTGCACTTCATGACCACAGATGTGGATCAAGAATTACTCATAGTTATGGAAGACTTTAATGGACAAGAGAGGTTTGCAAAGTATAATCGATTTGCAATCGATAGCGAAAGGAAATCTTACAAACTGATCACATTGGGCAAATACTCTGGAAATGCTGGCAATTCCTTGCGATCCCATGCGGGTCAAAAGTTCTCAACGCGGGATCGCGACAACGATGATACTCTTGGCTCCTGTGCTCAGGAGTTTACGGGTGCCTGGTGGTACCACAGTTGCTACGACAGGTACTAATAACTACAGTAATTAGTATTGAGAGATATTACTTATTTCAACCTATGTATTTAACAGCAATCTTATGGGAAAATATAATGACACCGACTTTGGCAAAGGCGTTAATTGGAAGACCTTCACAACGCCCTATGGCTCACTAAAGCATGTCCAGATGATGATAAGACCGAGAAGGGCTGGACAAAGTAGCTGAATACCTTTTCAAAATAATTGTTTTCTTTAATCTATGAAATGTACCAAAACCGCGCAGAGCAGTGAAAGTCTTTATCCAAGATTATATTCCTAGACTAAGCCAGTTCATTATTTTCTTTCATATTGTTAACAGTAGATTCCGAACAGAATACGCTTTTACCATAATACAAATGCAGACATACTTCTGGCATATTTAAGCTTCGAAGCACTTTGTAAACGAATGCCAGTTGACGGAAATGCGCCAAAAGTAAGTAGAAAGCGCAGTGATGTAATAATAGTTTTCTGGATGCAATCGGGACAATGAAGTGCATACAATTTGCACAACCAGCAGCAGCAGCAGCAGCAGCAGCAGCAGCAGCATCTACAACAATAACAACAAGTAACCACAATACAAAAGTCGTTTAAAGTAAAACGCTTGCCTAGATAATGATAAGAAATGGCTGCGAAAACCATTAAGAGCATTCCTTCTTGGCTTAGATGGCGAGTAGAGAATGGGCGGGCGGAGGAAAGGAAGGCGTTGAGACTTTCCCTTGCTGACCAATGAATTGCAAATGGGGGAGTTCCCCCCATTCCTTGCAAGGCCGACCGCATCATGTTTCTGTAGCTGTTCGCAAATACTCCGAGTGGGAGTTGGCTGGGACTATTTTCTAGTATTTGGCATTTGGTAGAAATTTAATACTTTTAGTGCTCACAGCGAAAAGTCGGTTGAATGAAAATTGCGATAAGGCTGAATAAGGCAAAGCACAATCACAAAGGTGATTGCAATTTCTTCATTTTTGCTAAATGTGGGGCACTAACTGAATGCCATACGAAACATCAAAAAGATAGCTGCAAAAAAAGCTGTAAAATTTCAACAGAGGCACAAAAAAAAAAAAGAAAATGAGGAAACATCAAATGTGTTAATGGAAGGAAATGGATTACATGTGCAACAAAGAAACTATGCATGTATGCAGCTCAAGATTTTTGTTCATTAGCAAATTAAGCTGTCAGCTGCAATCGAGATGGCTTAAATATATGCTAGACTAAAGATATGTTGTCTTTATCTATGATAATTGATTTTCAATTGTACTAAATTAATTTATTTGAATACTCATGAAAACAAGTCAATTGTTTGATATAGTGTGTAACAATATTAAAGCATCCTTTTGTCAGGCGTATGCGAACAGTTCCAATGTAAATATCAATTATTTGAAACAAAAGCCCTTCACACACACACACACACACACACACACACACACATACATCGCACTTGTGAAAGGGAAAAATGGTAAATGCAAATTGTTAATTAAAGGAATGCATTGTTTAATATGCCCCTTGCGGGTGCCACACGCTTCAACACCTGCACGCAAAACCCAATCCCCATGCCTGATTCTTCATCCCCAATTCCCATCCGTCAGTTTCCCTCAATTACACGCATAAACTTTGCACAAAAAACTGGCAAAATGGCAAAGCGCAAAGAGCAAAGGGCAAAGGGCAGCAATTGCAAATGGAGCCGCGACCTAGTTGCGATGCCTTTTTCCCATTATGCTCCCCAAATAGCTGGGATCGGGGAGCATAACGAAGAAAATGTGCATTTCAAAAAAAGAGCACGTTTTTTCTGAGCGAGATAGATACAGAGAGAGAGAGAGAGAGAGAGAGAGAGGGAGAGAGTTATGAGTTGGGAATGCTGATGATGACAATGTCAATGCTTTGTGTGTTTGACTCTGTGCTGCACTCAATGACTTTAGCATTGGGTATATAATTTATAATTTGATTAGCCCATCGCTGACTGCACACACAGGGGAAGCAAATGGAGGCGCAACAAAAGTTAAACGGATGTGCATTTGAATGCAACTAAACTTGTTCGTCCAGAAAGAGGATGGAGAATTTCTAAGCCTCTTATCTTCCTATTGAACATGCTAATGGCGGATGGAAACAGGGAAACAGGGGAGGGAGGAGGGACATGGGTGGTTTGGGAGTTGGTAAGTCACAGTCCGTTAACTGAGACAATGACAAATGATGATGAAGTGGTGGCAATGGAAAAGGATGCCTTGACTTAGCCTTGCCTTGCCTTGCCTCAGCCTAAAGTTTTGTCTTCAGCTTTCAATTAATATTACAAGTGGCGTTTTTTATTGGAACCCAACCACAAAAAACACACAGCACACACAAAAACAAAGACAGCCCATGATAATCAGTTTTGCATTTGTTGTTGTTGCCACACACACACACACACACACACACACACACACACACAGAGAACAAAGGCGAATTTTTGTGAGAAAGCCGCCGTAAGGAATGAATGAGATAAAAAGAAGACTTCTACACTTAAAGTGGATGCGGCTCATAAGAAACGCCTCCAATGTGAAATTCCACATTCATTCATTAAACAATAAACACAGGCAAATGTTGCAAATGGGGGCGTGGCATCTTTAGATTAATGGCCGCAAAACAAAAACGGTCTAAATCAATTTATTACACACACAATATATACGGCAGACAGTTGACCGCATTAAATAAATACATTCAACTGACTCTTCTGCAATGCACATTTAAGTTAATTAAACAGACAGCAATTTTGTGGGCATCAGTTTTGAATTTTTTCTTATTGCTCACAAAATAGAATTTTTTGGGAATTTTAGTTCAATGACGTCCAGCTGGACACATCATGCCCGTCGGCGTCCAGCGATAACGAGGGATATGCGTCTTTAACATCAGATTGCGACGCTTCACCTCCAGCAGCTGATGGCTCATTTCCCGCTCATAGAGTTCACGCATTCGCTTCTGACGCCCCTGGGCGGTGTTCAGCTCTATGCTTATCGGTTTTAGAAGGCTCTCCGACTGTGGTAAAGTCCCGTTTCGCAGCCAGTTTCCATCTGAGAGGAAAGGGAATATACACATATGGAAAATAATTGTAAAAATTACTTACAAATCGGTGTACATTTTGATGTGCAAAAAATGTGGTCTATAAAAACAACAACAAGCTTGAAAAAGTGCTCGATGGACCAAACCAAACTGAAACTTCACATAAATAACAATAATGTTTAATCAACTGAGAACTTGCCGATTTTTCAAAGCCAATTGAGTTATAACATATAAACATTATTTTCTGCAGAGTGTATTAAATATACGAGCGATATGTCAAGGCTTTAAGTGGGTCGTTTAACGCCACTTAGATAACTCAATAAATCTTAAAACTCCTTCACTGTCGAACACAGCTCAATAATCATGTTAAATGGCGTTAATTAACACAATGAAATGGGCCAACAAGATTAACGTGGCTTGTGGATAACCACACGTGTGGTAGTTTTCGGGCCAGGAAGGAAACCAAATCCGTTTGAATGTAAACTCAAATACGCACTTAACCATGTTTGTCAACCTATCGAAGGTCAACTGAAACGAGGCCATTAAAACAAATAGACTGCAAAAGGGGAAAGGGGGAAAGGGGGAAGGGAATGCGGTTAAGTTGTTGGCCCAAGTCTGGTTGCAATCTCTTCATTTTAATCAAATGTTTCTGACAAATTTTGTCTTTTAAGTGCAAACACTCGTTGGCTTGAAAAACAAAGCACAATCAATTTTATTGGCAACGTGGATAAACGTTGTTGGCTGGCAACCAACCACTTTTGTAATTAAGGGTAGTAGCTTCTCTAAAAGGAACTACACTGGACTTTTCATTAGTCTATTAGAGCGCAGAATAACTAAAAAGGACTCGTCGCTGCTGGCAAAGGACTCGTCGCTGCTGGCAAAGGACTCGTCTGCTAAACAGCTCTTCTCCTCTGGCCTTTATTTTGGGCAAATGTAGCCAAGCAGAGGAATGGCTGCCATTTAACTTAAAATTTGGCAAACAACGAGAAAAGCCAACACAAATCTTTGTTCGACAAAAGTCATATGTAGGGCGGCAGAGGGGGTGCTGCTGGGGGGTGCAGGAGAGGCGAGGCGAGCTTGCAACGCTCAGGTGTGTAATTGCAATTCGAATTGGTCAAGTGTAACAATGTAAAGACGCCAACGCAGAGACATTGAAAGTGTAATAAGGTGAGTGAGTGCCCGACTAGAAGTATACCCTGTATCCATACAGCATAGACTTAAACATTGAAAGCTGTGCTTCTGCTTCTAACAAAAAATCAATTATTAAATAGTTTCAAAGTTTATTGTCTGATTACTAACAGAATTTTGGTGCTTAAGGAAGGCAGTAAGCAGAGTTAGTGCCCGGCTGGGTGGGTGCGGATTGTGGATACCGAATTGTGGTGCATAAAGAAGGAATTCCAATGTGTGATCATGAGAAAATTGTATACCTCTGATATGGGAAACCTTACATTCCAAATTTCTATCAGAGATCAATATAAAGACACAGTGAATAAATCAACCTGGCTATAATGACATGCCTGATCAAGCCGATAAAGTATATAAATACTTCATTGTTGACAGATATCTGCCACTACCTCTCACACACATTTGCACAACTTCTGTAGGCCCGATTGGTATAACATAATGTTGCTACAGGGTATTAAAAAACCAACAAAAAAAAACACATGCACATATAGACACTTTTTTGGCTCTGCTTGACACCAAGCCCAACACATGAGAGCAGCAAAGCGGCGACGACAACGACAACATTGGAATCAATTGGAATCCATGAACTTATGCAGCCAACAACAGCAACTTTGTTGCGAGTGGAATTGTGCTGAGTGGGGGGTGGAGTGAGGGGGAGAAAATCAAATTGCAAATTGCATTCAAGTGTCACGTGCATGGACACATTTTTGGGGCCGCTGCCAGCAAAGATGCCCCACGCCCGATGCCCGATGCCCGATGCCCGATGCCCGATGCCCGACGATTGTCGTGACATTTTTGGGCGCGCTTTGAACTTTGAACACATGAGCAGAGTTGGGTTATTGGAATCGCCGCCAAGGCAATCAATGCCAGAGACATGAACTCCCAAAGTGCATGTGTTATGCTAGTAGCAGAGCAAAGCTAACACACACAGACACACACTGACACACTGTAGGGGACAGGACAGCAACACATGCACCTGCGTCTTGCCACACTTTTGCGCTGCTCTTTTCCGGGGTGGCAACCATTCATTATGTTGACCACGCTGTCACATTTGCTACGTGACATTTTGCTAACTGCCCGAAATGAGCAGAAAGAGAGACAGATACAGCGACAGAGTGATAGAAAGAGAAGGATAGAATCGTCAACTGTAAATGCAACATTGTTCCACACACACACACACACCCACACAGACACACACACACACTCTCCCACTCGTCAGAAACTCGTAACCGAAGCAAATATGAAAACTATGTGGTGCTCCTCATCGTCTTGAGTTGTGCCCAACAGTGATTAGTAGCATAAACTGTGATCTGAGTTGTGAATGCGTTCTGGAGTGAAATAGATAAATAAATTTTCGAATAACAAAAATTTCTACTTATATTTTATAGAATAAATAATCGAAAACTGTAGAAAAAGTGGGTTAAATTAAGTGAATGTGAATTAAATAAAATGAAAATTTAGATATTTTGCCGATAGTTAATATTCATCTGCAATTGATTTTTGTTGAGTTTTTTCTTTGAGTCTAACATCATTTGTCATGCTCAATAGATAATATCTAAATCTGCACTTTTTTTCCTTTTGTTTTTGAGTATTTTTAACCCAATAACGATTTATCTGTGACTTGATGCGCATCTCCAGGGACTGCTGCTTGTGGGTAACCCATTTGGTAATGTGCGCTTTGGGAAACGTGAGCTTCACTCGAATTGGCTCTGGCTCTGGCTCTGGCTCTGGGCCTGGTTAAGGTCCTGATTCTGGTTTTGGTTCTGTGGCTTTGTGCGTCGCTAATCGCCCTCAACTGATGATAGGAAATGAGGAGTTGTCACATTACTGCATCCATTTGAGCTTTTGCGGAGTGCTTGATTTGAAAATTAGTAACTGTCAGTGGATAGTTGCTGGAAGTCCCAAGTGATATATATGTTTGTATGTATATAGATATTATTTGCCACAGCAGCATTCTGCTTGAAGATGCAGTCAATTGCATTGCCATTACAATATAGTAAGTTATGGCAATCGCTGCTCTTGGGGGAGAATTCAGAGGCCCTCAACTGCATTGCAGTGGAGCAGTAGTGCTCAAGTTGGCTTCGCTGTGCCTTTTGAGCTGTGTTGTGGGTTTGTATCGACGATTCGTGTAGCAGTATAGCTCCAGCTTCAGCTGCAAATTACAAGCAAATAAACCGAACGCCCCCGCATCCCTTGCCCCGACGGACTTGGTGCAAGAGTTGAGTTATGAACGTGCTGGGAACAGGAAGCGCAACGAATCGAAGCCAGCAGGCAACAAGAACAACAACAAGAACAACAACAAGAATAACATCAAGAAACAAACAAACAAACAACCCACAACACCAGTAGCCTCGTCCATACACACTGCAGACCGAAGGTAAAGTGAATGTGCAAACATTTATTTATGTGCCAACCATGGAGCACTTTAAGGCACTTCAATTGCCCTGATTCACCCACACTTGGCGAAAAACCTAAAAGCTGTAGATTGTCTAAAGTAGCCAAGAGCTGCGTAAATCACTAACTTTACTTTCCAGAATGTGGATATCTTTTTTCTGTATTTTGGGGTTTTTAAGCTACACATTTGAATGAAAAAATTACTTATTATGGATCGTATTTAACATTTTTTAAGGGTTCTAGAAAAGCCATAAAAAATTTAGCTAACCTAGAAATTGAATTTCTAATATACAAAACCGTTTGCAAATTTCTAAAATTTGAGGCATACTTTTTTTTTGCCGAGTGCAGATTGAGAATGGAAACAGCCGCAACTCCAAGTTGGCAGCTGCGGGGATGAAAACGCTCCGTAAGCCAAACAAATGCTGTGTGCTGTGTTCGAGTGGATGCTGGACAACGCTTACAAATGACACTAGGCGAGTCTCGATACCTCTGTCCGTGTGTCCAGTTGTCTGTCTGCCTATCTGGCTGGCCGTCCATCTGGCTGTCCGCTTGTCTGCTTGTCAGGTAGTTTTGCCAATTCAAATATCAAATTTGTCGGGAATTTGCAATTGCATTTTTGCACAAACTCCTCTGGCAACAATATGCTAGCCTGTGGCGAGCCCTGATCCCCCCCATTTTCCCCCGTCTAGCCTTACACGATACATATAGCATCAGTAATCGAAAATGGAATTAAATGTTTTGCAAACACACTTGGACGCATTTTGCCTTTACAAACACAACCGGCAACGCCAGCCAACCAGTCAGCAGCATATAAATTAAATTTTATTGCCAAGTTTGGTCCGTGTGCGCTGTAAATTGTGATGGATTCTTCGCCATTTGGTTTTGTGTACAGTTTTAATGTGCCACCATATAAGGGGCACATAAATTTACAACACCCACACGCACACGGACACATAACAGATATATAGATGAGCAGCAGTGCAATAACTAAACCTTATATCGAAAATAGCCAGCTGAAGTGCGCTGAACCCATAAATTGTAAATACTACTATTAAAACTGGGTACATCAATTTAATATTACAAAATAGATGTATTATAGTGATGAGTAAGCATTATTTTCATTTCGTCTCAAAAAGCGATGTCATTTGATGACAAAGCTCCACTTTTTTGGGGGACTTAACGAATTTCAAGTCAGAAATGCGATTTCAACTTTAAATGCAGTATTATTCAAGAGGTGAATGCGATTCAATTATTATTCCGATTTTCATTATAAATACGCTTTCTGGCAGTAGCTGCTCACACATTTGCTCAGCAGCAACAACTTTATTATTATTTTTCCAGAGAGACATTTATTTTTTTAATGAGCACTTGTTGGCCTTTTATTTTGCGCAGTAGCTTTAATGAACAAAAAATGCTGTCCGCCTCTTCAGGGTGCCAAATGAGAGACAGGCTGCGGAAGAATAAGTTGCAAGACACATGAGCAACACGAGTCGGGTGCACATTTGAGATGGCTGACTGTCTGTCCTTCTGCCTGTTGGCAAAGGAACAAGAGCAAATAAAAAGTCGCCACTAAGTAGTGTTTTCTTTTTGTCCATTTCTCCCTGTTTGCTGGCTCAGACCCTAGGGGGAGAGAGTTTTGGGGAGGGTGGGGTTGGTAGTTGTTGCACTTTGGGTTAAAAAAGCGGAAAATCGCAGCACATTTTTGCTTTTTAATTAAGCCCTGCATTTTTTATGTGGCTTTCGAGCAAGCGACACCCCGTGATTCCATGTGAAAAGTGTGAGAATAGTTTATTTTTAACTCAGAACCCAGAGAAAAGTGTAAAATGGCAAAAAAAAGACTCGTGTGAACAAAAAAGGGGCTAAGTGAAAAACGCAACGGTTAACACTCAGTCCCGTATTGGCCAACTGAGTCTGGCAAATAGGGAGATCCACGAGCATTGGGGTGCAATTGAAAGAAATACCATAACGACCACTAACTTACAATACTTACAATTTAAATGAGCAGCAGCAAAAAAAGAAGCAGAAGCTAAATGGGAAACTACATCATTATTTTGAAGTCTGCATTAGGGATAAGTCGAAAGACTGGCGATTTTTACCCGTTTACACATCTGTAATTAGTTTTTTGCATGAAATTTATATCATGAAATTTGCAATTCATTAATTTAAAGTTTTCGTTAAATTCCAATTGTTGGCTACACAGTGACAAAAAACTGATGTCTTTAGTTCACCGAAGTTTATATAATAATTTAATAAATTTCTCAATGAGAACTGGTTTTGATGAGTTTGTTTCTGAGGTAGCTATGCGATATATAACAGCTTTATAACATAAATATTACTTGTGATATGTGATATATAACAGCTTTATAACATAAATATTACTTGTGATATGTGATATATAACAGCTTTATAACATATATATTACTTGTAATATGCGATATATAACAGTTTTATAACATAAATATTACTTGTGATATGTGATGTATAACAGCTTTATAACATAAATATTACGTGTGATATGTGATATATAACAGCTTTATAACATAAATATTACTTGTGATATGTGCTATATAACAGCTTTATAACATATTTATTACTTGTAATATGTGATATATAACAACTTTATAACATAAATATTACTTGTGATATGTGATATATAACAGCTTTATAACATAAATATTACTTGTGATATGTGCTATATAACAGCTTTATAACATATTTATTACTTGTAATATGTGATATATAACAGCTTTATAACATAAATATTACTTGTGATATGTGCTATATAACAGTTTTATAACATGAATATTACTTGGGATACATGATATATAACAGCTTTATAACGTAAATATTACTTGTGATATGTGATATATAACAGCTTTATAACATAAATATTGCTTGTGGTACATGATATATAACAGCTTTATAACATATATATTACTTGTAATATGTGATATATAACAGCTTTATAACGTAAATATTACTTGTGATATGTGATATATAACAGTTTTTTAACATAAATATTACTTGGGATACATGATATATAAAAGCTTTATAACAGCTATATTACATTTTCGAGAACTTTGTGAATAATGAGTTGAGTTACCTTTGACTCTGCAAGTCTGGCGAATTTCTAGATTTCAGACCTTTTTTTGAGTGATAGCGACAGCGATAAGTTAAGCTACAATATGCTTTATATATATAACAAGAACCTTTACTTAAAAAGCTAAGAAAAAAAACTAAAACAAATATGTAAAGGTCTTGATTGACGATGACAACTACGAGCATTATTCAAAAGCGCTCAACAGAAAAAGTGGCACTGGTATTTCAATGATGCATTCAGTCAACAACGCTGTTCCCAGCGCAGCAGACGTGTTTTTTCGGCTTCGAGATATATTGTGGATATCGGTTCTATTGGAATGCGTGGCATGCTTCAAGCGAGGTGAACGAACACATTGAGAACAGTGATTGAGTTATTGACGTGAGGCAGGGTGCGCCTTAAACTGGTTTTAGAAATTCAATGACCCGATACTGTAACGTCACGGGACTGTAGTTGACCAGTCTAAAGCCGTAGACTTTGTAAAAATCGACCAGCCAACCCTTGGTGTCCGTCACTCCGTCTCCGGGCTCTGTGGTTCGCAGCTCCTTGCGCAGCGTCAATTGGAACTCGCCGAGCACAATCCGGCGATGTGTTGGAGTTAATTGTTCGGGTATTTGTGACTTTTGGAGCACCTGCCGCATTTGCTGCCACATCTCCTGTTGCTCCACACTGCACGCAAAGTCGCGCATGTCGCGCAGTCCCACAAAAGCAATATCCACATAAATATAGTTGCGTCCATCCTCGCATACACGCTGCACAGAGACCGGTTCGACTTGGCACAGATGCTGACGCTCGAAGCGCACCAGTTGCGTGTATTGGGTTTTCCGTTGACTCTGCGTCAGGCCGTAAATGGCACAAGCGCCCTGATCTGTGCAACAGCTCCGTATGCGACTCCAGTCCGCCCGACGCACTGCCTCGATCATCTGTGTGGCCGCCTGTTGTGCCCCCACAAGGAAATCGAACTCATCGAACTCGGGCCCCAACAGCCGACGCAGCTTCCACATGTTGTAGCGGCAACGCACTCCGCTCCACCAGTGCAACAAGGCTGCATACGTGCCCCGACCTGATTGCCCCACATAGCTCAGTGAACGTCTTGGACAACTAGTCAAACATAACAATTTTGTTGAATTTGGATGGCAAAGGCGCATGGAAGCTTCACCCCAGAACTTGGCCATCATTTTGCAAGAAAAAAAAAAATAATACTAAATATTTGAATTATAAATGGGCCGAAATGAGACTAAATGTCAAACTGAATAAATTTGAAATCTATGAATAGTTTTCCAGGGTTCGTAAGGGACTAGTGCCAAACTTGAACTTTGGTTGATGAATTAGCCATGTTAAGATTTCCCAGATATTTATATATATATATTGTCTCATAATATAAACTCCTTATTAATAGCTTACTTTTCTGCTTTACCACAGCATGCTGGCTTTTTTGTACTACTTTGCCAGTCTGCTCCTGGCAACAGGTGTCTTGTCCATCTCCAATCCTTATCGGTTACCCAACGTCATCCGACCGAAACACTACGATCTGCGCATTTTAACCCATCTGAATGGACGCGATCAGCTGCGATTCGAGGGTCGCGTCAAGATTGACTTTCAAGTTCAACAACCAACAAATAATATAACGCTACATGCCAAGAATCTGACTATAGACGAAAGCCAGATTACTTTGTCAACGCATAATGGTCGTAAGACAAACATAATCAAAACTGAGCTGAATAAGGAGTTGGAGTTTTACATAATGCATGTGGCTGAGGAACTGCCAGAGTCTGAGCATTACGAGTTGATGATTCCCTTCCAGGCTCAATTAAGTGAAAATGATACTGGTTACTACTGGAGCTCCTACAATGACTCACACACAGAGCAAACACAGTGAGCACTCGATATGGTGTCTCCCATATGTTTGGTGCGTAATTATATTTTGTATTCGTATTTCAGTTATTTGGCGGCAACACAATTCTCACCGACCTTTGCCCGAACTGCGTTTCCCTGCTTCGATGAGCCGCAGTTGAGGGCCACCTTTAGGGTCACATTGGGCTATCACAGGAACTACACCGGCTTGAGCAATACACCAGTGAAGAACTGTGATGCGCAGTAAGTGATGGATATAGTAAACAATCGGCTTAAGTTTTAAATATATATAAAAAATAAACTTTATTTGGTTGCAAAAGCAAATAATACTTGATTCTAAAAGCAAATGCAGAACATTAAAATTGAAGTCAAAGCAAAGTTTTAAGTTTTTATTAATCTTCTTTATTTCTATATCTACCACTAAAGGATTAAGTTGTCAGTTAGCTGAGTTTTCTCTTAATCTATGGCTACCCTCAAAGTATTAACTTGTCAGACTTCTTTCTATCTACATACATACTATATCCTCCATACTCTCATTCTCTTTTCTCTTGTACTTTTTTCTGCCATTTCAGTGAAACCCTGGAAAACTATATTTGGTGCGAGCATGAGCCATTGTTGCCAACCTCAACATATCTGGTGGCATATTCTGTGCACAATTTAAGCAGCGTTCCCAGTCCGCCAAGCGAGACCATTCACAATGTCAGCTTTCGCAGCTGGATGCAGCCCAAAGTTGTGGGGGAAAGTGCATTCTGTGTGAATTTTGCACCGAAAGCACTGAGTTATTTGGAGCAACTGTTCGAGTATGCGTTTCCATTGAGCAAAGTGGATCAGCTGGCGTTGCCAACGCACAAATTTAGCGCCATGGAGAACTGGGGCCTGACCACCTTCAAACAGAGTCACTTTGTGCACAACGACACCGAGGAGCTGCAGCAGGCGAAGGAGGCAAAGGCCCAAACTGTGGCCCACGAATATGCCCATCAATGGTTTGGTAATCTGGTGGCCCTTAATTGGTGGAATGATCTCTGGTTAAAGGAAGGACCGTCCACCTACTTTGCCTACCTGGCACTGGATGCACTGATGCCCAATTGGGGCAGTAGCCAGAATTTAATAGGCAATGATTTGGCCAAATTCTTTCAGGATGATATGGTCAACAATTCAATTGCAATTTCACGTGAGGTGCTGGATTCGAAGAGTGTCCTCGAACAGTTTTCGCCCTATGTGTATAAGAAGGGTTCCCTAACGATCCGAATGTTGCACTTGCTTCTAGGCGAGGAGGTCTTTTTCCTGGGCATACGCAACTATTTGAAGCGTCATGCTTATGGCAATGTTACTCAGTCGGAACTCTTTGAGGATATGCAGCAGGCAGCGGATTTGAAAGGTGCACTCAGTTCAGATATACAACTGTCCACTGTGATGGACTCCTGGACACTACAAGGAGGATATCCGCTAGTGAATGTCGTTAGAGACTATGAAACAGGCAGTGTGCAATTAAATCAATCGCTATTTCTGCTAACAGATAAATCAAATGAACAAAACGAATCCTGCTGGTGGATTCCACTGACTTTTGTCACACAACAGCAGCCAAATTTTAACGAAACTCTGCCACAATTTTGGCTGAAATGTCCCAGTGCCCAGCAAACACAAGAATTACTCAAGAAACCCAAATCAGATAAGTGGATTATGCTGAATCCGCAAGTGAATAGCATTTATCGTGTCAACTACGATGAACGCAACTGGCAGCTGATAATTCAAACACTTAACTCAAGTGAACACTCAAATGACATTCATGTGCTAAATCGTGCACAGCTAATGGATGATCTGATGGCACTGGCCTGGACAAATCAGCAGAGCTACGACCTGGCACTAGCCATGCTGGAGTATCTGCCAAGGGAGCGTGAACTTTTGCCCTGGAACACAATTTTGAATTTGCTCAAAAATCAAGGTGATCTGCTGCGTGGCGAACAGTCGAGCATATTTCGAGTAAGTTTGAACTAGATGGTTTTTTTTACTTATATGTTTATTAACCAACCTTTGAAGGCCTTTATGCGGAAACTTGTTAGCCCACTTTATGCACGCTGCCCCAAAGTGAACACTGTGGCAGCGCGAACCAAGTCAAGTCCATTGATAGCCCTCTATCGTTTGGCTTATAGTCAAGCTTGTCGCTATCAAGTGGATGACTGCATCGACCAGGCTCTAAGTTTAGGCCAAATCGAAGAAGTGCCCATTAATTTGAGGGATATTATGTCTTGTGCAATCATCGAGCATGGCACTCAATCGCAGTTCCAAGCGATGTTGCAACGCTTCAAGAACTCCACTATTGACACCAGAAAAACCGCTTGGGCTAAGGAACTCGGCTGTAGTCGGAATTTTACTCAACTACAAGATTTTCTGGATTATCTACTGGAGTCCACAGATAAGACTATGAAAACATATTATATAGCAGCCGTGACTTCGGCACTGCAACGCCAAAATGTTGCACTGCAGACCGGTGATCATGTTCTGCAACATGCCAGAATACTCAAGTGAGTAATACTTGCAAGTAACTTCAACAGAGGCACACAAATTAATCCGCATTCAACTTGTCTCCACAGTGACAAGTTCAGCTCGAGGGAAATCAAGAGTCTGCTCTTAACCATAATCGGTAATTCGCACAGCCAACTCGATGAATTGAAATTGAGGCAGCAACTAAAAGGACTCGACAAATTCGAGAAGCATCTGAGAGCAGCACTCCATATGCGTAGTATTAATTTGAATTGGTTAACGCAACGTTCCGTAAACTTTATCGGAGCGTTGAGTAAATATATTTAAAGCAAAGAGGTGTTTTTCAGCTAATTGATAATACCGAGCCAAAGTTTTGACGCTCGCTGCGGCCAAATCAGAGCAGAGCAAGCAAAGCAAAACTTTTGTCTTCAAGTCAAATACAAAGTGCGCTGACAACAGCCAACAGCCAACATTCAACATCCAACTATGGTGTAGGTTGGTATTAATTAAGCCAATGGTGATGAAATCTGGGCATTGAAATTGAAAGGAATGAAGACGCTGACGATGACGATGACGACGAAGGCGACGAAGGCGACGAAGATGTTTGTTGGCGGCATGCTGAGTCTTTTGGCATCCAGCTGCTTGGGCCTGTCACAAACTTGGCTTGCTGTCGTGCCTTTGACTTGTAAATTGCTTGACACGGGCCACGGGACACGCACACCCACACACATACACACACACACACACACACACACATACATCGATTTCTACAACCAGGATATGCGCTTTGTTTCGCTTGGCATTTGACGTTTACACGAAGATGACAAAATGTTTCGCTCTTGGTCCTGGACATGACACACGGCCAGACTGATGATGCGGATTGTCTGCCATTTACATATATCCATCTATATACATACATACCTATTTATGTGTATATAAGCACAGCTAGTCAACGGCTCTCTTGCAGTTGTGCCTTTTGTCTGTCGACTTCCCTGCCAATTAGTCGAATTGATCAAAAATAAATTGACGACTTTGCCCAGAGACAGCAGTTTGAATTCGCTCGCTTTTGCATATGGTTAAACCATTTCAAGGGATTATGTCCTGCTGTCGTTTCAATTGATATTTCAAATGCGGATGGTGTATTTACAACTTAATCCAGCATTTCAATTAAAGTGCATTAACAAGTTGCTTTATTTACGCTTGATTTAGTTTCAACAAGCTTGTCGGACAGGCAAAAACGTATCATGAAAAATGCAAATAAATACATTCGAGCCAAGAGCAGGCAACAAGAAAGATATTTCATTAAAGAGTGCAACAAAATATATTGCATACATAATTACAGGGTATTTAATTGTTAGCCTAGCTATTTATTAATTTGTTGCGTTGATCAAGCACCGATAAATTTTTATAGGCGAATAAAAAACGGTCCAGTCATAAAATTAACGCCATTAAAGCAGTTATAAAAAAAGGATGCATATTAAATTAATTGTTTCAATGAGTGTGCGTGTGCGGTGTGGTGTGTGTGTGTGTGTGGGTGTGAGTAAATGAAATTAATGCGTACTGACAGCGCCAAAAGAATTATGAATGTTTCATGTTTGTATTACAGCGATGCCTTTGCTTATTTATTTATTATAAATTAATTGGACGACAACACGTGAATGTGACACTTTAATATTATTTGCATGTCAAATTACCAGTTTGTAAACAGAAAATCCGCCGTCGTTGGATTCCTCATGCCTCCTTCCATGCCTCCTGAATCAGTTGCAGGATAAACGATTAATAAATGTATACAAATAAACAAATATTGCAACTGTAATGTTAATATAAAAAATTATCAAAGGTGTAAAGGATTTTTCACCTTTCAGCAATGATCCCATGCGGCTTAATATTTCCATTTTTGCCAGCCATAATAAGCCGGAATAAATGGCATATTTTGGGAGGGGTATACTCAAATTGTATCTGTATCTGTATCTGTATCTGTCATCGAAAAATATGGTATATATAGGTAGACAAAACACTTTGCCTAATTACACTCTCTGATTGCAACGAATATTGGATAGAGCCTATCATAAATTATACATCAAGTGAATTAACATTAGTCGATTTCGATTCGGGGTGCAGACAAAATTTCGATTGCTTACGGTCAAGTGTGGCCTGTGGGTCAAAGTTTTGTGTCAGCCCCGTTTTCGGTGTTGCATGGCCAAGATGCGGCAGAAGCAGAAGCAGAAGCACTAGAAATTTTGGCCAGTTTGCAGTTTGCTGATTGCCACAAACACACACACATACACACACATACACCCACACAGAATATAGAGTTTTGAATGATAATTAATATGCAGCGAGCGTCTGTGTGGCACGATAAGGATCAAATTATGTAATAACGCATTAAAATTGAATTTCTCGATGCGTGCTCGGTGCTCGGTTGGCAGCAAGCGCTTCTTGGCCATTAGAAAATTGACTAATTAGCTCTAATTGAATACGACGACGACTATCGACTCCCATTCTCGAAATTTTGTGCTAGTTCATTGTAATTCAATTGGGTCGTCTGATATACAAACAAATACATATATATACCTGTATATATATATATATATATACATATATGTATGTGAGTTGTTGTTGGAGAAGCGCGTTTATTTCAATTATGGGACACACCTGGAGGACGCACTGGAATTAACTTTTGTTGTAAATTGTGCAGCTTGTTTGCCCCTTAAGTTGCATGTTTATGTTACTTTCTTTTGTGCCATTTTGTTTACGTCGTAAATTCAACCAGCACAGTTGCGAGGGGCTGTGCCGGGGCAAACGGAATCGCAACAAGAAAATTTTGTTTACTTTTAATGGCGAGCAGCAGAGAATAAATTCATTAAAAAGTTTATTTCGATATAATGCAGCAATGCGAATATTAAATGCAAATATTTCACAAATATATACACAATATCGATTTATTGTTTCATTTATTTTGAATTCACCTTATTTTTTTTTACTTTTATTTTTTTTTTTTTTGGAAAGTGCCTTTATCAACGTCATTAGAAAGAAAAGTTTTGCTTTGCATTTATTGCTTCCTTCCCAGAGTTTTTGTTTGAATTCAGCAGGACGTGCAAAGTAGTTCTTGGTCTTTGGTCCTTGGTCCTTGGTACATGGCTGGCTGCCGCCAGGCAGAGACATTCCATGAAAACTTGCCACCAACCAATTGCCACAAAAGCTGCAACGAATCCAAAAACTTGTAACTGGACCGGGCCTGCAACCAAAGCAACCGAGTTGCCTCAATTCTAGAGTTAACTCCTTCCCCTCCTTCCCCTACTTCCCCTCTTTTACCACTCCAAGATGGCAAACTTACAAATTTAGATTAGAAGCACAATTGCCACACATGTTTGCACAAATGCTGGCAAGATTGTTTAATTTCGTTTAATTAAATTGCAAATATTTTATACTCAAAGTACTTGCTGCATTTTCTTAGCCTTAAATTCTGACGGCAACAGCTGCAAGGCAAAAGCTCTTCAGACAACTGCACTTGTAATCTTTTCGTGTACGGTAATTTAAAGTGCATAATTTGTTGCAACAGCTGCCACAGTGCATATCACTTTTGGCGTCATGCCGGTGGTCTGCTGTATTTCGGAGAAAATTAAGTGATTCTCGGAATTTAACATTGTTGATATTAGCTGTACAAGCTAAGATATATATTGATCATTTATAGTTCTAAGAAAACATAATACAGACTTGTGTACTTCAAGAAATATTTATGTATATTAATAACTAAATCAACTAATTGTTGACTTATCTGATTTTCAATTAGTATTCAAGCTTTTGGAAATAAAAGCAATTAAATAAAGAATTCCAAAGATACGAAAATCAAATGATTTTTTCTTTATATATATTGATATATATGTATATATTATAATCTGATGATATATCTAATGACATTGACTGAGAAATGTGCCAACATAAATATAAGTAGATTGTAAACTTTCGCTGAGTCAAAGTTTTGCATTTCATTCAGATGCAAAAGGCAATTTTCAAAAGACGAATGGCAACCGGTTGACCACTTTAAAAGGCCAATTGTGGGGGATGCACGCTCGTTGAATATGACCTTCAAACTACCGTACACACACAGAACAAATAGCCGTTGCACAGATGCCCACCCACTGCCACGCCTTAAATAACAACCTCAGTGAAAAGTGGCTGGCAGCGTAGCAATAACATTGCCAGCAAAAACAAGCACACAACAACGTCAAGTTCAAAGCGCCAAATTTTAAGTGCTTGTCCTTGTTGTTGTTGTTGTTGGTGTTGTTTTTATTGGAGCTGCTGTTGCCGTTGCTGCTGTTGCTGACGTTGTTTACTCAGGTCTCGGCCGCACCCACCCACTGCCTAAAAGAAGTAAAAACACTTTTAGCACGCATCGAAGGGGAAAACCAATAGAGCAATGCTTCAACGGACGCGACTCAGGCAACACAACTTGAAGCCACCTCGAGACTAGTATGACGAAAACAACAACAGCAACAACAACAACTACAACAACAACAGCAGCAGCGAAAGCTGAAATGTGTTACAGGACATCAGCTGGATTGTTGCTCCATCGGCGCTGCCTGCAAATAGCTAGTTAAATAAGAAGCGCTATGGATAAGTGCTTTTGTCTTTGTTCAAACTACTCCCACACCCATGCATCAGGAAATCAAATAAAACACTTGTGTTACGTAAAAATGTTTTATTTGTTATTTGTGGCAACAACTTTGCACAATTTCTGACTTGAATTTGCAAAGATTTTTCAATTGTCCATCAAAAACTAAAGCTCATGTATGAGGAAGAGGCACAACAGAGCCAAGAGGTAATAATAATAAAAATTATAATATTAATTAAAAATAATAATAATAACAATCAAATCAATAGTTAGTTTTTCTTTTCTAATAGTTTTTCAGAAATTTTCCAGGCATTTATCACTGCTTTAAATCTAGCGCCTAAATGTATGCAACACTTTTTGGTGCTCACTCAAGAAGCTCTTCAACATCCGCCCTAAAATTATGTTCGCATTTTTGGATACTAACTGCAAACTGATTTAAATTCGTTGCATATCGAGTGCAAAGTGTTATTCAAACTTTGATGCGATTTAGCGAGCGTCTACTGTGCCATGAGAAATTAGTGGCAAGCTCGCAGATAATAATGGAATCGTGTTGCATGCTGTATTGCATATTAAACAGAGCTGTTTTATTCACAGGCACATTTGATTGTCAGCTGTCTGTCTCTGTCTCTCTCTCACTTTGTCTTTCTCTCTCTCTCTATTGCGTTCGTTGAAGCACAACTCGTGGATGGCAAGTTGGGGAGGAAGCCAACATCAGACACACATTCAATTCGGGACTGCATATGCATGAAGCGGCATTATTTCGATGCTGCTAACAATGGAAGCAAAGATTCAAATCTCTGTTTGAACCACCCCCACCCCCCTCCTTACTCGTTGCAACATGAAACAATGCGTCAACGTGGCATTGTGTTTCATTGGCGCATGACAGCAGCAAGCTTAGCGGGTGGTCTGCCCAAAAAGGGGGCAGGGTGTTGGCAGTTGGCTGCATTTGCCTAAGCGCCAAATATTAATGACGCTGCGCTGCCTCGAATATCATTCATCGTTGGTGTTTTATTTTAATGAGCAGCGTTGAAAGCGAAGCAGCAACAACAGCAATTTTCCTTCTTCCGCCGGCTTCCTTGAAATTAGGGGTGTTTATTATTTTTGATTGCCGGCACGCGCCTGCCAAAGGAAAAAACAAAAAGTAGAGTCCTGGCGTTGTCCCTGTCCCATTGTTGTCCAACAAATTGATAGCGCGTGTGCAAATTTGTGCCCCTTTTTTTTTTGGTCCCTTTTCTGAGCAAGTGCTTTGTTTATTGTTTAATGACTCATTTCTGGAACGGCCCCGTGACAATTGGTCCTTTTGTCACGCGGTCGGTCGCTCTTAAGCCCGGCCTTAAAGCCCAGACAGTCGACGGAAGCTGCAAAGTTCGGTGTGAAAAGCCAAACAAACACGCAGCAATTTTCGGCCCATGAAATATGAATGGGAACAGGGTCGTTCCTTGAGGTCCCTGGGTCCCTGCATCTCAGTCTGAGTCTGGGACTCTGCTGTCTGGACAGCGTTAGCGGAATGTACTCCCATTGTCTGGCCCATGGCTGAAAAGTCGTTCATCTAACACGTTTTCTTTCTTCATATGCCTTCCTTTTGCTTTCTTTCTTTTTTTTTTGAAGTTGTTGTTGTGTCTCCCTTGCCTCGGGCACTTGACTCGTGGCGGGGTCTCACAGCTACGCAATTAGCGCAAATCACGAGCTTCCATTAAGCGCTTGACATGCAATCCAAACACAAATGCAAGGATTGAATTATTTAAACAAGTTTGAGTGTAAAACAAACAAAATTTTGGTTAGCTGATGAAGCATTTTATTTTAGGGTAATCGTTTTAGCCTAACCTATTTTAGAATAGAAATTTAATATGACAATCGAGTCAGAATCGCGTTCTTAACTTTAAATATTGTATTAATTTAGATATTGATGGTTTTTGAAATTCTGATTACTTTCGACAAAGTTACAGCATTGCAAGTTTGGAGCCATCTCTAAGGTGACTTCCAACTTTAAATGGAGTTCATCTGGAGGACAAACCATGGCCTCTGAATTTCAAATTACTTCAGTTTGTTCAAAGATATCTGTATGAAAAATGTTCAGTTTTGTTTGGCATTAAACAGTTGTTGAATTATTAAACAGTTGGCTAATAGCTACAAGTCAAGGAACACAACAACCTTGTCTGCTTTTGGTGAGATTTTATTCAATTTACGGTAAACAGTTGCAACATTCGGTTGTAAATTCCATTATATATTAATATTTGACTTCTGCGGACGTTAACATTACCAAAATGGCCTTGTAATTGCATAAATACATATACATATGCATACATATTTAAATGCATACATACACACTTACTTACACACACGCATATGCATTTATTTTGTGCCATGTTTAATGCATTTCCACAGAGCGTGTTGTTGTTGTTGTTGTTGTTTGTTGTTCATTGTTTATTTACTTCTCGTACTTCATCTGCTGGGCTTGCTCAGCTCGGCAGCTGTTTTTGTAGTAGTAGTTGTTGTTGTTGTTGTTGATGATGTTGTAGTTGTTGTTGTTGTTGTTGTTGTGGTGCTGCTGTTAAGCATTCTTATCGCTGTTGGTAGCATTTCCGTTTTTCTTTTTCGTGCATTTTTCATTTCCGCCTCGGCGTCGCGGCATTTCCTTTCATTTTTCACACGTTCCCAGTGCCGCAGAAAACCCACTAGGAAAATCCTTTGGCGCCCAAGCCACCCACAGCGGGCACATTTCCCATTTATATTATTTTGTAATGTATTATTACATTCCACGAAAAAAAACCCTTTTTCGAGCTGCCCTTCTGCCGCTACACATTTTTGGTAAGCCTTTAAGAAATTGATTTTCAAAAAGAAAATGTATCACTGGAAAATTAAAGTGGAAATATTTCGTCATGCTTCATAAAGAAGCGACTTCCGTTGTTTCACTTTCTCTCGCTCTCTCTCTCTCTCTCTCTCTCTCTTTTTGTCGTATGGGATATATTGTATCTGGCCCAGAAATACTAAATGGAAATGGTGCCATTGTCATTAGCCCAGGCCGAGTGTACCATGTCTGTGTAGCTCCATTATGATGGCAGCCTGAAAGGGAGGGAGTCTTTGGTTGCCTTGGACACCAGGCAATCCCAGAAATTGCTATTTGCATTATTTTCACGACAATGCGGCCAATTCATATCAAATAGAATGGAATGCGAAGTGGGGCTTTTATAGAATTGACTGCACCCCCCCTCCCCCCAACCCCTCCACAACTCTAGCCCCAAACGAAACAAGAAAGGAAGAGTCAAAAGCCTGGGCCAGGCTACAAGTGATGGCGTCTGGGGAACGATGAAAATTGATTTTAATGCCAAAAATTATGTTATTTGCGCATGTTATGGACAAGCGAGCAGGACACCCAACACAGAGAGCCGAACAGAGCATACAGGACACAAATAAAAGAAACAAAAAAAAAAGAAGAAAAAAAAAACAAAGTGCTCAACAATAAGAAAATTGTGCGCACTTAAGGCAAATGTCCAGAGGCAATGTGTGCTGCTATGGCTGCAGGGAGGGGCGAAGTAAGCGACTAGAAGTGTAGTCAATTTACATAAGCCAGCATACCTACACGTACACACTCACACACAGTCACACACAGTCACACACACAAAAGCACACACATGCTACTTGGGCCCAGCACTATACCCTGTGTGCCTATTAATGCATAAAAAAGGTATTTTTCGAGAAAAAAAAGAGCAAAAATAAGCTGTTGCAGAAAAATCAGAAAAATAATTAGGTTTTTCGTTTAGAAACATTTTTGTTAAAAAATAGTCAGCTAGGCAAGCTAAAATTTCATCTCTAGAAGGATTAAAGTATTATATCTATATATATTATCGGAAAAGTTTTGTTATTTTAGTTTAACTTTAAGCTCTGCCTGAAAATGAATCTCTACGGCATTCAAAATGTTTTCCAATATATCAAAATGCTTGATACTTTCGCCAGCTGAATCTACTTTTAAAATGAAATCTGTTGTTGATTTCGAGCCAGCAAAAAGCATATTTAAAAAATACTCGAAATATTTGTCTTATATTTATCTCAATTTGTATAAGTTAAATTGTAAACATTTTCTAGATTTTTCTAGTTTTTTAAGTGCAATCAATCAGACCATAATCAAAGTATTAATAGCTAGCATTGCTACAGGGTATTTAGTAGTTGAGCAACATTCTTAAAATAAATCAGACTTGTTATATTTATTGAGCAGGATGCTCCTGGGTATTTATTAGTTGAGCAACCTTGCTGCAATTATTTCGGACTTGTTATTATTATGTACTTGGAAATATAACAAAAGATATAAACGTGCAAATGAAGCCGGGCTGTCAGCATTTGAGGACTGGGTTTCCTGCAAGGTGGGTTAAGTGAAGCAGCAAGTGGAACAAGTAAATAGAAACCTTAACAATTTATCCAACCGAAAATAGCAACAATATGACAGACGTAGATAAATGGGTAAATAAAAGCTGTTGTACATTTTATCGGCACAAATCCAATGCAATAAAGCTAAATGCATAAAAATGGCATTTCCAAACAAATAGGAAATGTAAAGAGAAATAAAGTACGCTAAACAGATAGCTGGTTTCGACTTATAGATACCACTTAATAGGATAAAGTTATCACATCACAACTTAACTTAGTCAAACTATGCAAAGAAATGTAAAAAAAGGAAGTTGTATAATCAGATTTAGAGAAGCCACTTAATATTAGCAAAATTATCAAAGTGTTCTCAATAATTCCTAGCTAGATTTGGATCAAATAATAAGTAAAACTAAAACCATAAGTCAGCAATAGGAAAATGAAGTTGGGCTAGTTAAAAGATTGGTTTTCCAGTTAATATGCCTTGCAGCCGATAAGCCACGTGGCATATAAAAAAGTATAAACTTTGGCCGCATCATAAAAATGTTGATCAGGTTTTCCGAGCAGCAGCAACATCTTCAACAATACCAACACCAATTCCAAATCCGTTTGCCGACTCGTGCGGAACTTTTGTGCAAATATTTTTTGTTTTTCGTCTTTCGTTTTTCATTTTTGGTTATTTTTCTTTTGTGAAAAGCCAAATTGCATTGGACTGCGTTTAATTTGTATGATTTATTTGGTTGGCATGTCGTTTGCCACGACTTGGCCTTTATCTTCTTGGCGACTACTGACAATGACTTTGATTTCTTGGCCAGGATTCCGGGCCATAAATCAAAATAAAACTTTGTCACTTGAGCTTTTGAGTTGGGTATTCTTGCTTGTGGCCCGTGGGCTAATCGATTTTAAGTTTATGATGTTGCAAGGAGTCGCGAGTCGCTGGTGAAGGCATATAACAATAAAAATTGACACCGCGTCGTCGCCTCGCGTCGATCATAAAATTTTATTATATCCTTTGTCTGAACGCCGTCGACATACGTAAACTGATTCGCGCCTCTGCGAATGCCAAATGTGAAATCAATGACGGCAACTGCGACTTGGAGTCCTGGCTCCTGCTGCTGCTGCTGCTGCTGCTGCTTCTGCTCCCTTGTGTTGCCTGCCCCATTTATTCTATTTTGCATACTGCCCTGCTTGGCAGGCTGTGGTTGTGGCTGTTGTTGTCGTTTGAGGCTGCACATGATTTGGCTTTCGAGCGAGGCGCCACCGCATGAACTTAAATTCCAACTGAAACTCAAACTGAAACTCAAAACTCGAGCATGGCCATCGCGTCGCTCGGCTCGCGGCACATTGCTCCAAAAATGTCAAAGTGCTGCCGCCGCTGACACCGCTGGGCCCTTGTGGCATGGGCGTGAGCAGGGCACAATGGCTGTGGCAAGGCAAGGGCACTGTTTAACATGCTTACATGCCACAGCGGCAGCTTCATGCTGTCTCTCTATGTGTGCGTGTGTGTGTGTGTGTGTGTTTGAGCATGTGTGTCTCTGTGTACCCCGCGGGAAATGCGCCGCATTTTTATAACCGTCACCCATTAGAAATGAGTATCGAAGGGGTATCCTGCAGTTGAGCCGAACATTTGGACCAGGTGCCAGGAAGCGATTTATGAGCTGCTTAAAGTATCTGCTTTATTGAGCGTCGCCACATAAATAAAGTTGATATATCTATATATGTAGCTGCTGGATGTCTGTATGAGCTCAGACTACAAGAGCTACAGATTTATATATTTGTTTGTTTAATAAAAACAATCCTCAAACTATTCAAAATTTAAATTAAAATGTGACATGAAATAATCGATAAAACAGTGAAAATGATTCAACGATTACTGCAAGAATGGGAAAACTCAGATAAACACCAATCAGAAGCAAAACCCGTTGAGAAGAGAGAGAGAGAATAGATAGATGTATGTACAGATTGATAGAGACATTTGTTGATTTATAGTTAGATAGATAATTTGATATATAGATGCGCAGATAGAGACAGCAAACTAGTAAATTATGATTCACATTTATGCGCTTTAAATTTGTTAATTGAAAATTAAAGTCTTCGATTTTTCAAAGCCCAATTCCAGGGTATGCAATGAGTCGTGCACTCTCGACGCTGGCGCTCTTAGCTTATTGCTTGCGTTGTTTTGACCCACTTTGCTTTGCCGCTGCCGATGATGCTCTTGCTCTTCTCGCCCCTCTCTTCTCTCTCTCTGCTTGCTGCCTGTCACTCGGCGAACGTTTAAATTGGGCTGCTTTAGCGACGCTTTGTGCAATATATATATATATATACAAACGATTTTTTTCAATGCAAACCGAATTGAATTAACTAGCCGAAATATGCACAACGGAGACAGGAACAAATTTTTCGCCACAAAACCAAATTAAGTCGTTAAAAATGGGCATAAGAGCATAAATGTGGGTGCGCGCGACGAGCCTCTCTTGCTATCTCACACTCACGCTCTATCTCTCTCTAGCAGACGAGTTCCGGCTGAAAGCCTTCTTCATCCTAAATGACATTATTATGCATGCATTCAGCGCGAGGCTGTCGAGAGGCACAAGCTTCCAGTTTCCGACTAGACCACTTGTGTTTATACATATTGCGGTGTTTGTGTATGTGTGTGGGTGTGTGTGTGTATAGTGGGAAGGGGGGAAGGGTAGGTGTATGCTCCTGTCACAGGTTGGCAGCACGACAAGCAGCACTCAACTGGCGCAGCCACTTGGCCAAAAATTTGCATAATAGAAATTAAAATGGATTTTAATTTTTGTGTGCTGTCTTTTTCCTTATTTTACTTAACATTGCGTTTCTTTTTGCGTTTCTTTTTGCGTTTCTTTTTGCTTTTCTTTTTGCTTTTCTTTTTGCTTTTCTTTTTCTTTTCTTTTTGCTTTTCTTTTTGCTTTTCTTTTTGCTTTTCTTTTTCTTTTTCTTTTTTTTGTTTTTGATTAACAACCCGCTGTGGGGGACAACAGGTGACAAAGTGGGGTTCACTCATTGTTTACCTTTAAAATAAAGTTGCCAGCCAGTTATGCATGGCATGCTCAAAGATAGTCACATTTGAGAGCAAAAAAAAGGAGAAATATGCAAAGTGAAAGTGTCGTAAAAAACGATGAATGAATGGTTCAGCCAGCAAAAGTGAACTGCGACCATATGCAGAGTAACTAAAAGGTTTATTACTGTCCTTGTTGTACACGGACAAAGGCCTTAAAGTCACGTTTTGCATTTTAAAGAGATTAATTTTTGAATATTTAAGCCACGTAGGCAAAGGTTTGTGCTGCTCCATGTCGTATGAGTAATATTATTAAGTATACACAAATAGCACAGTATTTTTATTAAGGGTTTGAGCAGCTTATACCCTTGTGATATGTTTAATACACAAACTTGGCTTAACTTACGTGTAACAGGAAGTAATTTAAAGAACTTGTGTAACTTTGCTTCTAAACTAAGTCATATATAAATATTAAGAGCCAAATGTCTTGGCAAGAATATTTCAAAAATATAAACTTACATTTTTATGGCCGTGTTAAATATGAGTACAGAATATGCTGATAATAATCTGCGGTGATAACAAAAGTCACTAAAAACAAGCCCAAAACCCAAATAAACTTTAGCGAAAGTTGCAAAGATTTTTGGTTTGGGCTCTAAACACAATTAGCGCATTAGGGCTAAGATTCCGAGTGAGAGAGGGTGGCGGTGGAGGGGGAGAGCGTAGAGTTTTCTAGTTAACTAGTACGCTGAAGGCCATTTATCTGGGTGTCTAATCTAATCCTTTTACTGGTCAAATAAATTAAAATGAAAAGCCTTTTTCGGCTGCCGCCGCAACGGCCACTAAATTACGCCAAAGATAATTAACCTGTAGACTGTTAACAGCGACGGCGACAGAGGCAGAGAGCAAACATGTAGTACTTTCTATATATGTATAGATAGTATATAGTATAGTATATATATTACTTGCAACTCAGCCAAGGCAAGGACTCTGACTCTTTATTAGGCCCGGCGACCCTTGAAGCGGAAGCGCAAATGGCGCTGAAGCTGTGCGAGAAAAGTAGCCAAGCAGAAGAAGAGGAAGTTGGAGGCGCTGAGAAATTGGAGCCACAGCCTCCATGAAATTACAAAATGGGGCAAACGACGAAGGGACTCGACGGCGGCGTCGGCGTTGCCCATTTCCGTTCGGAGGCATTTTTCCAAATGAAGTTTGCAAGTAATCATGGAAAAAGGTAATTTAATAAAAGCAAAAATCGAGCAACATAAAACTAATTTACGGATTCTGAAATTGCTTGTGAAAAGTAAGTCAACAACAAAAGCAACAACAAAAAAAAAAAAAATGTATTTATATACATACATACATATATATAAAACAATGTGGCATGAACTTTTCGGCCGCAAGAGTTTGCTACACGCCACTCTATGGCTCAAGTTCAAGGTTAAACAGATTTATGAGGCACTCAGAAGTCAACGGCATTTTGATTTTTAAAGTGTGGCGCTGGAGTCACAATGCTGCCATAAGTGGTCAACTTAAAGAGCTCAGGCAGATGCAATAAGTGGACAAGAGAAGCTGAATGGATAAGCTGAATTTCCGGAGCAGGCAATCTGAGCTGAGAATGGGTTAAGTCCACACGGAAGCACAAAAAACATGTTTAGCCATTTCACGCAGTAGCCATAAGCTGAATGCTCCTGCAAATATTGGAGCCAACTTTTGCTGACATACAGCAAGAGAGAAGGGGTGGTCGGGGGGAGGGAGGAGGGAGGTTGATGAGCACTTGGAAGAATGCTGCCCCAACCAGGCATGCTATACACACACACACACACACACACACACACACACACACTCACTGACCAACCGCACGTATGACAAAACAATTTGGGCAGCTTATTTATTCTAGGTTTTTCTCGGTTTATCCTTATTTTTCTTCTCTTTTTGGCTGGCATCCAACAAAAATATGTGCAACAAAATGTTACAAGGCCAAAATAGTGCAGCAAATATTGCAAATACTAAAGGACAACATGTTAAAGTTTAAGCACACACACTCACACACACACATACACACACACGCAAAGCACACACATCCTGAGCATCCTTTTTGTGCCAGGCAGTGACCGACATTGGCTGCAATTTTATGCCAAGCTGATTTTCCAGCCAACTTGCGCCACATGCGAGAGTATTTAAGCAAACTTTTGTGTCTGCATTTGTGTGTGTGCTTATATATATACATATATATAAATATATATATATAGTCATGTACATATCAGTGTGTCCCTGTGCGTTCTTTGCGCATTTAAATCATTGAATGCTGCTTTAATGCCATCTTATTTCAGTGTGTGCAATTCAAATTGGGTATCACCAGCTGTTAGCAAAAAGTTTTGGCCTAAAGCAGCTGCTTAGTCCCCATTGAAATTGCAATTGTTGTTGCTCGTCTTGATGCTTTTGGGCAATGCGACATTTTAAAGCGGATTGCTAAAGTTTATTAAACTGTTTGGCGAGACACAGATGCACTGGCCTCTAATACAATGATATTCCACAAAAACAAATCTCTGGCCTACATTTGTAAATACATGTAAAAGGATTTATTCCAAATATGTTATAAATAAGACTTTAAGTGTGAAAGAAATATGCTTATTCATGTGATGCAATTTAAATATGTAAATTCAAATGCTTAATAATATTACGCAAACGCAGCATTGCATAAGGACTTTTATGGGGGCAACATGTGTGTGTGTGTGTGGGTGAGCTTTTCCAAATGTGCTGATTTACAGAAGTGCCTTAAGACAAGTGAACAAATGCATTTATCTAAGAGAGAGTGAGTTTAATCATTAATTAAGACTTACAGTAAGATAAACCCTATATAGAACATATTTCAGGAATTGCTTTAAATCTGTATGCACAATAAGTGTTTTAAATATTTATTTAATATATATAAATAAATGCATATTAATTTTTAAGATTTCAAATAAAGTTTTTTTTTCTTTTTTTTTGTGATAAATAAATAAATAATTTAATATAAATTTATAAATACATTTATTTAAACGATTTACTCTTTAATGGAACTAGAATTGTCGACTTAAAATAGATAACTTAATAAATATATTATTAACACCACTTAAAGCTCGCAGACTAAAACTTTAACTGTAAATCTATTTCAAGTGGCTGCTCGATACCGTTGCCAAGTGCAGAAACTGCTAGCAGCAAATATCATTAAGAAAATTGAATTCGCGAAAAAGATGCATAAGTAACATGTGATTGTGTGTGTGTGTGTGTATGGATTCTTCTACTCGCTCACAGGCTATAAATCAACAGCAAAGTGGAGTGGGAAGAGGACAACAATAACAAGTACAACAACAGCAACACTCCGTTATGGGAGCGAGGAGAGCGGAGAGGAGCGAATTGTGAATTGTGAAATCCGACTGGTGACAAGTGTCACTGCGAGATGCTATGACAAAGTGTCAAAAGAATGTTTGACATGTGACTGTCTGTCTGTCTCCGTCTGTCTCTCTGCCTTCGTCTGCCTCTGTCTGTCTCTCTCAGTCTCACTCAGTCTCACATTACTCCCTCTCTGCGCCTCTCTCTCTCGACGCTGCTGCTTTTTGATTCACTTTCATATAGCCGCTTATTTTACTTGTGCGCGGTACACACACACACATATATATATATATATATATTTATATGTATTGGCAGAGAGTCTCGCACGTTTTTGTTTACCTGCTGCAAAAGGTGCTGAGTGCTGTTAGCCAGGAGTCTAAATAATATATTCTTCAGCCTTTTGTCACCTCTCCACCCAGTACCCCCTTCTCCCCCCTCACACGCACATACCCCGCAGTGTATAATTTCTTTTGTCAACACGGCTTAAACGGGCTAAATGCAGTTCAAGGATTTTTACCATTAAACACCGCAAAAGCTTGATTTTCAATTCAATTGCTGGTTTTTATTTATTTAGCTATTTAAATAATTTTGCCAACATTGAGTTCAATTAATTCTGAACATTTAAGAGCTTTTGCTTAAGCTAATAACATAATTATTTTTGTATTAATATATTTTTGTTTACTTTAAATGTGTTTTGATCTGCAGATTTATTTGTGCTTATTTATATATTATTTTATTTAAATAAGTAAATAAAAATAATTAATTTATTAACATTAATTAATTCAGCATATAATAAATTGAGCATTGTTAAATAATAATGAATTATTATTAATTAAGTTTCTTATATTTTAATTTGGTAAATTGCACATTGTTAAATCAAAATAAATCAAAAATTAGTTACGGCTTTCAGCAAACAAATGGCTGGCAGCAACTGAGCCAAACCCGTTTTGGCCAAAACCCCCTGCAGGCTGGCTACACATTTGGCCAAGAGGCCAGTTGTCAATGAATCGGCAATATTAAAAGGAATATCATGTTAAAAGATGCAGATACGAGTGAAGCAAAAAAAAACAAGGGAAAGAGAAAAACAGAAAACAGAAAATACCCGCCATAAAATCAAAAGAGGCATAAAAAACCAAAATAATATTGCTGCATAAAAATCAAGACTCGCTTGGAGTTGTCTGAATATGAAGCACTTGCTGCCCCAGAAGGGGATTCTCACTCTAATTGTCGGTTTGCTAGTGCATGCATAATTTCCAATAAGAAACGATGCGTGCAGCAAGTAAAAGAAAGAAGGCAGGGCGAGAGACGGGAAGCTAAGGGGCGGTTGCAAGTACAAGTCAAAGGCGAATGGTACTCGTTAATTTTATGCGACTCTAGCTACGCGCCTCACCATATTAATTAACGATGCGTTTAAATGCGTGTCAAAGGTTGCAACTCGCTTTGCCCAACTGGGTCACTAATTGCAACGTCTTTAAACTTTGACTTAAGCCAGCAATCAAATTTCGAATTCGCCAATTTACGGCCAACTTGTGCAAAGTCTTTGCCAGAACTGAAGTGGAAGGAAAAAAAAATGTTGTTTAACGAAAACTTCACTTAACAGCAAGAGCGCAGTGTGGACTATAAGATAACAGCGCCAGCAAGAGCGAGCCTAAGAGCGAAAGTTAGAGCGAGAGAGAGAGAGAGAAAACTTCCCAAAGCGCCGCTCAGCGCTGTTACTTAATGTGGATGTCAGGTTAACAGCTAGGCTTGAGGGAAATTTTTAACGTACTTGTTGACTGTGGCTTAACATAGCTGTGTGTGTGCGTGTGTGTGTGTGTGTGTGGGGTGGATATGAAATATACTGTGGGTCAAAAGTTTCTTTTTAATAAGCAATCAAAGATAAGCCAAAATACAGCAATTTACTGTATTGCTTGAGGGTCGTATTTATTTTATTATTATTATTTTTTTGTGTTTCTTGGGAATAAATTAAATAAAAACATTTTGACATATTGAAATGCGATGCATTGACATCTGGGTAAATGGCAACATAAATATGCAAATTAAATATTTACTCAAGCAAATTTATACAAACCACTGTGCAGGCTATGACTGAAGTTTTCATGCTAAGTTTCGTTTTATTTGATTCTGTTTTGTTTATTTCCCCCCCTTGGGTAGTTGACGTTAGTGGTTGACCAAAAGTCTCTCGCGCGCTCTCTCTCTCTCTCTCGCTCCTACTCCATCTCCCTCTCTGTCTCACATTTTGGGGCTCGCCTGAGAAACTTGGCATTTTAATATGATGGTAAAATTAGTTGAACTAATTCAATCTGCGGCTGGAGTCCTTTGCTGGTCAGCGCCAAAAACTTTTGCGAAACTTCAGCTTTTAGTCTTTAAACTGTCGCAAATTGCGGCTGAAAACTGTTTTTTCTATTTTCTCTCTCTCTTTTATTTTGGGGGGTAATTAACATGCTTCTAATTATGAGTCACAATTAGTCAAAGCTTTTTTCTGTTGTCCTGCTTCATTATGATAATTTTGTTGTCTGACCATTTGCATAATTAACGAATATAAAATATATGTTTGCCATATGCATACATATGTGATTAGTTGGCCAACAATTCCAGCAAGAAAGCCCCGCGGCGCCAAGTCCTTGTTTCTGTTGATTCATTCATATAGAAATTTACTACTAGGCAAAGTTTGGTTCCTTTATGGTTTCTGTGGGCTTGAAAAGTTAGACATAACTTTATTATTATTATTATTGTTCTTATTATTTTTTATTGTCAGAATTTGTTGGTAGGCTTCAAAAGTTAGGCAAAACTTTATTGTTATTATTTTTTTTTTTTTTATTGTGTGCTTTTAATTATGATTATTTATTGTTGATCATGTGTTGAAATTATTGTCAACATTTTTTGTAGTGCACAATTATTATTGCTTGTAGTTTTCGGATTTTTATTAGATAAAATTCTAAATTCTAAATTGCCCAAAAGCACAATGTGTCACTCAATGAACCACGCAATATGCGAACTGAAACATATGCCGCTCTCTGGCGATAAGGAGCTGGATAGTCAGATAAAGAAGTGGATCAAATGGGATCACAACCAGGAGACACAGGCTCAAATCATGGAGGCAGTCAAAATGGAAGATTGGGACACGTAATAAACCCCCTCCAAATTGCCAAATATATATATAAATATATACATATTTGATCATATCAATCAACAGATTAAGGTGTCGTCTCTGCAAGAGGATCACATTCGGAACATCTGGTTTACGGGCCGTGATGCGAGCTGGCTTCGATTCAATGAACGATTTGGTTGTTGTACAGTAAGTTAAGGATTGACTTACAGTTGAGATATATACTTAGATATATCCTTTGTCGTTTGTGTGGCAGGACTGCGCAGGGTTTGTGTGCCTATCTAAAGGAACAGTATCCGGATGAAACAATGTGGCCAGATCGAGGCATTGTTGTTGGCTACGATGGCCGCTACAATAGTCAACGCTTTGCGGAGCTGACAACGATTGTCTTTTTGAGCCAGAATTTTCGCGTATTTCAATTCCGATGCCTGGTTGCCACGCCCTTTGTGCCCTACTCCGTATTGAGGCTGAACTGCTTGGCCGGCGTCATGGTGACTGCCTCCCACAATCCCAAGCAGGATAATGGCTATAAGGTATATGTGAAGTATATTGAAACCCATCTCTTGCCCTTGCTATAACTCTTCGCTTCCTCAGGTTTATTGGACAAATGGTGCTCAGATCATTCCACCACACGATGAGGCCATCAACCGGTCCATCCTGGACAATTTGCAACCGCATCCCGATTCCTGGGATGAGACGGTGCTCTGCGCCAATGAGTTGTTGTGCGATCCCTACAACAACGTTGTGCCTGCCTATTTTGATGCGCTCAAAAAGGAGATATCCTGTCCACTGATGGGGGCCAACGGCAGATGCGGTTTGACCTTTACTTATACAGCGATGCATGGCGTTGGTTATCCGTATGTGCAGTTGGCTTTCGCTAAGATTAATCTCAAGCCGGTGATTCCGGTGTGCGAGCAAGTTGAGCCCGATCCCGAGTTTCCAACGATATCAAAGCCCAATCCGGAGGAGGGCAAGGAGTGCCTGCAATTGGCGATGTGTCGTGCGACCGACAAGAATAGTCCTATCATTCTGGCCAATGATCCGGATGCAGATCGTCTGGCTGTTGCCGCTCTCGATGAGAATCACAAATATAAACTATTCAGTGGCAATGAGTTGGGTGCTCTGTTGGGCTGGTGGGCATTGCACAACTATCGGATGAAGGAGGAGAGTGTCGACCTATCGAATTGTTCGATGGTCGCCAGCACGGTTAGCTCGAAGATACTCAAATCGATGGCTGAAATCGAGGGTTTCAATTACCACGAAACGTTGACCGGCTTCAAATGGATTGGCAACAAGGTGATCGACGAACAGAACGCGGGCAGAAAGGTGCTGTTTGCGTTCGAGGAATCCATTGGCTATATGCTGTCCACGAATGTGATCGACAAGGATGGAATCAGTGCGGCGGCCCATGTGGCAACAATGGCCTGCTACCTAAAGTGCAAGATGTGCATGACGATGCAGGAGAAGTTGCGTGACATATACGAGTCCTATGGCTATCATACGAGCATCGTATCCTATGTCATCTGCAAGGACAAAGCCCTCGTTGAGAAGATCTTTAGGCGATTGCGCACCTACGAGGACGATCAGGAGAACACCTATCCCAGCAGCATACTGGACGGCGAATTCGAGATTGAGAGTGTGCGCGATTTGACGACGGGTTACGATAGCAGCACACCCGACAAGAAGGCCACTCTGCCGGCCAGCGGCAGCACTCAGATGATAACGTTCACCTTTAAGAATGGCTTCGTCGTCACCCTGCGCACCAGCGGCACCGAGCCCAAAATAAAATACTACGCGGAGATCTGCGGCAAGGCGGAGAACAAGCGTTGGGATGAACTCGAGCTGACGCTTCATCGGATGGTCGAGGCCGTTGTCGACGAGTTCTACGAACCCAAAAAGAATGGCCTGCAATTGAGAACAGACCAAGAACAAAACTAAATTAAATAAACTTCAATAAACATGAAAAAGTGCAGCAAAAAATAAAATACAAATAAAATAAATTATTGCACATTTTTTGGTAAACGTTTTTGAACAACAGAATGTGGAAAAGTCAATAGGACAAATCAACCAAAGCCCGTTACATTTTTCGACAAGCCATAAACATTTTTCATATTCCTACAGGACACTGCAATCAAAACTTTAAGTTCTTATAAGTACATCTAAAACCATATTGAATCCAGCTTACATTCTCTACAAACGGAATACAAATAATTGATTTTTGTACAAGGTTCTATAGCAAATAGATTAATTTCTTACATATTCTAATATATCTCGAACATCGACATCAAATTTTTTGATATAATTAACTGATAAATTGAGAAATTAAGTTTTTTCGATGCTGCTTAACACAGCAGGCTAGCTTTAAGCATTGTTATTTTAAAAATTAGATTATTCGACTCAGATAAACAAACGAAATGTGCTCGAAATTGTTACGTAAATTGACCACTGACATGGTGAGGCATGTGGCAGCCACAAAGTCGCCGCCGTTGCAGTTGCAGCAGAGGCATTTTATAATGCCACCCAGCCAGCTGGAGGAGCAGCCGTCCAATGTGAAGATAATCAACAATAGGCTCGTGCCGCAACTGGTTCTCAAATACAATCCACTCAAGTACTATCTGAGCAAGTTGCGTATGTGGCAGCTGCGGTGGAGCTGGGATCGGGAATTCAAGGAGCAGGACTTTGTCGAGCAGTCCAAGCGGGCAGCTGTCTCCCTGACGAATATTCTGCGGTTGCGCGACATGGCAAACATTGATGCCTATTCGACCTCAAATGTCTACTACCAAATGGCCAACGAGGCAGTCAATCTGCCACATGACGCATTTGTCGAGTTGTTGCGTTTCCGTCTACAAGATATCCGTCAGGCGGTGCCGATTAATGTCCATCTTCATAATATACTCGGCTTGAAGTATGCTGTCATCGATGTGGTCCTCGTGGGCTTGCGTCATGTGGCCGACTGTGATAGCGATGAGGAATTGGCCAAAATGAAGGCTGCTCTCATGGAAGTTGAACCGGAGTTGAAACTTCAACTGGAGGATCCCAGTGCTCAATTACCGTACGTCTTCATTGAGCTGTTTATGCGCTTCCGGCGCAACTATTCCAATGCCGAACAAATCTCTGGCCAGGAGCTGGCCAACCATACGAATCGTTGGCTTGTATCCGTTTATAAAATATGTAGATTCAACATATTTACGGTGCCACCGGCTAGCTGAATGAAAGAGATACTTTTGTTGCAAGCGAATAAATGTTTACAAATGCAATTGTTTAAAATTTAAATATTTAATAATATAAATAATAATAATATGAAATAAACAATGTTATTGTGATTTCGAAAAGCCACAAAGACTTTGTGTACATAATATCGATATTGTCTATATCGATATCTTTTATATCAACAAATAATTAGTACAATATGTAATCTATCGATATGATTACATATTACATCAATTATATTGTGATTTCGATAAGCCCTAAATGTCTTGTTTACATAATATATATCGATATCTTTCATTTTACTCAATAATCAATATACATCGATTAACAGAAGTCAGTGTTTATTCACTTGCTCTATTTTACACATTCCAATTGATAATTTTTGCCATAAGAAAAGTTTAGCTTACAGGTAAATATAACAAAAATATTATCCAAAAAAGGAAGTTTTATCCACTTTAATATTTACGCAGCATGTTTCCGCTTCCGGAGATCAGTGATTGCAAGAGAATTATCCGTAGTCTCTTCTCGCAACGCTACAAAAACCTGGCCTGGATATTTTACGATCCCATCGAGGCCGATCTGCTCGGATTGACAGGCTACCATGACATTGTGAAGGAGCCCATGGATCTGCGCACCATACAAAAGCGTCTCAATATAAATTTCTATCTGAATGCCACCGATTTTGCAAACGATGTGCGTTTAATATTCAACAATACCTATTTATACACCAGTCCCGATCATGTCTGCTTTCAAATGGCCCAGGAGCTGCACCTCATCTTCGAGGAGATGTTCAGTAAGGTGATACTGGCCGAGAACTTTGTCGAACAGTACTCCTGGCCGGAGTCCAACTCATCCAATTCCATTTCTTCTCCTGGCATGCACGCATCATCCACCATTTATCCATCAAGTCAATTGAGCGATGATGAAAGCAATTCTGATTCAGATTTGGTTTCGGATTCGGATTCGGAGCCGCTAACCGCCGAAGAGGATCTCGATTTGTATACACGGGCGATGCATCTGAATGGTGCCACACGCCTGACTGTGAGGCACATGATCACCCATTTGGAGGACGACATCTATGTGAATGGAAACGGAGAGCTGGAGGTAGATGTGCACCGCTTGAAAACCAACACAAAGCGCAAACTTATGGACTATCTGACCAGCCAAGGGATAACTGGCAAACGCGAACGCGTCATTCGCATGAAATACGAAAAGGACCAGTGAACATATTATTCAAATGTGTATATATCTATATATACATACATATATATCATTTAATCAATAAAAAAACACCGTATTATTATTTCTTGTGAGCCTCTCTGTAGATATCGCGAAATCGTCGAATATTTCGATATTCGCCGTTCCAGACCTTATTGCGCATTATGTCCCTCGTATTGGCCGACATGTAGGCGTAGAACGTCTTCTTCGGAGGACCTCCACGACACAGATAATTGCCCATCGCAGACCAGCAGGCAATCGTATGATTCATATACACATCGTTGAGCTTCTTATAGTAGTCGGCTTTCACTTTGCTAGCCTGCAGACAGATGAGGATGTGAGTATTATGATAAATTAAATGAACTTAAAATAAGTCAAACAGACACACTTATTAAGAATGTATTGTAAGTTGTGTTATTATACTCACTAGATCCTTGGCATAATTGTAGTAGGCGAAGGTCTCCTTGTGTGGCGGCAGATGATCCATGCCCATTAGATCGGCGGATGGCGGGCGATTCTGCAGCAAGATTACCATTTCGAATACCTTAAGCGATTCCTGGATGCTCTTTTGAATCTCCTCCTCGGTGTACAGTTTGCCATAGCGTCGCCTTATCCACTCCTGCAGCACAGGCATCTTGTGCGCCTCCGGCAACGAGGCGAGCACAAATCGTCGATTTTTGCGCAACTCCTGCATACCCTCTTGGAGCATGCGACTCATCAGCTCGGCGTTATCCGGATCAATGTGATCGACGGCAAAGGTGAGATTTCTTACCACTACCTCGGATTGTTTTTCGTTCTGTTCGGCCGCCTCCATTTCGGCCCGTTTCATATTGACGCCCCTCATCCAGATGTCCTTGGCACAGCGCACAACAGCATCGACAATCTCTGCCCGGCGGTCCTCATGACTGCGCTGGCTGTGCTCGCTCGAATCGTCCGTGGACGCACAACTGTCCGTCAGCCGTAGGCCGCTCACCTCCATTTCCAGCTGCACTTCATCATCGTCGGATGTGATCTCCGAGGGCTTCTCGCACGATGGCTTTGGCGCCGCATCGCCTCTGTCCAGGGCATTCACAAAGGCCCGATCAATGAACTTCTTGACATCGCGTGGCTTCTCCAATCCGGTCTTGAAGATGCGCTTGTATTTGAACTGATACGGCTTGTGATCGCCGGGCGCCGTGAAAAAGGTCTTCCTGGTCTGCTTGCCCTGATAGCGTACCTCCACAGCTTGATCCTTGCGATTCTTGCGCAGCCTCTTCATTTTGCTGTCATCAATGAGGAACGAAATTCGCTGCTGGTTTTTGCCCTTGTGCGCCAAGCACGATGATGGATCTGGCTCGTAGTAAGCCGCATCAAAATCAGTGAGGTGCTTACAGGTGCCCAGTTTACCACTAAAATCGATGGGCTCCCGACGCAGACCACCGCCCGTTAGACGTTCACCCACACGCCTCTTTGTCGCCGCGGTGTGGGCCAAGCTCAGACAATCACCGACTAAAGCACGACCCTTTTGCTCCTGTGGCTTGGCCACGGGCAAATCCACACGCTGCTCCCGGCAGACCACACAATCGAATCTGTTGGTTATCGTGTGCACCGTTGCACTTTCCATTTTCATGGCATAGCGTTTCATGCAACAGTCCACATCGTGCTCGAGCTGGGCGAGAATGCGCCGTTGTCGCAACTTGCGATAGGGCAGTGTCACATCCATCAACTCGATGCAGCGATCGCGTGCCAGGACAACCATTTCGTCCTTCACCAGTTGTGCCTCGCCCACAGCAAAGCGATGATAGGCACAGAGTTGCGTCTCGTCGGTGTGCTCTGAGATGGCCTTCTGCAAGGCCTCCGCTGCTCGGCGACTGCTTCGAGCCTTGACCTCCCGCTGCTTCATGAGATTGAGATTATTGAAATATTTATCGACCGCTTCGCCAACGGTTTTCTTAACCAGTCGGCTAACTGGATTCAAATTGTAATCGGCGAACCAGGGCGGATCGCTTTGCTTGCCATAATTCGGTGGCTGATCCAATGGCCAAAACGGGAACTTGGCTATCAGTTGGGGTGGCTTACTCGTGTACTTAACCACAATTTCTTTGGGCCTTGGCTGACGTTGAAAGTATGGGAATTTTGTGGCTTTTTTGGACTTCTTCGCTTGCGTCACTCCTTGCTCCAGTTGCGGGTCAGAATTCTTTGGGATCATCGCACTGCCCCGTAGTCTCCTAAGTTCCAGTTCGCTGAGTTGCGGCGGCGGCAGTATCCGGTCCAATTCCCGCAATGTGGGCAGCAAATCTATTTTGGCCATTGCAATCATTAGCAGCTTCTCGTTCGTTGTGTATTCTCCATTCTTGCGGCAGCTAACATAATAGCCATCGAGTATGAAGAAGAGAAAGGCGAGATCATTGCCCCGACTCAGTTGCACCATGGTGCGGATTTTCTTTTTGCTAATCAATGGACACAGGCCGAGACGCATAAGGATCTTCTCCACACGAAAACTTGTGCCCTGTTCGAAATCATCGCGCAGATCGTTGCACAACTCCTTGATGGCTCGCTCCTGGTAATCGGACAGGCCCAAATACCATTTCGGAAAATCGAGTGCACTTTGAAACTCGTCTAATTTATGCTGATAATCCAGATGGCCCATTTTGTATCACAATTCATACACATAATTTTTGAAAACGTCGCAATTTTATTTTACTAATTCCTTCCAGCTTTTGGGGAAATTCAACTACAGCTGAAAAATTTGAAGCAAAACACTGACAACTCCAAAAGAGAAAAAGTTTACTTGTTCGAGAATCTAGTCGCCAGCAACAAATCTTTACTGTGACTCATAGAGAACTAATTATTATAAATATATCCAAATATATATAAATTTAACAAACTATTCTTTAGGTCACTTCTAGAGCGATCCAAAAGTCCATCACTTTAAATTAAAATATTTATTTGAACTTACTTTACAGATGAAAATGTCAAAAACTATATTTTACTTTCTTCCCATCGCTAAACATTTGCTTTTGATGTTCATTTAATGAAATCATTTTGTTGGGCATCAAATTATTAGTTATGTTGAGGACTGATTTGAGTCGAACGTGAAAATGTCGCTGCCAAGAGGATCGCCGGGTGCTGGAAACTATATGCGAGACCAGGATATGTGCCGACCCTTGAGATATCGACCAGTTGAAGATGATGGCAATTGGAATGCCAATATAGATGTGCGAGTTGACTCTGAGAACTTGGCAGGGCGTCACCCAGTTGAACCATGTTATGCTCGTAATGGAGGATATATACCAAACATATCTGGGATTGAATGGAATGGAACTGAAAGCGCCGGAGGGCGTCCGCCGTCAATCTATGGGTGTGAATCAGGTTGTAGTTGTAATCTGGGCAATGGCCAGCCATTAAGATACAAACAAGTTGAGAAAGATTGCAAGGTTGACGATGACAATCCCTTTATGGCTCCGCAGATGTGTCCATTATCCAAACAGACTAAAAATAATTGTACTTGCTGTCCGCGCACGAGCGGTAAAAGAATGAAGAAGCCCATGAAAATGGGGAAACTCGTTCAAACCTCGGATATATCGCAGGAAGATAAAACGACGCAATTTCCGGACGAAAGAAAACCATATGAGGATAAAGAGAGCGAGTTAGAGGAATACGATGTTACCACTGCCACTGGTGAAAGGGAGGTTACGGCTAGGAAACCAAAATCGGTTACAAGATTTAGTCCAAGTGATAAAATCAAAGGAGTCAGGAGAACTGAAACTGTTGCCAAATATGATAAGACTGGGCGTGAAATTAGAAAAGATTCGCTGGATATATACGTGGCGAGAAAAGCAGCAGAAACCAGATTCAATGAGACCGGCAAAGAACTAAGAAAACCAAATAGGGACGAGACGATTACCTCGAAAAATGCACGGGGATCCGACAGGTCTAAGATATTGAGGAACATCGATTCAAAAGAGAAGGATGGTTCTTTGACTGAAGATGAATTAGAAGAGTCAGTGCTAGAATTGCCAACGAACGGGAAAGAGCCAAACAAATCGACAGCAGAACCAACTGCTGACAATGATCTAACATCGAGCGAGGTTTCCGGCAGTCCTCCGCTAGATATCGCATCCGATCGAAAAATGAATGAGGACAGATCAAAAATAAAAAGGCGTTTTCACAAAGAAACAGCACATCAAATCCAAGACGATGATACTGGCAAAAGCGAATCGGTCCATAATGTTGCATCCGAATCTGAATCGGAGACGAGTGTCGTTGAACCGCCCGAACCCGTACCCGAACCCGAACCCAAACCCGAACCCGAACCTGAACCTAAAGCTGAAGCCGAGGCAAAACCATGTTGCAATTGCAAGAATGTGAGACGGCAGTGCTCCAACTGTTGCAAGCGAGTCCAATGCTGGAGTCCTTGCTGCTGCCGTTGTCCTTGTAATTATCATCTCAGTCCCTGCATGCGGAATTGCATGAGTTGTCGTGACAGATCCAATTGGAATGCTCGTTGCTGTTGTCGCAACTGTAGTCACTCGCCAAACAGTTAAAGAACAGCTTGATTTTACACACACACACACACACACATACACACACACAGACGTCTGCAACAATAAATATATATGCCCAACAACAATATTTGCTTATTGGCTTGCTGACTGCCTCTTCATCGTGTGTGCAATTAATTGTCCTAGTTGTCCGGCAAATGGAAATGTATTTTAAATAATTTGCGGACAACCAGATCGTTACCAAAGCTTGCATGCACTTTACCAAATTAAATGCAATTCAACTGCAATTGATATTAATTTGGGTTGGTGGGGATTGGGGGTTGCATAAATAGTCTTTGGCTCCGACCAAAATCCAAAAGCTTCTTGGTCGGGCCATAAAGATTAGACGGCTTGCAATAAAGTGCCAGGCCACATGGCAAGTGGAATTGCAATGGCTTTGAGCTCAAAATGATTATTTCTCAAGCGAATTTAAATGTGGAATTAAATGGAGTGAGTACTGGTGAGCAATTTGGCAATTAACATAAGCAGGTCAAAAGTTGACAAATATATGCGATAAGTCAGCTAAGTGAATCTTAGATTAATTATGTTAATTAATATTTTCAGATTCATTATTAAATTTGAATGAAATATGGTTCGTGCATGACAACAAGTCAGCAAATAATATAAATTCATATTTCTACATTTATTGAAATATTTTTCAATATCTTATCATGGCCACAACTTCAATTTCAAGCTTTATATTTGATTCTGTTTTCCATTTCAGCAACAGACAACAAAATGAATAATAAAAGTTGCAATTTGCACAGAGATTGTCCAGTGGGAGCTGGGCGCATTTTGTGGTTTTCAGGTTTGGGGGGGGAAGACAAACTTTTGTTGTTGCCGTTGTTATTGTTCATCAAGTGTATCAACTGTTCCTATCTGGACAGGTAAGAGTTTTTGCCTATTTCCTAGTTTTGTCTTGGGGGGGAAATTGAATATTTCATTTACGGATATTAAATGCCTTACATCATCGGCCAAAACGGTCGACTATTGGCAGATATTATTCCACTGGGCCGTGGCAAGAGGTGTGGGGGGGAGGTGAGAGAGTTTACAACTGTCGGCTCATAATATTTTTCGGTTGCATCGATGGACTCTTGGAATAATTCAGAGATTTGAGAAACGAAAAACTAATCTAACGGACAACAAGGCATAACGGAAGTTCAATTCTGGCTACACACACTTTGTGTGTGTGTGTGTGTGTGTGTGTGTGTTGAACTCTCTACCAATGTTCTCATGCTTGTATACTTAGCTGCCAACTGGTAGCTTTGTTTATTTTATTTCGTTTCATGTTTTATTCACCACTTCCGCCGGAAATAGACATACAAGCAAAGAGCGTTAGGCAGTCAGTTATATCAGCTCAATGGCTGACTGCCTGCCGGCCTGCCTGCCTGCCTGGCTGACTAGCTGACTAGCTGGATGACTGGCTGGCAAACATTTGTTTTGCCCAACAAAGTAGAAACTGTTTTCGCAAACAAATCCCACATAAATGCTCAATTTATAACAAACCGGAAGTTAAACTTAATCAAGCGTACTTTTTGGCTTATTGTTTAGCCTCTCTGTCACTCTCTCTCTCTCGTCTCTATCTGCTTTGCTCTTCCTTGTCCCCATCTGCCCTTCCGTATTTACTTAACATATTTTATTGGGATACTTTTGTGCTATATGATGGTCTCGTGTCGCTTTTTGGGCCAGATTATGTTGGGGATTTGTTTGTCACTGTCTGATTTGAGCAAAATATTTTCATTTTTGCTGTATTTGATCGCCACAGTTGGCTTATGCATTTATTCATACATCATACACAACACATATGCTTGTCATACTATAAGCATATTTTTGGCCATAGTTTTATTGTTAGCAGCGTGAACTTGACTCCAATAATGGCTGGCTGTAGATTAGCTACGAAGTCTGCACATATGTATGTACCTTGGCGTCCGTCTTGACCCTAAATTGTCTCTACAATCACACGTCACTGCAATTGTCTCATCGAGGCGCCAAAAAATGTTTCAAATAGTATATAAGTTGGGGATGGGAATTGATCTCGGGGCTCGTGCGATAAAAAGCACGAGTTGGCGATGATTTTATTCGTGCGCGTCTACCAGGGCCACAGAGAAAGAAAGACATGACAGTAAAAATAATATAATAATATAATATAGAATATATAAATATATAGCCACTAAACGGCTGATAGTTAGAGTCTGAATGGGTCCATAAAATTGTACTCTTTACAAGAAAATATAGTAATTAAATATACACTCTTTGCAACTCTGCAATTGATTAAATTGCTTGGCTTTCGATAACTTTAACAATCAAGTCTAAAAGCAGAACTGCTCAGTGTTGCATTTGTCTGACAGTCAATTGACATTTTGACAGGGGAAGACAGTGACTTTGCAAAATCAGAAAAGAACTCCGAATATGAAAACCCAGGTGAATAAAATCGCTGCGAATGTCGCTATTGAACCCGTATTCCCGAGAATACAATCGCGCGGCAAACCTGCTAATTTAATGGCATTCTACGAGCGTGTGGACTGGGAAGAGAGCGAAGATGAGAGCGAGAGTGAGGATGAGGACGTGGACGTGGAGGAAATCGAAGAAAAAAGTGATCAAGTTAAACTCCCTACTGAGTCGCAGTTTAATAATGATATCATCTCCATTTCAACAGAGAGGCAACTGGAACATAGAAAAGCGGTTGCCATTGCGGCCATGAAACGCGAGCGTGTTTATTATTCACAGGAGCTGCAGCAATCGGACAAACTGGATCTGTCGAGTGTGAAGGACATTCTGGACAATTTCTGTGATGTTGAGCACAATGGCCAGCTGGAAAAACTACAAGTGCCGTCGGAGCTGAAGGCTGAACCACAACAGCAGCATTCTCCTTATCATCGTCAACATACTGAGTATGGCCAAAAACATGGGTATTTTTGACGAATAGTTGGAGAGAAAGGAAGGGAGCGAGTTAAGAAGTAGATCTAATCAATAAATGAACAAGCATCTGTAGTATTGATAATCGCATATATTATCAGTCCTTTGTTTATTGCTTGTAAAGCTGGGCAATAATTGAAATCAACATTGGTTGCATGCAAATTTTGAGGGCCATTGCGAAGCAATTAACCCAAATGATATAAGTTGGCAAACATGTCTTGGGGCAGGGCCATAAGTGGGCGTGTCTTCTGTGTGTGTGTCTTCTGTGTGTGTGTGTGTGTGTGTCTCGTTAGCCATTGTTTGTATTCAGTTAACAGAGCTCAAGTGCGCACACACACACACACAGACACAAAGAGAAACAGACACAGGCAACACACACAGCACACCTGGATAAACAAATATAGGGAAGGAGGCTGAAATGCAACTATGAATGCCAGAAGGGTTGGGATGAGGTGGTCGCTTACAAATGTTTTCCATTTGCTAATGCGTTCGATAATTGCACGTTGGCAAACTGTGCATTGCGAATCAATGCTCACCAAACAGCTTCAGGTTCCCACGAGGCAGCTTCATCAATCAGTCGGTCCACAAAGTCAGGTGAATCGATTATCCTCTTGTTGCCACAATTAGAGCTCATTGTTGTGCTTAATCGCATGTACTTATGTACATCTGTCTATGTATGTATTTATGTATGTACGAATGCACATACGATTAACCACTTCGACACAACATATCATTTTGCAACAATTGAAAATGTCTCTATTCATCTCCCTCGACTTGGAGTCAAATATTCAATAATAATCTCTACTCTATATCGATTGCCAGGGGCTGTGCATAAGTGCATGGTCGAATGCCAAATGATTCGGTTTTCGAAAATCATATTTTAACTTCAACAATAAAACTGCATTTAAATTTGTATGCTGTAGAATCGATTTATCAGTCAGAATAATATCACAACTAGAAACCCATTTGGCCCCATAAATAAAATTTGCATTAAAATTCAAAGTTATGGAAATATGTCTATGAAAAGTCCACTGAAATTGGGCTGGGCCCATCTGACAAACCACCTACAAAGAAATAGACTAATGCCGAGCACTTGCCTGGGGGTGCACATGAATCGGCGGGTCATGGCCTCCAGCTCTGAGTGGCCATGCCGAGAGGAGCATCCCAAGTGGAAGCTGCATGTAGATGTACTGTCCGCAAAGGAGGAGGCTAAGAGTCGAGAGCTGTCGTTACCAATGCTGACTCATCTGTACTTTCCGTGGCAGGCGATGAACTTTAAGTGGAATCTATGGAAACTTAAATTGTTCTGGGACTGGACATTTAACGAGTCACTGTTTGTGGAGAGTGCCAAGCAGGCGCTGGTGCTAGCCACCCGGTTTATAGCCCAGCAACGGGAGGAACATATCAAATATTGTACTACGCCCATGGGTTACAAGCAGATCTGGCACGATCTGATCAGACCCAAGGAGCAGGAGTCATGGCCATGTCAGCTAATGCGTTTCGAGCGTCGGCACATATACCGAGCGATGCCATTGAAGGTGCATTGCTTGACGCAATATGATCGCAAATTCGCCTTCATAGACATGCTCTTCTTGGCCAGCCGAAGAGCAAGTGATTTCGCCACCAAGCAGGATCTATGTGAGATGCAGACACTGATTGAGGAGCATTTGCTAAATGTTCACAAAGTATTAGTCCCAAATCCAATTGTGTTTGCCGAGATATTTGTTCGCTTTCGTCGCGATTATTCGTTGCCAGATAATCTGCGTGCCAGTCATTGGCTAATTTCCAGTTTTAAAATCCTGCAACTGGACGTGCACAATTCTTACCATTAACACCTTGAATCCGAGCTCGGCGTATTTTAATTTGATGTGATAATATAATTTATAATAGTATTTTTTTGTTAATAAAAGTTGTGCAAGTCCAAGTTGTTGTTGTTGTTGGTCCTGTTGAATCGTAAGCCAGTTGTGTTTTGACTAGAAGCTAAGGCGTCCATAATCTGTACGATAATGAGCTTTGCGCACCCCGCCGCCAGGTGGCGCCAGTCGAGTAAACAGCAAACTCGTGTAAAGCAAAAAAGAAAAGTCGAATGGAAAAACAGCAAAGGAAGAAACTGCAAAGTGCAAGATGTGTTGGTTCACTTAGTCCTGCCATTCAAGCTCTTCCTCCTTTTCGTCCTCATCTTCTTCAACATACAACTTTGTTGTGTTGTTGATGAGCTGACGACGTTGCTCATGAATTTCTAATGGTAAACAGTAGGGACACAACTAGGGGACAAGGGTAGTGGTTGGAGGGCGGGGTGGGGCAGCACTTGAGCGATGGCCATGCAGAGCTAATGCTAGTCAGCTACAAGTGGACAACTGCATAAGGACTTCATTGACGACAAGCACTTGAAATTGTCAAGCTTATTTCAAGGACAACAATGGACTGCATTTATTTGCCATTTCTCTCAATTGAATGCTTCTTCTTCTTTCTTAAAGTTCATTGCGGCTAATTTCAAGTTACTGCAGTGCACTGTATCAGAACAACTTTATACATATCAACATATATACAGATATATATATATATATATATATATATATATAAGAAGAAGGAGAAATATTTTCTCTTGGATTCTTACCCGAAAATTATAAAAAATTATTAAATTATTGTATTAATTATTTTTAATCATTATTACAAAAGATGTAAGTATTAAACAGGCATTAATTTTATATGAATACTTTTATTTAGTTATAAGATTAAACCCGTTTTTGTATAATAATATTCTCTCCACCATTTGAGCAACAGCTTTTGGCTTAAAGAATCTTTCAATCTTTCAACTTTCAAAAATGCAAACCAGATATTTGGCCACACTCGCCATTAGTTCTTGTGACTATCGGGTGGCAATATTTCGCTCTCGCCATATCGCCGCATATCACGTGGTGCAAATTATTTGAGTTGCCGCAAGGCGGCAAATGCGGCAAGTTGTGGTAGAAAGTCGTAGCAGTTTGTGGCGCATTCAAGTCTGTGAGTGTGGCGCTTATCAGAACACGTTGCATGGCAGACTGTCGATAAGTTGAATTTAGTGTGAGCGTGCTGCAGTGGAAGTGAAGGGAGAGGGGGAGAGCAGTGTAGAGAGGGGGAGGAGGTTGAAATGCTTCTTTGTTTGAACTTTTGTGCGATACGCTTGCTTTGAACATCACTTTGTGGCAGCTGAGGCTGCTGTTGCTGCTGCTGCTCCTGCTGCTACTGCTGCTGTTGCTGCTGCTGTTGCTGCTGCTGCTGCTGCTGCTGCTGCTGCTGCTGCTCGGTTGCATTTGAATTTAAAGCATGGAATTTTATGCTTTTAATTTTACGCTTTATAAATTTTTGTGGTTTCGCATAGCGCAATTATCCAAGTCGGAGTAGACGATGTCCGTCCGTCCGTCCGTCCGTCCCGACTTAAGCAGCAAACCAACTTTAATGAGCACCAACAAAACATTGAAAGGCCATAAACTTGGAAAGGCATGACTTTGAGTATAAGTGTGTCTGTGAGCTGACTTAACTGGCCAAATGAGTTTTTAATTTTATTGAGCAGCTCATCGAATGCAGCATTCTTACTCGTTGTATTTGCATCCAATTTAATCCAGATATCATAAATAACATGTGTGTTGAGTATGGATTATTCTAGTAAGTATATGCAAATCTTGACACAAATGCCATAAGAGCAATCTAAGCACAATATAGTGGATAAATTCAATTCTCAGATAATGCACTTTCTTCGAAACTGGTTTTAAAGTTATTGCTTAACTTGGGTATAACTTTTTGTCAGCTGGCTTTAACAATGTTATTATGCATAGAACTTTGTTTGAATGCAGATTTTGGCATTTATTTCATTGAGCTGCTTTATGATTATAAATCGGCTTTATAGTTTTCGTTGGCCACACAACAATGAGCAACTTACTCGAAGATGGCTAAAACTGCTAAAAACTGCAATACACACGCTCTCTCGTGTGTCTCATACATCATTTGCTGTCAAGTTTTTCAAACAGTGTGAGGCAGGCAGCGACAACAAGTTGGGCGTGTCGAAAAACTTGAAATTGTTTTCGAAATTGCAATGTCACGCTATCCCACAAAAGCATCGCAATCACCCCGTAGTAAGAAAGGACTCGGAGAAAGTTTGTCGGGTGAAAGAGAAAAAGTTAGCATAACTGGCAAAGATATCCATCGGTTTGACGAACTTTCAATATCCTTTGACAAATTCCAGTTAAATAGAAGTTCAAACAGTTGGAATATGGTATCCTTCAGATATGGGGCACAACAAAGGAGTATTACCTGTACTACCTGTCACCTGAACTTTATTTCTTTAGTGTATTACGAACGCATTTGGATAGTTGAGGTATCCGGCTGTTGCAATGGCGTACAAACAATTTGATATGTTGCATTTGCGGGTCATTTCCAGCAATGACAATTTCATTTTGCAACACAGACGCAACACGCCGAACTGCTGCTGGGCTGCCAGTCGAATTCGGAGAGTGACCGCCGTAATGGGCAATAAAACAAACGATGCCATTGACAGAACACTTGCAGCCCTTGGCCGGACTGATGACAATGACTTTTTAAATTGTTTCATGGAAAGTGTCAGCTATGGTCAGAAAGTTTAGCAGCTGCTGCAAAATAAATGAGAGCCGAGTGCACCACACTGCAATAATAGTTGGCCCCATAATGAGCAATATCATCATCATCATCATCATCATCAACATCGTCAGCGTCATCATTATTGTTATCATCGTTAAGGTTACGTGGTAATGAGCATGAGCGGGCGAAATCAGACTTTATGACTTCATTTTCGCCAGAGCGTTGCCAGACGCTGCAAAATGTGCTGGCAGCACGACTCCCCAACACGTTGCGGTCTTCACGCAGCTCTTAAATTGCAGGTGTGGTCGCCACACCGCAGACTGCGTTCGCTGTCAGCACTCTGACTGCGGCTAGCTGCTACACTCACAAAAAAACATGACCAAGAACTACACTTCTTTTGAGCTGCACAGCTGACAAAATCAGTGCCTGAATGGGAGTAGAGTATAAAAAATAGATAGAGCAAGCAAGACCATATTTAACTTATCTGTATAATGTTTAAATCGATCAAATTAACAAAAGAACACAGAAATATAATTATTATCATTATCATTAAAAAAGTTTCTAAAAGATTTCTTAAGAATGAGAAACTTACAATTCTAGTCTGAGCTGCCCTTTGCGAATCCATTTCCAAAAGAGTTGAATAAAAATTGGGTAAAACTGAAGCTGAACATATAAATATATATAAATTCTTACCATACTTTGATTTGAGTGTAGTCATGTCCAAGTCATCCGTAGCCTGCCACATCGAACAGTGAACAGACACAGACACACTATTAAATAGACATTCGTTGACTTTTCATCGCTGGACAGCTAGCCGGGAAAACCAGATGCGTGGCTCTGAATATCAAACACAGGCGAGTTTGCACTTATGTGGGGAATAACAACAACAAAATCAACGCAACTCAAGCCAATTTCATTAACAAATTAAAAATTTGATTGCTGCAAAAAATTTAAATCTGTTTGCTTGCATAAAAATAAGCTTCCATTGAAAGTAAACATTGAGCAAGGAATGGCTTTAAATAATCTTATTTTAAGTGGTAGTGATTTAATATAAATAAGCAAATCTTGTTAAGCTGTTTCCCACTATTGTTGCTGCTACTCAAAATATCACTCATACGCCGCATTGTTCAGTTCTTTTCATTATCTGGCTATGCTGACAAAGTGCTTTTAACTGCTTTTAGTTCCTTTTCTCCTATGCAATTTGACATTCAATGCTTAAGAGCAATAAACGTAAATTTTCGATAAGCCAGACAATTAAAAAACAGACATTGTTCGACGGAACGACGGATTGAGATAAGCAAGAAAATTCGCTAAATGATAAAATGCAAATCCGACTGTCTGCCAATTATCACATTTATGTGCTTTTAACAAATTTAATTACCTTTCTCATGTTGTTGAACACAACTTGCCATAAATTCAATCATTATTTTGCGATTACAATTGTTGTTTATTCTGGCAATTAAATGCTTTTGTTTCTACTATGTCCAAAAGAAGCAGTTAAACATGCAAATAATCCCTTGTGATATTTGATCTAAATTAAACAGCCAGCTATAAATACATATGTCTATATATATATATATGTATATATGTATTTTCAAATACAAACAATGCAAATTGTATTTTTTGCATATGCCAAAAATGAATTTCTTTGGAAGTTGCAAGTCAAACAAGGCGAATTGCATGAAATGCACAAAATTCTCTCAGAGCTTAATGCAATTGAATTGATTAAGTAAATTTGAATGTTAGACATAAACAGTTTGACATGCAAATTGAGGAAAATACAACTGTGAGTGTAACTAAAATATTTGCATGCAATTTCTTATTTATTTTTTGTATACCTTGAACCCTTTAAGGAGAGAGACTGGATAGCCAGAGACTTCAAATTTTGGTTAGGTTTCAGTTTAAAGTTTGGTTTATTATTTCCTTCGTTTCGCGAATGTTGATATATATATATATAGATTTCAGAGGGAAATAAAATTCGTGGGGCTTGTGATGAACTAGATGGAAATAATTTGGATATGCAAACACTTTGACTCAATAAACGAGTTTTTTTTGTTGCCATATTCAGCACAGTCTAAAAGCAAAGTTGCAACAATCAAACTTTATAATTGCTCACCGCATTGATGTTGCTTCCTTGCTTATACATATTAAGAACCCTTCATGCCACTCATACCCGACTAAAACATTGCCCCACCACCCCCCACACACCCCATCACACACGCTGCTCGGATGCGTGTGCAGAAAACTTTTGCAGCACATGGGGTAAGTATGGTAAATATTTAAAAGAAAAGTTTGACTGAGGCAAGAGAGAAAATTAAATAAACAGTTTGGAGAGCACAGCTGACGATGGAACGGAGAACTTAGCGATACTTCCAAGATTATTTGCGGAACAAATAATTTCCCAATTTATTCTTTCTCGAAACTACTTATGTAGGTGTGTGTATTGTAGGTGTGTGTGTGTGTGTGTGGGTGTGTATTTAATTTGATATATTAATATTCAAAAAACGCAATGCGAAGCATATCAAAATTATTTTTAATGAGCACTTGCTTGACTAAGAAAATGTTTTATGTAAGCATGTGTGTGTGTTGGTGTGTGTAGTGTGTATGTATGTGCACACTTTTCCCATGCGTTGGCTTGGTGAAAAATTACTTTCATTTTAATTAGGAGCTGTGGGCAAAAAGGAAAAGAGTGTGTGGCAAAAAAAGCGGAGTGCAAAAAGATGAAAAATTAAATTAAAAACACTTTCGTGCATTTAAGCAAATAAAGAGGGACGATCACGTGGGCGTCCCGCCGTGACACACCCAAACACACACACACACACGCACACCCGCACACACAATCACACACACTTACACACACTCACACACACTCCCACACACTCCCACACACTTACACACACTCAAAGGTTGTGTAGCAAAATGCATGCGGTTTTAAACACGTGACGGAGTTTTATTTTTTAATTAAGCTGTTTACATTTACTTGCCATGTCCTTGGCTTGTTCCCTTTTTGTGCGCTCAGCGCTCTTGACGTACAACAAAAAGTTGTTGTTTGTTTTTAAAACAGCCTCTCCCGCAAGCCACCCACCACGGCACTAAGAAAACGCTTGCGGTTCTTTGTGGGTCAAGCAGCGGGTGCTTTGCTCTTGCACCTGTCGCCAGTCAAATTATAAAAAAAAAATGTATGCAAACATGAATCTCACTTTTGGCTGACACTTTTCTTACAATTTTCTTACTGCAACCATACCTTAAGTGCGGGGAGGGGATGGCTTAAGGTTGCTGTTTAGCAAAAAGCATGTTTATATCAAGACTTTAACTAAATGTGTTTATTTGCCTGCAGATGAGACATCTTCGATCTCATAAAATAAGTTAAGCTTAGCTATTGATTCCGATTCGAAATCTGAATTTCAATCGGTATACAAGAGGATCCGGCTTCGATTTCTTTTCCGGCTACATTGATTTGCATCAGCAGCCACCTTCTGAGCCAGCTCGCATATGAAAAACCAGTTCATTTGGCTTGGGAAGTCAACTGAATAGCCGGTTACAAAAGCAGTTAATAAACACTTGGCTCGCGTTGCTAGCCGCTTGTTGTGCGCACACTTTTGATTAATACGCCGACATCGGTTAACAAGCAATTTAACTAATTTGAGCGCATTTTTAACTTGGGCGCTAGAAATGAATAAATAAAAATTAATTAAATTGAGCAACAAAGTCAATTAAATGCTACATTTTTTGGTTAATTGAAGCCATTGAAATATTTTTGCATACGCGTGGCCTACACATTTAAAATGCGCCCACGCACACACAATGCAATTAATTAAAATGTTGCTTTTCCATTAAAATTTTGTTGAAATTTGTTTTGGTGTATGTGCTTCCTTGGGTCGCAGCTGAGAATAAAACATTATTTAATTATCCCATCGAAAGCAATCGCTGTGCCTCAATTTTCAACTTGAACAGCGAATGTGAATCGGGAATTGCTGCAGTTGAAATCTGCAGTCAAGTGAAGTGAAGTCAACCAAGGAATGTGGTTAACGTTTTCTTTGTTTCCGTTGTCAAGTTGTCGCAAGTGAGAATAATGTGACGCCCAATTGACTTTGATATTGCCATTTTCTATTGATTGACAATAAAGTTGGAAAACACGTTGTGCAGATTATTGCCGCTTTATTAGCTGCACTTTAATATCAGTTGTGCTGTCTAACTTCAGCTGCCCGGACTCCTGGCAACTGTTAGAGATGAGTGCGTGCACTTGTTACAGTGACTACAAAATATTTACAACTATTGGTAGAAGTCACTGGCAGCAGAAAGTCTATATACATATATCTTTTGAATTTTTGAAATATAATGAATAATTAGCTTATGGCAGGCAAATACATTATTTACTTGACGCTGAGCGATTTTCGGTGTGACTCACTGTAGATATATGTTTGTATATATTATGGACTAGCCTAGAGCATAAGCGTTATTCTTGTAAGTCTATGATAAAAGGACCACTGTATTTTAATAATGAAAAGCTAAAGACATATTCAATAAGTACGGCAGAAAATCAAAGTCAACCCATTATCAAAGAACCTCCCTGCTTAATCGATTTTTAAGTCATACTTAAGACAAGTCAAGTTGGCTTTTTTTACATTCAGTAGCTAAGCTATGCGGGCACTGTTTGTGTGTATATTATTGGTATGCTGTTTCATTGTTAGGAATTCCTTTACGACTGCAAATTCAATATTGCTGACAATGCAAAGGAATTCGTGTGTTGCCTTTGCAAACCAACAAACAGAAAGCAGAAATATTTTGCATAGGTATTGCACATTGTTGTGTCTCCACGACTCTATTCCATTACTAATTTTCTGTCAAATGTGCGTTGCATTGTATATATATACATGTATGTATGTATATGGCTGTGTTCGTTGAACTGGCTACTGAAGTTTGTGTAATTGACGCCGGGCACGAGCATCGCTTTGGCATTTGTGTAATGTGTGCATCGCATTGTGCATTGTGCAGCAGTATAAAAACTTGATTAGAGCTCTGCTCAGCTAAGCTCGGCAAATGGAACGGGTTGCGCCAATTACTATTCCCGTGCCCCGTGCACCGTACACCGTGCACCAAGACCATTGGACAAAGGCACATGGTTGAACAAATTCTACGCTTTGTGGCCAAATTAGCAGCACGAGAAAACAAAGCACTGCGAAATGTGAATCCGAAACCGAACCCGAATGCAAATGCAATGCGAGGCGTACGATAAACGTGTTGCCAGCTGACAACACATCGATTGGCCACTAAACGAAGGCAGCGAAGGCACTTGCCACATTAGCCGCCCTCTTCTGGTCATTACCTCGCTTTTTGTTGTCGCTTGCACAAAAGATCACCGCGTTCTGACAAACAATAAAAACGCTTTCAACTGCCGCCGTTTTGGCCTCATGCGCATTTAAGTTAGCAGTTATTGGTCAAGTTTAACTTGGCTAGTTTAAGTAGAGAACTTTTTGAATTATAGATTTGGTTTGGCAATGAAATCTGAATTGCCAATAATTTGTTCAATCTAAAATGTGATCTATATATAAGTATATTTGTTGACTTTAAATTAGTTGAATACCTTCTTCAAGATAAAAATGAAAATAGTCTTTTGACTTCAAATTAGTTACGCACTCCATTTAGAGTTGACAATTGCAAATGATTTGACAACTGCGTTAAGATAATGCTGAAGCAACTAGGAAATTCAATTTCTAGCCAAGAAAAAGCTATTGGACGATGTGTGAGCTATAAGAAACTAAGCTGGTCGGCTTATCTTTGAGCCAATCTCGGTTTCTTTTTGGCCATCACTTCAAACTTTGCTCATCGATGCAAATCGATCATCAAAATTTACGAGACATTGCCCAAAGTGCGTCATAAAATTGCGTTCGGAAACTAATTAAGTACATAAAATGCGGATTAACGGCTTTCAAAGTGCCGTAAATTTCGTCGGCGCAACAATTAGCCAAAGTCCTAAGGATGTCAGTGAAATGCAATGTGGAATGCGAATATGTTGTCGGCCATAAAAACAAAAACGAGACTTGAACTCCCCAATGGGGAATTGGAGTTGGCAATGAAAACCATTGCAAAGTCGTTAAAAGGAACCAAAGTTGTCTGTAATCCGAATTGCCAACGTTTCTATACACTTCATCCGGAGGAACTAGACAGAAACTTTTTATGCATTTTTTTTTGTAAAGATGAAGCTAAGAAATGTCCAAAGCCAAAGCTACTATATACATAATATAATTTGATGTACGCCAAGCCTGGTGGAAAATTTGTGTTGGCGATTTGGAAGAGCATCAATATTAGGCGGAAATGGTGGTGCAATGGAAATTTGCCATTCGAAAACTTTTTAATTTAATGCATCGTCGTAAAATTGGATACTTTGTGAGCGAGTAGGCTGTAAAAATAGTTTCGTTTTGGTTCTCTGAGGCCCCTTTTAGACTTGTGTCTTGTCTCGTCTGCCAGCCAATCTCACCCTCTTGGCCCGCATCACGCGGCTGTCAGTCAAATCTGACCTAATAAGCAAGTTGGCGAAAAGTTTGTGTTTCAGCTTTTGTTTCTGCTTCTATTTCAGTTTCAGTTGCAGCCTCAACTTTGAACTCTCGCTGTGCGAAGAAGATTAGGCCAGGCTAAAACCGTCGCGTGACCGTTGTTTCAATTAAAGTAAATTAAATGCGGCGCAAGCGGTCGCAAATGTCAAAACTGTTTGCGGCTCAATTAGCCGTACTGTCAAAATTTCGGCATACAGCTGCTGAGAGAGCGCATCTCTTGACAGCATAGCATGATGAACTGCAAATTGGATGCGGCTGTCGCATACATACTGCCAGCGGGGAGAGCGGATTGCGGTACAGGGGATTAGAGCAGTCGTTGCCAGCAGCGACAAGTCAAAACGTCTGTTTATATGATGATGAAAGCTGCCCAAAACATGCCATAGAAATTCGCAATGAAAATCCAACTCGCTAACCTCTTCACCCGTCCTCCACAGCGCCTCCCCCAGCCCAGCTCTATCCATCTGTGCGGTGCCTTGAGCAAGCTTAAAAGTTGCTCAGCGAAAGTTTTACTGCCAATAAGCAGTAAAACAAAGGATTTGCAAGATTTTTCCCACTCAAAACAACAGGCGAAGAGAAATGTTTAGTTAAACGATTTACCTGGAGAATAATACTCATTAACCAATGCAATGCAAATAAAAATCAATATTTCACATGTGAGCGCTTTTTTCTTCGAGCTTTCGTATTGTTCCCCACTCAAAGTAACAGGCGAACAGAAATGTTTAGTTCAACGATTTACATACAATACACGACCTTCAAAGTATGACTCAACTTCTTTTCAATTTAGCATTTAAATCGAACTGCCTAAAAGTATGCAACTCTTCGGCAGTCCGATGTTCGCAGCTATCATTCAGCAACGGTTTCATTTATTATTATTTATTATGATTAAAAAGCGCTCGCTTTGTATCATAAGTTGATTTTTGACGAAGTTTGAAGTTTCGACCTATGCCCATATGACGATATTCAGGCTATAATTTGTACTTATGTTCCGCCTTAAAATCTCGTTTTTAACTTTAAATGTACGATTGATTTAGAGATCGAACTATGAATAAAAAGCCCTCGCTTTCTATCATAAGTTGATTTTTGACGAAGTTATGGCATTTTGAAGTTTCGAACTATGCCCATATACTGATTTCAGGCTAGAATTTGTACTTGTCTTCCGACTCAAAATCTCGTTTTTAACTTTAAATGTACGATTGATTTAGAGATCGAACTACGATTAAAAAGCTCTCGTTTTCTAACATAACAAAAATCAGTTTAACATTTGTTGTCCTCCGATGGAGGATCTATCAGATGTTATGCTGATAAGAACAGATACAAAAAAACAAAAGGGATGCTAGAAGAAATATCTGGCGCCATCTCGGCTTGTAAATAAAGGTTTCCAGGTGAACAGTAGACGGCAATAACAGAAGGTTTTTATTGTCATCTACACGTGTTAACGCTGCTTAGCGTTCTGGCTTGTGACAGTAGTAGGCGCTATATAATCAATATTTCAGCAGTGGTAACTGTCCAAGAGTCCGACTCAACAACACGATCATACCTCATGGGAATCATGTTCGCTACCTGGGTATGGACAGAAAAGTTACCTGGCGTAAACACATGCAGATCACGGCAGCAGCGTGTAGATCAAAAAGGGCGAAACTCAACTGGTTGCTGAAGCCATCCAGCAAACTCAGCTTGAGCAACAAGCTGCTGGTGTACAGGAGCATCATCGTGTTCAAAACAATATTTTATAACCTTTCAGTAGGTTGATTAATATTAAAAAAAAATAAAATAAAATAAAAGAAATTTGCAAAACACACATTTATTTTTTGTTGAATTTCGTTATTATTATTATTATTGTTCGTGTTGTTTTTTATATACATATATTTATTTTTGCCATTATCTTAAGGTTTGGCAGCTGCTTTTGCTGAAAATTGCCGGATATAAATAAATATTTAAATCCGAATCCAGGCGGTACTGCAACACCAGGCCAACCCGCGACAGAGGTGGAGCAAGCTCGTATGAAAATAAAAATCAATATTTCACATGTGATCGCTTTTTTCCCACTCAAAGTAACAGGCGAACAGAAATGTTTAGTTAGACGATTTACATGTAGAATAACCCCAAATACACGCCAGTCAAAGTATAGAATTTAAATCGAGCTGCCTAAAAGTATGCAACAGTTCGGCAGTCCGATGTTCGCAGCTATCATTCAACAACTGTTGCATTTATTATTAAGTTGGCCGCTAATTGTTAATCTGATCTTATAATTGATGTTATGTGATATTGTATCATGTTAAATCCAGTCATATGCTTACGTTATTTAATTTTTAAATTCCAAAAATAAAATAAAAGAAATTTGCAAAACACACATTTATTTTTTGTTGAATTTCGTTATTATTATTATATATTTATTTTTAATATTATCTTATCTTAAGGTTTGGCAGCTGCTTTTGCTGAAAATTGCCGGATATAAATAAATATTTAACTAATGCGAAAATAACACAACTTCAAAATTAGCAGAACATTTGCATGGGTTTTAATATAAGCCAAAAGTTTATCTCTTTAACACGAAAGTTGGAGACTTAAAAATTGGTTTTCTTCTTTTTTATTTATTTTTATATATTTTTTAAAAATTTGTTTCATTCTGATTTAAGGTTATTTTGTTTGTATACTTGTAGCTATGAACTAGATAAACTTTCCAGTTTTCAGGGAGATTATCATTTAAAGAAAATTGTCAAATTAATGCTGATTTTTATTTGAGAGTGCAGCCACCCACTGCATTCCACTACAAGCTGCATGCCGATTGCAACTGTTTGATTGCAGTTTATAAAAGCGATTACCTTCAATTAAGCCAGGCTCTAATGAGCAGCCAATCAAGCCACAGAGCAGACAACATAGCTCCAATAAAAACACAACGCCTACGAAAACTTTTGGAAGCAAGTGCAGTCTAAAGAGAGAGTGAGAAGAAGAGAGAAAGAAAGAGAGAGATTGCGACTTTTGGCGCCAATGTGAAAAACATGACATTTTAATTGGCCCAACAGCAAATGCTGCAAAATCAGAGAGCCTCAGCTAAATTAGCTAAAAAGCAGAGCAAACGAATTTCTTTCTAATTAAACGACTATTTAGAGAGGGAAAGAAAGAGAGAGAGAGAGAGAGACAGAGAGAGAGAGAGAGAGAGACAGAGAGAGTGAGAGAGAGACGGAAAATATGGTCACTTTACAGGCGAACGTCAATTGGCAGTGATCTAAATTTATGCAAATTGGCAGCTGCTGGCTTCTGGCCCAGTGTCCACTGTACTGTAGTGGCTGGCTAACTGGGGAGATGCGTGCGCCACGTTTGTTCACATATTTCATGTTGCACGCGCCTCCAGTTCGCTGTTCGCTTGCCCTCTTAATGGCCCTGCCACAGCGCAGCAAAGCCATTCATTTGACTGCAGCTGGAAACTGAAACAGCCACCGAAACGGCAAACAGAATAAGAAACAGAAACAGGAGCAGTTGTTGCAAGTTGCTAGTTGCCAGTTGCCAGTTTGGCTGATTATTAAATCACAAGGCGAACTGCAGTCTCGGCAATCTGATATGCAAAATCACAACTAGTTTAGCCAAGAGCGTTGCTTTAAAGTCGCATCGCGGAAAAAGGCAGTTGTACAACTCAGCTGAATGCTGCGACTACACTCAGAGAAAAGAACGCCTTACACCAACTTTCTTAACTTATGAAATATATTTACTAAAGCCAAATATTTATGCTTATCGACAATTTGAAGTTAACTCACAATATTTATTTTTCTTATACAGAAAGCCAAGAATTATTTTTATATCCGCCAAACTTTAGGGCAAATTTATAATAAGCAAAATCCTAATCGATGGGAAAGGAAATTTGTATATATTTTGAACTAATTTCTTTTGTTTTTCTTCAGTTGGGAGGACATTTTTCTCTGAGTGTATTCACCTTCTCTGGAGTTGCGTTAATTACAGCTCTGTCTATCCGCGAAACTCTCTGGCAAACGGGCAACTTGTTAAAAAATTTCCGCTGCCAGTTTATTAGAGGACCAGGCATTATAGCTCTTCCCTCGCTGACTTGGCAATTAATTGGAGCTTAGTTGATGCTGAACCTGTTTTAATAAGTGTGAGTCTGAAGATGACGCCAAGCGAAGTGCCAGACTTGGGCTTGGACTACAAATTAGCTGAGTTCTCTGCTACCAAAGAGTCTGCAAATGCAACAAAGTGGTCTAAATCACGGCCAGCAGACATAGTTAAAAAACAAAAAAAAAATATTAGTAATAAGTAGTTGGTGTGTCAACTGATTTGATAACTAAATTCAAATTAAGAAAACTTTCTTATCTGCAACACAGACTTGAAGCTCATCAAGCAAAGTTAAAATCTTAATTAGTGAAAGTTCCAAATGCCTAGGAAAGAATTAGAAATCGTTTTCCGGACAGGCTTGATTTTTACTTCAATTTGACTTTTATTGTACTCAACTCCCTTTCAAAATTTGTAAAAAATTAGTTAGTAATTGTAATCCTTTAGCAATGGCCTTGGAAGCGATATGCGGTGTGAACAAGCTGCCGTTCATGCAACGCTTTGATGCACTGCAAAAGGAGTGGCAAGTGCTGCAGATACAGAGAGCCACCAGCAACATGACAAATCCCTACGCCCTGATGGCACCACCCTTTGAAAACGTAATAAGAGTATAATTAAAAATATATATAAATATATATACATATATATAATAAATAACTTTGCCTGCAGCCAGCTGTGAATCTGGCCAAGATACTCAGGCACTGCAAGCTGCGGATGGAGTTTGAGCATGGGACGACAACGTTGGGCTTCAAGTACCAGGGCGGAGTCGTGCTCTGTGCAGATTCGCGTGCCACTTCCGGCCAGTATATTGGCTCGCAGACGATGCGAAAAATTGTCGAGCTGAATAATTATATGTTGGGCACGTTGGCTGGCGGTGCTGCTGATTGTGTCTATTGGGATCGGGTGCTGGCCAAAGAGTGTCGACTCCACGAGTTGCGCTACAAGCGGCGCATCATGGTGGATGCCGCTGCGCGCATGATGTGCAACATTTGTGCCCAGTACAAGGGCATGGGCCTCGTCATGGGCATGATGCTGGCCGGCTGTGATGATGAGGGCTGCAAGTTAATCTATGTGGACTCGGAGGGTATGCGTTCGCACGGCAGCGTCTTCTCTGTGGGCAGTGGTTCGACGTATGCCTTGGGCGTTCTAGACACGGGCTATCGCTGGGATCTAACGGATGAGGAGGCATACGATTTGGCACGTCGTGCAATATACCATGCCACCAGGAAGGATGCCTACTCGGGCGGCATTGTGCGAATGTATCACATCAATGACAAGGGCTGGCGAAACATTTGCAACACGGACTGCAATGATCTGCATGAGATATTTTCCGTGGACTCGCAGAGTGATATGATGGTCCCTCAAATGCCTTGCACGAGCAGGGATTGGATTTCCCAGAAGCTGCGGGTGGATAGTGTACAAGCCCAGGTGGCAGCTATCAACAGGGAGAAGGCACAAAGGATCTGAAAGATTATGACAAAATTTAAAATCGTATTTTTATTTAATTAATATTAATTCATAAACAGAACTAAATATATTGTGTCAGTTTCTTTGAGAGAAGATACCAAATCGCTTTTTAAAGACGGAAATTAATGGCTTACATTTTAAGACTGCAGCTTGGTTAGCCTTTGGAATACTTTATTATTCTTGCTATTTTATGCTTTAAATATTTACTCTCAATTTGGGTACACCATATCATTACTTACTCCCTCAAAATACGAGTGTAGTTTAATCCACTTGTCGAAACTGCTGCTGCTACAAAATGGAGATAACCCCTTGGTGCACTTTTTAGCTGGACTTTAAGCGGCACATTTTCTCACTCCCTCTCAAGGAGTAGGATACTAATGGGCGACTTTGGCTTAAGTAATTTCCTAATGAAAACCGCTGAGGAAAAATGAGTTTGGCGTCGGAGGTCGTTTGTTGTGCCACCTACGAGGAAAACACACACAGACACACACACACACACTTCTTCTTTAGCGGTGTTCATTAGATTAAAAGCAATTTACAGTGAAACTTTTGCCCACAAAATGCAAACATCTCCCCTCTGCAGAATCCATCCTTTTCCGCTTTCTCACAGCAGCTGCTTTCTCACATATGTATGTTCCCCAAACGCCGTGCAAACTGTCGCCACTGCCATTTTGGCAAGCAGCGCGAAGCCAACTGGCATCTTTTTTATACTTCTTATTTTTATTTTGGATTTCAACAAATTTGCGGATTTGGTTTGTAATTTATTTAATTTATCGCCAGCTACGAGAAATAAGTGTTGCCTCCTGCTCCATCCCTCCCCCCACAGCCATTATCCATGCCCATCTATTGTGGTTGTGCGCCTCCCATTGCCAGCTGCAACATTTGTTGATGACAACCCGAAAAAGACACGCACACACACCGAATGCACCAAATACCATTGCCATTAAAAAGATGGAGAGAGGGGGGTGCTGAGGGGGAGCTGAGATATGCTGCACGTTGTTTTAGCCAAGCTTAGAAGTTATTATTTTGATTTATAGATAAAGTTCGTTAGCGAGCGAAAGTTGGTCGTATATATATCTATACATGTATGTACATGCACACATACATATGTATATGTACATATATTGTCAGGGAGGATGTTTGTCCTCTGTTGTTATTGCAGTCATTTTGCGCTAAAAGTTGAGATATTGTTTCATGCATTGATGTCGCCCAACGCACAGCTCCCAAAACACCACAAGCTGTTCGCTTGACTCGACTCAACAACTTGTCTGTTGTAATTAAAGAACAAGCTTTGCAACATGTTTTCGCAATTTTATTGCTGCAAAAACATGCAAGGACCAATTCAGTTAAGCTTACTGAAAACCCAAAGAAAAATATTAAAGTTATTTTTTGGTTTATTCTCTTTATATTTCAAATAATCAATCAACTGGCAACTATTTATATTAATATATAAAAGGAATGCCAAAACTGTCGTGATTTCATTTATTCGATATCGGGCGTATAATTTTGCTTTACTTTTAATGCTTCATTCGATTTGTTTGCCTGTGAAAAATTAAAGGAGAAATTCTTTAAGTGTTCCTCGCAGTTTTCCGACCTTACCTTCTCGCTGCACTTTTCTAAAGCCGGAACTAAATCGAGCTCTTCTTTTTGCGGCTGCTCCTTATATCCTGTGCGCTGTCCAAATCGCTTCGTCCTTGGCTGGCACTTATCCTGATCAAGTTTACGACCATCATCGTTTGCATTTTGCTTTTGTGCGTTCAATTTCTGTGCCTTAAGCAATGAAATTAGTTGATTTAGCTGCTGCTCATAATTTTGAGTAGTTTTCTGTCCGTATTTGCCAGACATTTTTCCATTGATCCCAAATGAAATAAAGCTTAAAGACTTTAAAGCATTGGCTTGCTATATGAATTCAAGTTGCATATTGTAAAATGCAATTTCCACCGTAAAATCAAAAAACAAATGCAAATTCAATTTCAAATCCAAGCTGTAAAATTTACAACATGTGTCAATTACACACGACACCATTTATGCATGTTGCATATAACTCTACACCCGAAAAAAATACATCTAAAATTTAAAAAATTGCTTTAAAATTAAAATCAGACTGCACACAACAATGTAGATTTAAAATTTATATATTCATTTTAGAAGTTTAACCTAACTAAAGACTAGTTTGTGTTTCAGTTAGTTGCAGTTAGCATTTTCTTTTCCGAGTGTAGAAACTGTTTCAGTTGAGTGACAAGCTGCCACATTCTCTTTGCTGCCACCTCGCTACCCCATTTCGCTTATTCATCTGTTCTACTCCAATTTCAGCATGCTACAAAATTTGCATAAAATAATAATGCACAAGGACAACAACAACTTTGACGGCATATTAATTGCGGCTATCATTTTCCACAAAATTAGCTAGCTTCCATAGAAGAGTGCTCCGTAGTTGCACCATCGTGCCGCATGCCACATGCCCCACATGTTTTTGTTTTTTGCATTTTCGCCCACTGTTTCTTGGCTAATATGCGCTTAAAAAGCATGCGACGATAACAAAAACTATAATTTAAATTAATTTGCAAATGCAACAACAACAACAACAACAGTAACAACAACGACAACATAAGTTCAGCACCTGTTGTTGTTGGTGTTGTTGTTGTTGTTGCCATTCCACTTTTGTCAACGAGCTCAAATTCAATGAAATTTCACACTTTGTCGTTAAAAGCCGCGCCGCTTGCCATCCAAATGGGAAAACTGGAAAATGTGGAAGGTGGCTTAGAGGATTGAGGGGGAGGGAGAGTGCTAGTGCGGGGGGTGTGGCAGAGGAGACAGTGGCAGTTAACTGGCAGGCATAAGGATGCAAATATGCAAATGGATTTTGTCAAGCGAACACTGTGGCAAGCGTGCAATGATATAAGGCAAGGGCAGAGCGGGATGACGAGGGGCAGAGCGAGTTAAGAGGTAGCGAAAGGGATGGGCAGGGACGTGAGGGAGGGGGAGGGGGAGCTGGAGCAGTGTAGTGAGTTGAGAGTGTTTGACAAGCGAGCGTGACTGTTGAGCTGGGAGCTGGCAGCTTGGATGATGTGCAGCTGGAAGGCGGCATCTTCATTTGGATCAGCGCCAATGACTGCCCGCCTGCATGTGTCAGTGTGTGTATGTGTGTGTGAGTGTTGTAATACCTGTAATACCCTGTAGGAAATTACATATTATATATATCGAAAGTTGAGTTAAAAGTTGACTAAAATTAAATAAATGATTGGAAGTGAAAATCGGATTCAATTTGATCGAGTTCGTTGGGTTAAAAACTAGGAAAGGGATTTACTTCAGAGTAAGCCAGTTTCTACAAAAATGCGCAGCAATCAATTATTACAGGGTATCAAAAGATGGAGCGGCTGGAAACGGTATTACTAGGCGGTAATCTAGTTTCAACTTAAAAAGCAACATGCAGACAGATGCAAAGCAACCGAATTTTACAGGGCAACACCAGTTCGAGCAGTTGCTTTGTGTGCATGGGTTGGGATGCTGTTGCCCATGTTTTGTTGCCAGTGCCAAGGAACACGTTCGACTATGCTCCTATGAGATACTGCGGATCGAGGCACAGAGGGAGGAGGCGGGAGGTTAGAGGAAGGGAAATGACTGTGGAAACTGCGGACGATGCCTGCTTTGGCATTTTCATTAACAGAGTCGAGACGAAGACGCCGGGGAAGACGATGATGATGACAACAAATGCAAATGCAGCGCCGGGGCAGCAGGGAAGAAGAAGATGAAGACACGCGCCTTCCTAACAACATCGACAGAAACAACAACAATGGCAACAAGCAATGGCCACATTAGCGAATGCAGCGACGACAACAACAGCGTCAGCAACATTGCACAAGTACACTCAGCAAAATATTTGCAACCTGCTACTTAGAAAGCATATTTCAAAATCTTGCTGCAAGCCAGCGTATTTTCTGATACAATTTATACAAAATTTACTTGAAGTGTGAACAAATATTTTTTTTTAAATAAATTAAATATATATCTTAAGGCGATTTTCTAAATATTAGAGCAATTTTTATTTATGTCAGTGCAGCAGCAACAACTGGCAACATCTTTTCTGCAGCTACCAAACAGCTTCGGTGTCAGATGCACTTGCCATATATCAGCTGCTGGCCCCACATAGACACATATGCACACTTTGCAACCACTCCCCGCACACTTGCAACGTGGGGCAACATCAAAGCGTTGTTGTTGCGGCTGTTGTTGTTGCTGTTGCTGCTGCTGCTGCTGCTGTCGCCGTGTGTTCTCCATTTATTGCCACTTTGGAGGCGGCAACTGCACATTAGTCGCATATCTCCTGAAATTCGCGGCAATTAGTTAGCTTGTTGTTGTTGTTGTCGTTGCTGCTGCTGCTTGTGTTTCTCTGTTGCAACAAACGCTGCGCTATGCTTAATGCAAATTTTACTTATCAGTCGGGTTTTTAATAATATGACTGCGAATGTAAGCGACGAAGATAGCACATTTAACTAAGTGCAACGGCTGGCCAATTACTTACCACAAAGATTATTCAACTCCTTATGGCAATAAAAACTCATGTGGCATACAACTAGAGCCCGACTAGAAGATACCCTGAACCCAGGTGTACCTTTAATTCAAGTCGTTTCAAATGTGACAAGAGCTGTAAACATCTTAATTGAAGCATATATTGTTATAATGAATCTGAATATCGATACATACCCATTTTCGATTGGAACAAAAGATATTCTCTCTGGATTATCTCCTTTCATCAGTAAGTTTGTCAGATTATCGTTCAACAACTTATCGCTTGTCATATTCTGGATAATTTTTGCTCTTTTTTTGGTTTCTATTGTTTTTTCGTATCTTGTGATTGCCAAATTGTGTCACAACTATTCCATTACCCGCTTATTCCGTTGGTGACAAAACGTCGACATCTGTATATATACATACGTATATAAATATATATGTATAATACATATACAATTTCTCAAAAAGGGCTATATGCAGGACATTTTTGTGCAAATTCTTGTGATTGCAGTGAATAATATTTTTAATGCAAATAACCAGAGTGAAGAGTGGGAAGGGGGTCGTGTGTCGAGGGTGCGACAACTTGACAGCGCGACAGCGAGAATAACGATGAGGCAGTGGCATTTGCAAAGCTGCAGTGTGTTGAGCAACGGTGAGGCAAGAATGGGGGCAGCAGGCGTCGCCTCTTTGTGCCCAGCAATACGAGCACATTTCATTCGTTTTCTTTTCCATTTCAATTGTCGTCAAGATTGCAGCAGCAGCAGCAGCAGCGGCTGTAATGTTTTCCCTCCACTCCCCTCCCCAACCAAGTATGCCTGGGCTTGGTAATGAAATTTGGTTCATTGTTTCTGCTCGTCCAGGGCAATTTTTAACTAAATGTCAAAGTTCTCGTTAACAATTTAAATTCAATTTCGCGCAGATTAAGTCACATTTTGTGCAGCATACATTTTGGGGCAACATTTACATTGAATGTGCTTTAAATATTAAGTTGCTTCAACTGGAGTTTTCAAAGAGTTTTCAAAGAGTTTTCGTAGAGTTTTTAAGCCTGAAAATAAATGTAATAAATTAAAATTAAAATAAGTGCAAATAATTATATTTGTAAATATTTTAAGTTTTTAATATGTGATCAGCTCAATAAATGGTTCTTATTCGCTGCATTTTCCACTTGATTTCGAAAGCTGGAATGAGTAAATTTATATAATATATATTTATATATACAGATATATATATATATATATATTTGCTTATGTTTGCTTGTTCAGGCTGTTTCTGTGCGCATCTTTTATGTTCATCGGCTTGTCAACATTGTCATCGTTGTCGTCATTGTCATCTGAAATTCATTACGGACTCCTTGCTTGGATGGATAGTTGGGCGTGTACTTCAGTTATGGACGGAGGGACAAGGAGACGGATGAACTGCACTTGATTATTATGCATAGCAAGTAATTTGTTATCTGTGCTGTTGCCGTTGCCGCTCGCATTGTTTTTGGCCATTTGCTATTAATTCGCTTGTAGCCAAATGAAATTGCACTTTTGCATGTGTCGTCCGTTTACTCTGGGCCCCAACATTTGGGTCAGATCCTTTTATAATAAGTATATGTGTTTAGAGCAGCACACACATAGGACATAAAACATATGTATACATATATATATATATATATATATAGTCTCCTGCCCATTTAGGTTTATTTATTTTACTTTCCACAACATTGACGACGTAACCTAATTTGTTGTTTCCCACCCGTCTTCTGTTTGCTGCTAATTTATGCAAAAATCGACCCCAACAAGCCAACTGGCAATATTTTAGCTATTCAACAACAAACACACAAACACAACCACACACACACACACACACAGATGCACATCCTTTTTTGTATAAGTACACAGGTTTAGTGTATGTCGAACATGACCAAATTCCCATCAGGTCAGACTCAACATATTGTATGCTAATGCTTTAATGAATCTAAATATATATATATATACATATATGGATATATATCAAAAAGTTTAACATGTGTTCGTATTTAAAAATCAATTGCTACAAACTTGAATATAAGTTTATTATAATATGTTTTACTTATAATCTGTTTTTCATTTCCAGTTTGACAAAAGGTACACGTATATTTATATATAAAATATGTGTCCAAACATTTTTCACACTTTGTGGAATTTAAGCTGAAAAGTAATAAGTCTGTCGTCGAGTGAGCTTGACTATGAAATACCCTGAATCCAGCTGTTGAATATAATATTCTTGTTTTAATTATATTTAATTACTTCTGGCACCTACAGTCTCTGAGATCCGCGTGCTTATACAGATATATAGAATAAAGACTCGACTACTCATGCTGATCAACAATATATGTATATATATATTACATACTTTTGGACAAAATCATTATACCCTCTTACCTCTTACTCTTTCAATGGGTTCTGGGCAAACAAATGGCATGGTGTGAATCTAATAAAACTGAATTGATTTAAAATTTTAAATTTGATAGTGGCCATTTCTAATTCAAAATGCAAATTGTTACAAATTACACATAATTTCATTTGACAAAAACTACAAAGTAAATTTGACACTTAATTGCAGGCAATCAAAATGCGAATGCAGTTGAATATAGTTAAACTTAGCTGAGTTAGGTAATGGTAAATAATAAGCGAAGAAATTATGAATCACCTTTGAGTATTCGAAGACACTTCAAGAAGAAGACAACGGAAATTGGAAGCAAGATCGAATCGAAACGAGAATCGAGATTTTCCGTTTGAGTAAATATTAGTACACTTTCGAATATTGAACTAACCAATCATTAGGCAATGAATATCGATTGAATCATTTGAATCATTTGCGTTTGTTTGTCCATTGTGCACATTCAGTGAACTGTTTATGTATAAACTTTTATGCACACAAATTGAACGGGAAATGAATGTGCGCCCATTCAATAAAATGTGTGCAATACAAAACCAGGATATATTGTTGCAGACACGAACACACACAAGCGAACAGGAGCAGACATGCAAAGCATGTGGGAAATATAATAAATAACTATTTTTAATATGAATACCCCAGCCATACACATTTAAACGGTGTGTGTGTGTGTGTGCGAGTGTGTGTATGCTCATTTGCCAAACTATGCAATATGAGCACGCGTCACTTGAAGCCCAAAGGACGAGGCTTGAAGTGTGTGTGTGTGTGGGTGTGTGCGATGACTCTCTGGGTGAGTTGTGTGCAGGTAAAGTGCAACAAATTTCATACTATTGAGTGGTTTTTGAGTGCATTTGAAATAAATGTTATCAATGAAGTTGCATACTTTATGGCGCTCCATCGACCCGACCCGACCCTCAATTCCCCATTGGAGTGAGCGCAGGGGTTGTCTCGGCTAAAACCACATAAAATGAAACGTTTTCAAGTTAAGTGCAGTCGAAGTGTGTAAAAGCCAAGCCAAGCAGTGAAAGCAAGACTGAGACAGAGACAGAGACAGAGACAGAGAGACAGAGAGAGAGAGAGAGAGAGCAACGAGTGTTTCAATTTGTTTGATGGAAAACCAATTGTGAGACCCGGTTTATTTGTCAAAAAAAAAAAAAAACCATGAAATCACTTAAATGTCCTGGACAGTATCATCATCTTCATCATCATCATCATCAGCAGCAGCAGCAGCAGCAGCAGCAGCCGAACCATTAAAGTCCAGAAGCATTTGTCAATTTCCGATTAAAGTTCACTTTTAATTAAAAACAAAACCAAATAAATCAGCTCAAAAAAAAAAGAGAAAGAGAGAAAAGAGAAAAATAAAGCAAAACTACACTCTATGATATATATAGTTTTTTCCCTGAGCAGCAAAAAACAGATCACAAAGAGCACTAAATGATGTTGGGGGCAAACATAAAAAAGAAAACTGCTGAAAATCTCGCAATTTGCATGGCATGGAAATACATTTGTGCTGGGCGTGTTTTTTGATGTGTTGATTGAAATGCTTTCACATTTTTGATATGCACAGATACTCTCTTTGCTCGCTGGCCCTTGTCCAGTTTAAAAATAAATGCTTCAAATTGACAAAAATAAAAATGTAAATACCAAAAATGGGAAACAAGACTTGTAAATTCCATTACGGCAGCCAGTGAACGAAATTAAAAAATAAAATAATAAAATAGGACTGATGGACGGACAAGAAACGCCGCATCATTCCTTAAATCAATCGCGATTTTTGTCAGCGGGATAATCTGGTCACTGGTTTTTGGCTTCTAGTGTTTTTGGTTTAATCAAATGAAAGTGTTCGATTGAAATACTTAATGACAACTATTTTCGAAGTCATTCGAGTTGTTGATTGAGAGAGAGAGAGAGGTTAACATGGTCAGCGAGAAAGAGTGAGGGGAGATAGAGGCATATAGAAGAGTTGGAAAGAAAGTTTGATCAGAAATTCTATTGAGCCTTAGCAATATCTATATCTACAAATATGTTTTTAAAAAAGTAGTACTTTAATTATGTTCTCAGTTTGGCATTTATGTTAACTGAGTTGCTTAGTTGCCTGTTGCTTATACGTCAGCTTATCTCCTGGGCATAACGTGATGAATATAAACGTGTCTCCTTGTTGCATGTTGACGTGTGCTTCGCACAATTAATTTTACCTTCGCTTGTCATTTTATTGTTTATCTACATAAACACGAGAACACGACAGGGCGGAAAGGAGCGAGAGAGGTGGTGAGGGGATGGGATAGGGACAGGGAGATGGTCTCACCCACATTGTCGACGGCCCATGTCCCTGGCCCGTTGGTTGTCAGAGCTATCGGAAGGATCTGCTTTTGGTCGTCCTGCTGTCGGATATCCTGTGTGCATGTGCCATGTTGTTGTTGTTGTTGTTGCTGTTGTTGTTGCTGTTGTTGGCGGTGCTCTGTTTGTCCGTTGCTCGGCTGCCACACCATTTATGCCATTAAGTCATTAGCTTTGTTTAACAAATAACAAACTGTCAATGAGTTGATTAACGATGTTTTTCGCATGAACTGCAATTAGCTGACGCCGTCGCTGCTGCTCCTACCCGGTTTGTTGATAAATGAGAGTGATTTTGTGCCCCCAGCATTGCCGCCTGTTGACTTGCTGCTAACTTGGCGTTGCCCCTCATCGCCACAGCCACTTGGCCAAGTTAGCGCAACAGCAACAGCAACACCAATCCCCTCTCAACTATCACCATTCGCCATCCTCAGTTGGCAATTATTGTGCCTTGTGATGAGCTGTGTTGACTGGCAAGCCGCAGTCAAAGTCAGCAGCTCTCGCGCTCATCGCATCGCATGGCATCGTCAAAGCAATTACTACCCGTTGACAAGTGTAATGTCAGCCAACTCCAGCCATCCTGTTGCTCCTGCCGCTGTCACTCACTCATTCACTCACTCACTCACTCACTCACTCACTTGCTCATTTACTCACTTCACGCACTCACTTACTTCCATTTCTCATGGCGACTAAACGACACTCGCCCCATTTCGATTTTTGTAATTTACAAGAGACATATGCACAGGAGCACACTTAGGTTAAAAGTGGGCCCAACACACAAAGAGCAAGGCCCTTAACAGCTTTTGGCTAATTATTTTAACACTTTTCTTATTGCCTGCTGATATAATCCGGTTATTTTTCATAGATTACATAACTTAAATAGACTACTAATCAAATCAAGTACTTAAAAAAAATAAATTTTAATTAATCAAACATTGTTATCATATAAATTTAATTCAAATCAATCATATTTTAGAGCCGGCTTATAGTCGTAGGCCCTTGTAGCTAGGCTAACTCTTGAGAATATTGTTGCACACTGTATATTTTATTGAATTAAAAAAAAATTTAAGTTAAGTTAAGCACATATTTATAAATAATTATATGAAGCACTTAAGCTTAAATATATTCCATTTCCCTCCTGTTCAAAATATATTAGCAGTGTAATTATTATGCAGAATATGTATGCACTTGATGTAAAACTTATATTTACCATGTTGACATAATGCCATAGACTATGTGCACAAGGGTTCGAGTGTTCTGGACAGTAGCTAAATACACACACACGCACACACACACACACACACTCACACACACACACTCACACTCACACACAATTCAACACGCGCACAATTGTGCACATAAAATAAATTAGTTTCTGCGCGTCGCTAATTGCCTTAGCCCAAAGTTAATTATGGCAAAAATTTGAAATTTTCGAAAATTGGACTTGTCAAAAACATTTTGACATTTCCCACTAGGAAATTAGTTTTACAAACTTTTCCGCTTCTAGTGTTTTACTATTGACGTCGCTTGCTCGCTTCATTGTTGGCTACTTTTCGCCCGGTGTTTGCTGTTCCCGACCATAATTATATATATGTATATATAATATTTAGCTGCTAAAACACTAAAAACATTAATGGCCAAATTGCATTATGTAAAATGCACTGTTGATTTCCATTTGCCGTAAATTATCATGGAGCCCCATTCAAGCTGATTAAAGCAAATGTAACCGCACATCTAATTAAGTGCAATGTTAATGATTGTGTATGTGTGTGTGTAAGTATGTGTGTGTGTGTGTGTGTGTGTGTGTGTGTGTTTGTGTTTGTCGAATTATGTTACATAATTGCATTAAAATTGCACTTGCATTTAAATGTAGCAAATGTTGCATCTAATGCACCCACTCCTCTATTCTCCAGTCACTCGAATGGGCTCACAAATGAATTTGCAAAATTTCAGTTAAAATAAAATTAATAGCTTGCCGAAAAGTGTACAATTAAAATTGACTGGTGCTGTCTAAAATAGAATATAAATAGAAATTAGAAAGCATGCAAATTTAATAAAACCCACACGAGTAGTCATAATAAATTAGATATAAAAGTCATGATTTATACAAAACTGTTATTGATGGTAACAAAAAACCAGGTGCCAACTAGCCGACTGATGTTATTATAGCAAAATTCGTTTAGGTTTTGCTTTTGAATACCAAAGCTTTACAAAATAGATAAAAATGTTTGGATTTAAAATTGTTTTTTTTTTACTGAGGCATTTTTAAATGCAGATCTCGATCCTGCACAACCGATCACAACCGATATCGCCCCTAGTGAGGTCCGCTTGCAGATTCGCAGGCTAAAGACCACTAAAGCCCCTGGCTATGATGGCGTCGACTGCAGAGTTGCTGAGGCCCTGCCCGAGAAGGGAGTAATGTTCTTGGTGCTACTCTTTAACTTCATCCACCAGCTCGACTAGGAGTCATCCTTTAGCTAAAGTTTTCATTAAATAAATCGTTGACGACTTAGATATTCCACCCAGCACATTGAATAAGCGCTTGATTAGATTAGAGGAAACTCTGCCTTTTCCCATAATTTTCAGAACCTCTTACCAGGTCACAGTGTGAGGTTAATGATGGGAATATCCCGAGCGAATGCTGTATAATTATTATGAGTGGTTCCAATTAAAGAATGTACTTTATATATATATGTATATATACATATATATTTAATGTGTGCGAGTAAACAGATTAGTGATTTCCAAAAATCTGTGTTCCTAGTAAAAAGATTAGAATATTATATAGATTAGAATATATTATACCCATCAGCAGAGTGTAAGCTGCCTATAAATTGGACAGTGAGCGGCTCAGTTTCTTTAGTCTTGAGTGATCTGTGATCATTTAAAATACTTATTATATATATATAAATCTATTATTCTGAACAGAATGTTGTTTCAATTTATTTGCACTGTGTTCCTCTTGTACGTATATGTGCTTAAGAGTGCTGTGGAGTGTGTTCCTAAAGATGACATTGAAAAAATTAGGTTTGTGTTGGAAATTTGACTTGTATTTCGAAAACATTTGAAAGATTCTTATCACCATATACACAGGCAAGTCGATAAAGTGAAAAGATTGGAGTGCAATTGCGTCTTAAGCATCTCAGAACAAGAACTTCGGAACGATTTGCTGAAAACGCTTATGGATGAATTTAAAGGGTCGACAACCGAACAGTGCAAGTATGCAAGTAGTTGTGCAGAGGCTGCAGCTCGGAGTCGTCGCAGTAACGTGTATCAGATCATCGTGCCCAGCTATAGTCAGTCTCCGTTTAACGTTAGTTGCGACGAGGAAACACAGGGCGGGGGTTGGACAACTGTTCTGAGGCGTCAAGATGGAAGTGTGGATTTCTATCGGCTGTGGAAGGACTACAAAACCGGCTTTGGCAATTTAGCTGGCGAGTTCTTCATCGGACTGGAGAAGCTGCATCACCTGACCAAAGCGGGGGATCAAGAATTACTTATAACAATGACGAACTTCAAAGGAGAACATAGGTTTGCAAATTATGATCGATTTACAATCGGAAGCGAAAAGGAAAAGTACAAATTGAGCACATTGGGAAAATACTCTGGAAATGCAGGCGATTCCTTGAGAATTCATTTGGGTCAAAAGTTCAGCTCACAAGATAATGACAACGATGCAATTCAAAACTTACACTGTGCTAAAGCATATCATTCCGCTTGGTGGTTTAGAAAATGTTTGTCCAGGTAATAATTTAATGTAATGTTTTTATTAGTTAACAATTATATCTTAATATATGTTTATATTTGACAGCAATCTGATGGGAAGGTATGTCTACAATAACGGAGACATTATTTGGGTGACCTTTACGGGTAAATATGGCACACTAAAACGTGTCCAGATGATGATAAGGCCGAGAAGAGATTGATATAAAAGCTGCATGCACACCAAAATGAATATGAGATAAAAACGTCGAACCATCTGAATCCGAATAATAAAGTCAACAATTTGTTTTTTTTTCCAAGGAAAATTATAAATATAAACACGTATCTCGATATAAAAATATATCTCGAGCACAGATTTAATAATTGCACTTTGCCAAATAGAACAAATGTAAGAATCAGAGTATATAACAAATGTAGCAAAAGTATATATAACGATTCGCGCGAATACAAATTTGCAAATTTTGCAATATCAAAAAATGGTTAGTGTTTTTTGATGTGGATGTAGCCAATAACCAAATTAGGCTTAATTAATTTAACTACTGTGCAAGGCAAATATCAAATAGTGCAGTGTTCAAATTAAATGCTGCTCATTTCAAAGCAGCTCATCATCATGCAACAGCTTAACTCAAGGCAGCCCACAGTTGAACTCCGTCATCTCTCGCAACTCATTAGTCATGAGACATGCATACATGCATGTGTATGTCTTTGATTTAACACCTATACGGAGATGAACAAAAGCGCCATTAATTAGGAATGTTAAGATGATGAAAACTAATCTGCTAAAAGCTTGTGCTTCTGCTTGTACTTCTGATTCCGCTTCTACTTCTGCTGGCTCATTTGTCTGCCAGGTTTAACAGAGAAACGCATTGAGGTAGGATGGGGCTTTGTGCTTGGTGTGACATTGTTAGGCACCGGCTCACATGTGCTTAATGAACTCCAAAGCTGCTGGCTATATGGCATTTACTACTACGACAATGTTGCGCAGGATCAAATGCCCCAGATTCGACAAAACAGAACATAGCAGAACACAACGGCACAAAACAGAGCAGAGCCCAACAAAATAAGGCGAACTTGAGAACAACAAGCAAAAATCTGTGCAAATCACAAAATTTTGCTGGTCGAAAAATGAGGGCTGTGAAAACTGGGGCCGGCAATTGGTTGTTGCTGTGCCGGCGTGTGTGTCGTTCGTGTGTGTGGAGTGGAGGTGAAGTGAAAGCTGAAATCGAATCCGGCCACAGAAATAGGGGGAAGGACTGCTGCCGGTTTGACCATAAACTAAGAAAGTTGTATCGGTGTCAATACACTTGAAAAAACTATATGCTCTCAACTATTTTTGTCTAAGGTCAGATAGTTTTTTATGTACACGTAAAAGTATACAAAAACCTTGAATTTTGTTTAGACCCGTAATTTGGAATTAGATCGATGCCTTTTTAAAAATTCTGCTTATGCAAATTAAAGTAAGCTATTTGTTGGGTTAACAGAAATTAGATTTTCCAAATTCTAGGTCACGTATTTATCTAAGTGCAGCACTGTCTCTGCCTTTCGCTCTCTCGTCCTTGCGCGCTGTCTAGCATATCGCCTCGTCTGCATTCAGCTCGGGATGGCGATGCATGACGCTTGGCTGAGTGCAAATTCAATTAACTTGTTACAACACAATCTCAGGATCAGCTTCAGCATCTCTGCCGGCGATGGCGACGTCGACTTTGACTGCAGGCGTCATTGGGCTGGCTTTGAGATTGGGATTTGGATTTGCTGCACTAAAAGTACAAGTACAACTAAAACTATTCGAATGTAGCACAATTTCCTTGGCCATAAGCAGCAGCGGATGGCGGATTGCAGCCCACAGCCACAGCCACATTCACATCCACATCCTCAGTCACGTCAACGTGAATGTCCTTCGTTGTTTCGTTAGCCAGCGTTGTTTATTTTATTTAGAATTTTAATTCCAATGAAATTGGTTTACGGCGTCCAAAGCTATCCGAGTATATGTATCTATCATAGGATATGTATCCTGTTCAGTATCCATCGCCATATTTGACTATTCGATTCGAAGCACTTCTAAATGCATTTTTCTTATTCAATTAATAAAAGATTACCATCGTCATGGTCATTGGCCATTCGATTGACAGTGTCAGCAAATATTTTCAATTGCAACGTAATCCACACGGAACTTACAACCATTTTACTGGAGAGTCGAGAAATTGCAGTGAATATCTTAGCAGGCGAAAATTGAATTATTAATTAACTGTCAATTAGTTTATGGCATAAGCCAGCACAGTTCGATGTGAAATCAAACCGCAAATGAATATCAGAACAGGTGGCATGAAACCAGTTTAAGTCAACCAAAAAAATCCATGTTAAGCACAAGATTTGAACTCAATGCTCAAAATTGAAACTGAACCCGTTCTCGATGGCCCGCAGCAAATTATGTGAAATCTGTAAAATATGCGCTTTCTGCCACACATAATAAGTGGCACTGCGGCCTATTCATAATTCATGGCTTGGCCCATTTTGGGAAAGTAATGCGGGCTTTATGAATGCCTTTGCACCTGCAGGCTCAAAACCCCTAAAAAGCAAAGACGAATTTCCGTTGGCTGTGGAACAAAATTATAAAAAAAAGGCGAAGCGACAAAAGGCAGAGGCCAATGTCAATAGGTTTCAAATTAAGGATTAAACGAAGTTACGCCCCTTGAAAACGCCTGCGTCTCGACTTTCGTTCTTCTTTTCTTTTTCTTTTTTTGACTGGACTTGACTTGGGAGTCGCCCGAAGGCCAGCATTTAAATTAGTCTAAGAGAAGTGGAGAATCAAGTGAGACTGCGGTCCAGACGCAAAAGCCATCAAATCGAAAGCGAAAAAAATCAGTACACTGAACTCGTGCGCCATTTTTTAAGTAACCAAGTTTGCCATTGAGCTTTGACCTTTTTTGGTACATACTCTTGCTAGAGGGTATCACAATTAACTCATGCATTTTGACAAACCTTGGAGTTGGCTTAATAGATCATTGATGAGACTTATCTGCATGCTGCTGGCTGAAACTCCAGTCGAAAACTGAGTTTGATTATTCATATATTAACTAGTGTTAGGATATATTAACTTCGTCATGCCAAATATAGTTGTGGTGACTATATATTTGGTCTACGACTTGCAGAATATGATTTGCATACTGCTGTGGCGCAATGGAAACCTTAAATCATTTGGAGGCGACCAGTCTACCCTAATTTGTGTCTGGGCCAGCAGTTAGACTCTGATCCTTGGTACGTGCAACCAATTCCGTTGACTCAAATCGTTACCACAATGCGCGGCACGTTCGGCTGCAGTCTGCAGTTGGCTGCATTTGCAATTAGATCGACCACTGGGATTGGTAACTAACAACTGCAGCAGCCGAGGATTTGCAGTGATTTTGCTGGCGCTTGACAGTTAAACGGCGCTGGCAGCTGGCAGCTGGCAGCTAGAGGCGCACACAGCAGAATGCCAGAATCGAATCAGAAGTGGGTCTGAGTGCAAATCGAAATATCTATTCAAGGATACACAGCTGGTCAGACATTTGCAGCCAAATGCGCGCTGCCAGCAATCCTGCGACATTTTTATGACGTCTTGTTTAGGAAGACGGAGTGGAGTGGTGTGGCATGCTTTTTGCTCCTTGGCAAATGTCACCTTTCTGCGCCAGGCGACGCGTCCAAATCAACGTCACGTACCAAAATACAAGAAGCATAAGCGCTTCGCACGACTTGACGAATAGTTTTGCTGACTGCTGCACAACTTGTTACAATGCTACAATGCTAGTTTCTGCAGGACACCCCAGTGCTCAACCTCTCTCTCTCACTCTCCCCCTCTCTCTCTCTCTCTGGGCAGACCTTATGTGAGCTTAGGTTCAGCTACGTGCCAGCTCTGGTTACAAGTTCAAAGCAATCGATGATGGTTAGAGGCAAGGTCATGGGGGTCAGTCAGATTGTGCGGGCTGTCAGACATTTGGATGGCTGGCAAATTGGTTAACCTCACCTCAGCAGTTTGCCTGCATTTCTCAGACTTCAAATGTTTGTTAGTCAATGCCAATTAAGATCGTTTCGTTGGAGCTATTTTAAATTTCAATCCATCAGCAAAAGCTTGCACTGATTCTTGATGGAATTCAAAGGAAGGAAACCACATTGTTTTAGCTGCCCCACTTTTATTTTAATTTTGAGTCATCACAAACTGACAAGTTTAGAGAGACTGACTTTTTTGTGTCTTTTCAACTGCAGCTGCACATTGACAACATTCAAAAATACCTCAACAGACAGTTGCACAAATTCCATTGCTTCTAAAGCTGTTTTTGCTCTTCTCTAGTTTGTCAGCTGCCAACACAAAACTTGGAAAACAAATGAAAATAATCGAATTTTCCCTTGGAATTCGAACTTTAAAGCCAAGTGCTGCACTCAATTGAGCAATGATTTTTGTGCTCTTGCATTTATATTCGTTCTCCTTTTTTTGTGGCTGTAAGGCAAAAGCCAAAGTTCGTCATTTGTCTTTTCGATTGCGGCTAATGTCATTCTCAGTATTAAGACCACGTGTCCGAGTGTGTAGACAACGTCTACATCGGATCAGAAAGTTGCCTGTGCGTCTGCCCCTTGTATCTGGCCTGGGCACCATCTTTACGTTGTTGCACTTGCCGCACAAACTGCTGGGGTAAGTGTCTGTTCATTGGTTTGTTTCGCTTCAATCAGTTGTCGGTCGACTGCTTTCGTTAAGTGCCATCTTTGCATGTTGCGTCTGTCAACCAGCACCCCATTCAGTGAAATCCTCTACATCCTACACCCTCCACCCAGTCACACAACCTGTCACAGATCTCCGGCGAGAAAGCACGCAATGCATTCACATCACTCTCTCTCTCTCTCTGTCTATCTCTCTCTATCTGTCTACCTCTCTATCTTGTATCTTTTGGGTCTGTCAGTTGGCATGATTTGGACTTTTGATTACTTGATTACGTTTGCCATGCGTTTCCTCTTTGGCCAGGCTCCGAGCTCTGAGCCCCCATCTTGTCCATGTGTGTTGTGTGTTTGCTGGTTTTCATCTTCCGTTCCGTCTCGTTCATTGGCAACGCCTGTCACTCGACGGCTTCGTCAATGATTTAAATGGAGGTCAAGCCAAGTCTACTCTGATTGACGCAGTGCCATTAAAGCGTCCCCCTTTGGTCTTTTCCAGGCACATCTGTGCGCCAAAATGTAATTTGCACATTGATTACATGAACTAAATGTGTTGCGCTGCAATTTAATGCGTAAGTGAACTGAAACCGATCCGGCAATTTGCTGATAGTTTTGCCAGCAATCGAGTTGATGTGGCTAAACTTAAAGAATTTTTTGAGATTGCTATCTGAGCAGGGAATGAGAAATGAGAATAAATCTTTTCGCAATGCACTTATTTATACAATCTTATATGCTCTTATCTTATACTATTTCATATCACTTAAGGAAAGTTTTTTTTACGTTGAAAACACACATTGAATGTTTATCTTAATGTAATTAATTGTCCTCAATTGTCGCTCCTTAAACTGTCGCATTTAGCCGCCGGCTAAATTCGCTCACCTGATAATAAATAGATATAAATCTGTCAATGTGCCCCGACTGGCAATTTTCAACACTTGCCTATTAAAAAAAAAAAACTTGAACATTTTGCGACTCGTTGTTGACTTTAGCTTTGGGGCACTGCCTTTCACTGCGCTGCGCCCCTTACCTCCTCGTTTCAAAAACACCCCGTTAATTGTCCGCCACATGTTGTTTATTCTTGGTATTTTAAACAAAATAATTCATAAATTAATTTCAACATGTTGACACCAAAAAAAAAAAAAAAAACAAGTGAAAAGCAAGAGAAAAAATATTTTAAAATTGGACGAGTCAACGTTTAAGCGTTTATGAAAAATCACCTCATAAATTCACAACAACGTGAACACAACAATTATTTTCATGCGCGGGCCAACGAGTAATTGCAATATGTTCACAGGAATACGGGTGTGTTGGCCAGCGGGACGAGGGGGTAATGGGACCAGGAATATTACATGTCCACGTCAATGTTGCTTACGTGACTTCAGACAGAAAAAAAAAAAGTGAATATAAAATCCAAATTTATTTACTCAACAATTTGGCAGCCTTTTTGTTAACAACTTATCAAAATTATGACAAAATTGCTTGCCAATGCCACACATCCAGAGCGAGGGCCAAAACCATTGACGGGTTAAGGTTAAACCTACGGCGAGGTTAAGTCAAAAAGTTGTGCCAGCTCTTTAAACTACCAGAATGCTCTTTATGCAAATTGCGGATTACATATTTTAAATTAAATAACTTGGCTGAAATTCTTTTCGATTTCGATATGACTAAGTAAGTAATCTTCCTTTGGCTGGTTTTTGTTTCTAAAATGTATCTTTTCTCTGATAAACTTTAAGTTCTCGCCTCGCAACAAGAAGGCGGCTTTCAACGCCGCCACCGCCGTCGCCACCGCCGCCGCAGCTGATTGGCATTGAAGCACTTCATTATTGCAATTGCCCCATCGGAACTCGCTGCCTGCTCCCCCTCTCGCTTCAGTCAGTCGGAGACTGAAAGCCGCGAATTGAAATTTCACGCAAGTTAAACGCAATGGGAGCAGCCGAAAGGGCGGGCCCTTTCTGGTCCGAAGCGTCAATGGAGCCACGGGGGCTGGAAGGGACGAAGGCGGTTTTGTAGTGCAATTTAAATGTCGGCCATCGCCTGGGTCCGGTCTGGCGTCTGGGCGCGAACATGCTCCCGTTTGCATTGTTGACCATTGAGTGATGCAGCAAGTATAAACTCCTCCCCCCTACCTCCACGAGCAGCCCTTTTCCCCCGTGGTTCAGCCTGTTCAGCCCCCTTGTTTGGGTGCTGGGACCCTTCGCGTTTTTTCGCGCCGCACAAGCCGATAATTTATTAAAGGCGATTATTATAGCCTGGTTCGAAAAGCTCTCTCCCTGTCTGCTCTGGGACTTGCGTGCTCTGGTAATTTACTGGCCCTTCTGGGGAAACAAGTTTGCATTTGCTGCTGGGTAGCGGGAGGGGAGCCGGCGAGCCCGCCTAGCCTACCCTCGAGGGTCTGTTTTGGGTGCCATGCGTGATGTTGTACTTGCGGTATTTACATATGAAATGTGTTAAATTGAGCTCCTTTTTTGTATTTTGTTTTTAGCGCCAGTTTGTTTTAGCAAACAAATTGCTGACCCTGCCACACCACCCCGCCCCCGCCCCGCTCACACCACTCTTTGGTAGAGCAGCCCCTTCCATTTCTCTTGTTCACATGATTCTCGAATTATAGTTTCAACATTCCAGCAACTGAGATTGCACTATAATAATCGGGCCGCCGATTTGATTAAAAAATCGCACAATCATCGTACTGGACAAGAAGTAGGCAAAGATCGGAGAGGAGGGGGAAGGAAGAAGGTGGCGTCCACAAAGGGCCCCTTGTGTGTGGAGGGCTCCTTCAATCACTTGGCTAAATCAACTAACTAATGAAAAATTTGCATATCCACATGCTGCTCAAGTGTTGCGAGGGTAAAGTTGAACTCGATTTTGATTTTTCGTGGGCGTGGCAGCGCCCATACAAAGTGCATTCAACTGTAAGTTTTCTCAGCACATTTGTTGCATTGTTGCTTTGTAATACATACAAGTATAATTTTGCTTGTGTGTGTGTGTGTGTGTGTGTGTTGGTTTTTCGTTGAAAATGCGGCATGTGGAAATTTAATCGCCATTTATTTCACTTGTTAAAATGCTTTTGTTCAAGATGTGGAGCACAGACGGCCAAACTGCAATTTAAAGTACAATAATAGAGAATATTTATAGTGTACATACATGCATATGTACTGGTGTATATATATATATATATATATATATATATACAACCGAATACGTATTTAATTGGAGTACTGTGCGCTGTAAAAGGCAAAGAGTGGCTGTTGAGCATTCTCTTTTAAATTGATTGCTGAATTTCAAAGAACATTGCCGACTCACATTTAAAATGTTTTCTCTGCTAGACACAGAAAGAGAGAGAGAGAGAGAGAGAGAGAGAGAGCGACATAGAGAGAGAGAAGCTAGCATGAAACACTTCTGGGTTAAGCATACTCTCAACAAAGCCTTTGATGTGTCCAGGTTTTAAATTGTTTTTAATAAATTTGCAATTAAATACAAATAAAATTGATTTTTGGTTTGAATTAATGAACATTGCTTGTTCGAATCGAGACAGAGAATATATATCTTATGCATCCCAAACTTCATTCAACTATTTCCGTTTCATTTAAAACGTATTCAGTGAGAAACCCTTCTCAGCTTTATCTTCATCTCGACACGCTTTAACGAGCTCAGGTAAGTCGAAAAGGTCTGCCAATTAACGCCTTTGCCATAGTTGGTGTCATTATATGTTCCCATCAGATTGCTGTTGAATATATGTACATATATATTATCAGTACTTTTGCTCACTTTTCGAAACTGCACTTGTAAAGTACCTGTTATGGCAATGATTATACCACCAGGCGCCAGTAAATCGTTCAGCACAATTGCCCCTTTTAGATTGATCGTTGTCCCGATCCCGCGTTGAAAACTTTTGACCCGCATGATATCGCAAGTCATCGCCGGCATCACCAGAGTATTTGCCCAATACGACAATTTTGAAGTCTTTCGCTTCGCCACCGATTGCAAATCGAGCGTACTTTGCATACCTTTGTTCGCCTTTAAAATCTTCCATGATTATAAGCAGTTCTTGATTTATCCTTTTGGTCATGAAGTGTAGTTTCTCGAGACCTATGAAGAACTCGCCACTTAAATTGCCAAAGCCTCTTTTGTAGTCATCCCAGTAGAGAAAGAAATCCACACTGCCATCTTGACGCCTCAACACCGTTGTCCAGCCCCCGCCTTGTGTCTCCTCGTCGCAACTAACGTTGAAGGGATGCAGACTGTAGCCGGGAACGAGGATCTCATGGATGCCACTTTGACGACTAAGAACCGGCAACTCTGCACAGCTATTGGGAAACTGATTGATTTCGGTTTCCGGTGCAACATTTGCCTCTTCACATATCAGCGTTGATATTTTTAATAAGAATATAGTGCACACAATTCTTAGCAACATTTTTGCATTCAACATATTCAAATATTTACAAAAGACTAAAGAAGCTGAGCCGTCATGTGCTGAATTTATAGGCAGCAATACGGTTTGTCTATGCTAATCTAATCTTTGTCCTTGACCCACAAAGCAAATGGCAAATGTGAAATAATTTTCACCTTCTATAAATAATTAATCACAAATGTATTTATGCAAGTCATGCATATAATCTTAGTGATAACGACTCGCACGCTTTCTGAATCATCTTATGCGTCTTATCAGTAAATAATAAATAAATCAACGGAACAATTACAACTCACAATTGGGTCACTTTTTAATAGAAATGTCTGCGATTATTGTCGCATGCTAGTCGCGTGATGCGATAAGAGTCGTTGCCCGTCGAAAAATACGTCATATTTCTATAATCTGTTCATGAACCTATAGAGGCTAATATAATTTTGTAGTATTTATATATGTATAATGTTTGTATGCACGCTTGTGTAGCAAGCAGCTGATAACAGCAAGAGATTTGGGGCTTTATTGAGCAGGAATATAATCTTTTCAAGTATGCGGGGATTCGTCATCTAAAAGAAATTTGACATAAGAGATTTATAGAGATAGCTACAAGCTGCTCCTTTAATTGCAAACAACTGAAGTACTGCAAAAGAGCAAATGTTAGTGGATCACGTTTGATGTTTATTATTATTATATCAATTATATATTCATATATAGTCTGCAAGAGTATTTAATTTTTGGTGTGTTCTTACATTTTAAATATAGAAGCTTGTATCTAAGATAGTAAGAACTATTATAAAATCAGGCATAACTGGATCTTTTCCGCCTTAGGGGACTGCTGCAAGCTTCAACTAGCTTGTCAATTTCTGTTGATTTGGCCAATCCAGCAAATTTGGTGGATGCCTTCTTGGTTTTACGGCCCACAAAATTTCATGCAGCATTGGCAGCTCTGCTGTCTCCCAACGCAACTGGCCAATTTGACGGTGGTCTGTGGGACGCACAAATTGAAGACATGTGCTGAATTTTATGGCTTTTAAATAACAAGCCATAAAAGCCGCTATCCCAGCACAAAGGACAAAGGCAAGGAGTCAACAAACCGGAAATTGTCAAAGGAATCAAACTATGTACTTAAAACGAAAAACGAAATACGAAACAACAAAAGAATGAAAACGAAACGAAAACGAAAACATTTTGCAGTGCGTTCTTTTACATTCACAAATAGAAAGATACAATTTGAGGCCCAATTCCTTCGTCTTATATTTATTTCTTGTTTTTCTGACGCGACCTCGCCGTTTTTTATGCATGTTTTATGAAACGAACCCGTCGCGTGTTTCGGCCCATAATGAATGAATGCCTGAGTGTCTGTCTCTCTGTCTGTCTGTTTGTCTGACTGACTGTTTGTGTTCATGGCTTGATGGTTAAAATTACAAGTGTCCAGGGAATTTTCGGTTTCGGTTCCTTTCGGTCCTTCGTTAACTCGGCCACAGGATCAGACTCTGGCCAAGAATGAGAAGTATGTAATGAAAACAAACGAAACGAAACGCAAAATGCTTTCTTTTTTTTTGTGTTGTGTCCCATTGAGTTAGAGGCATGAACTTCACAGTACATTCAAAGGTGGGGACAGAGGAATGTAACCAAGAGGAGGACACTGGGTAACCGACCAGCAAATGCTGTTTACACTCTGCAAAAAAAAAGAAAAGAAAGGAAAACAGCTGAGGTCCTTGCGAATGAAAGAGAGCAAATAAAAGAGCGCTAACAAAACGAATTCCGATAGTCAAGTTAAAATGCTTGCAGTGATAATGACCAGAATCGCATTGAGGATGGGGGAGAGCGGGGATGAAAGCCAGTGGCAGTAAAAGCATTTAGATTTCACTTAAAAGAAACTAAATATGCAAAACGAACTCTCCCTCTCTCTATCTTCAACTCTATATATATCTCTGTCTCCCACACTCTCTGTCTCTCCTTGCTGAAGGTGTAAATTGAAGCAACAACAACAAGCAAAATCAGCATTAAGCTGCCGAATTCTTCTTTTTGCCGGAATCTTGTTGCTGTTGGTCAGTAAAATAGGGGTAAAATGGTTTTTCCTCTTGGTGGCTGTGCCTCACAATTAGAGCAGCTGAAAAGCGAACTAGGTAAAAGGTTTGCAATCTTCTTTAATTGTTGATGTGCGGCACTGCGGCTGACTGCCGCACTTGAACACTACACTAAAAGTCGGTTGTCCACTTTTTTGCTGTTGGTCTGGTTTGCTCAAAAAGTTGCAGCTCAATTGAGTTAAACTCTGACAAGCAGGCTGAACCAAATTGAATGGGCTGGCAACTTACACGATTTTTTACATTCAAATCGGGCTTCGAATTCACCAGAAGTGTTAAGAAATATTTCGGCTTAAAAAGTGTTGCAACTTTTGATGATTCAAGTTTAGGTATAAGTTTGCCTGACTTATTTCCCGTTAAGAAATTGCAAAACTCATCGCAACATTATTATGGATAGTTATAAATATGTATATAAACTATTGGATTGCAAACAATCTCTTGTGATACAGCTGACTTGACATAAGTAATTTATAAGAAATATCCCTTAGAATGGAATGACAAGTTGACAGATATTAACATATTGTGTCTGGCTCTATTTCATTTCACTGAACAATGCTTAAACTATTCAGTTTACATTTGTCTCCCCATGTGACTTAACTCTTGCATTATCTACAAGACCCCACTTCCCAATCTTTTTTGTAAGCCTTTAGTTGTTGCCTATCTGTCGATATAAGCGATAATCGTCAGCTTTGGATCCAACATAAATCACTGGCGCTCTTTCGTCCATCCACTAACGCGATTTATTTAGTTTTATCAGTTTTCCTGTATTTTTTTTTTTTGTTTGTTCTATTTTTCTATGCGCCTCATAGTTTTATGAGAGGCGTGTTGGGTGGTTGGGCAAAGTGCGCCAGGGGCACAGTGTGACAAAATCACTTGAGCCGGCTTAACGAGGCTTGTAATTGAATTATGCGATTTTATTGTGATTATTTCAGAGCTCAGGGCTTCACAATCTGCAGACAAACTGGCTGCGTGCGTGAACGATGAGACAGAGATATAGACAGAGAGAGAGAGAGAGAGCGAGGGCGAGAGAGTAAGATTGGGGGTCTTCAGAGTTCGTAAAGTTGTCGCTCTGAGTAATGAGATACGTAAAAGTTATTTAAACTTTTAAATCCGCCTCGCTGCCTTTTACTTCACGTATTTGCTCATTTTGCGCTTTCCTCGCCACTGCCACTGAGCCGCCCTCTCAATTCCCCTTCCCCTCTTTTCGTATGCTATACACTTTTAGCAGCCACATCCTAAACGTCCCGGAATGTCGGCTAGTTAAACGTTTGAAAAGTTTGCCAACTGAATCGCTGAAATGATTTGGAAAATTACAACAACCAGCCGGGCCAAGACAGCAACGAATACGACAACGACAACGACAACGGCGACAGACACAAGGAAATACAAATGAGTCGGCGTTGATGTTGACGTTATACGAACCCTTCCCCATCACAGTGCCGCCGCAACTACCCCAGTTCCACTCGGAAATTCCCCAAAGCCCGGCCAAGACTAGCGGCTGGCATTCGCCCGTGCATATTCCACATACCAGGGCAAAGAAAGGGTTGATTGGCATTTCTCGCAGAGTAAGCAGAAAGCCTTTCTTTTTTCTTTTTGCTCTTTGCTTTTTTTTCTGCTTTGCTGTATTTTTCGAGAGCCCAACACCTACGAGCAGCTGTGGGGATGGGCGGGCAGTTAACTGCCGGCAAGTGTTTCAGTTTTTTTTTTGGTCTGATTGCAAGTACGAGTACTCGTTCTCATACTCATTCTGGTACTCATACTCATACTGCTGTTTGCCAGACTCTTTTGCCTCCTTTTGTCTGTTGGCCGTGTGCGGGTGTTTATTTGAGCAGCGCTCTCCTTTCGGCATTTCTCTCAGGACACAGGACTCAGTACTCTTTACCGGTGCCTATGCTTTTGCCGAAAATTCATTTGTATTTCGAAATCCCCTTTTGATGAACTCAACGTTTTCGTGTTTTGTCTGCATTTTTTTCGTTTGTCTCTTTTTCTTGCGATGGTACCTCCCCCCCCACCCTGGGCCATAACTCTTGCGCCCAACTCGATGCGCCACCTGGGTTTTAATACGATTGCCAGATAAATATTGGTACCATTCCATGTACTACTTTGACAGTGCCTGCAAAGCCGCTTTTGATTAGTTCGCCTCTACCGAACAACAACAACAACAACAACAATAACAACAATGAAAATCCAAGTTCAGACAGAAATTATTTGTCTGGCTGAAATCTGAACGTGTTTTTATATAATCTAGGGCAGAGGCGTTGACTAAAAGGGATTTGATTAAGCAGCGTAATTTCCACATGCTCGTAAGAGCAAACATTTTGTCGCTTATTAATGTTTCAAATTGATGAAAGTATTTTGAATATCTGACAAGCTTTTTCAGCAACTGAAGCTGGGCTTAATTGAATAATTATAACATGCGAAGATTGTCCATATAGATAGGCAGCTTCAGCTTCAGCAAATCAATGGGTTTTTAAATTGCAGCAACTGAGACTGGCTTTAATTGAGTAATAATATTAATAATTATACAGCTAGAATCTCGATAACACACCGATTTTATCATCAGCACACTTTGCTATCAACTTTGGCAAATCAGCAGTAATTTTTGAGCCCCCTTCTTGAAGCAGTGCAATGCTCTGCATGATTTTCACACAACTGCCTGTCGTATCGGTTGGTGCAATAAATTATCATTGTAATGTAGATTTGTGCGAGCTGCCAGCAGCGACCAGCACCTGTCAGTTACCACCTCCCCAGACTGCCCACAATTAGCGTCTTACTTTATGTTGCGACTGCTCCATGATTGCAGTCAGACCCTTAAAAAGAAAAAAAGAAAAACTTTAATTGCTCTTCGGGTCGCTGGGGTGGGAAGATGGCCTGCCCGAAAACCGATTTGTTTGATTTATGGGTGCTCCCGAAACACCCACCCTCCACACACTATGAGTATATATATATGTATATATCTATATATATATATATATATGTGTACACCTATAATGCGCACTTATAGTGGCGAAATTGAATCAATAAAGCTTGCATAAAAAGTTGGCGAAAATAAATTATTATATTTTGCCCTGCCCCCTCTTTTCAGTTGCAATTAATGTCAGACACACAGACGACAGCTACGAGGACGACGAAGACAAGGACGGTCGCAGAGTGGAATAAAAAACAATAAAAGCGAATTACATTAAAATTACACAATCAGCAAAAAGCAGCAGCAGCAGCAGCAGCAGCAGCAGCAGAAGTAGCAGCAACAGAAGCAGATTCAGCAGCAACAGTCGTAGCAGAAATGGAAACCTTGTTACGCTGTATGGCAAAAAAGTAAAAAAGAAGCGAAATGATTCCACAGTGGGCGATAGGTTTGTCAGAGGGGTGGTTGGTAGGGGAGAAGAGAGCTTTGAGGCAACAGGTTCTTGAACCAATTGAAAACGTTGTTAAACGAGTTTTAATTAGACAGCAAAAGCTGGAACAGCTACAGTTACCAAGGGCCCATAGTCGAAGTTGGCCCAAATGGCAAACAATGGAATATAGTATACAGCTGAAAGACAGAGAGAGGGAGGGAGAGAGGAAAAGAGAAGAGATTGAGAGACAGAGATGAAGGTAGAGTAAAGAGATCCAAGGTAATTTCAAATCATGAGCAAAGCACAAATGGCATACTAATTAGATGTGGCCGGCTGGCAAGGACTTTAATGCGAATGATGTGCGAAAAAGTGTGAATGATGTATTAGTGGTTAGAGCCCCTATTACCATCCCCCCTCCACCACTGCCCTTGATTGAGCCACCGCTTTTGAGAGCGCATCAAAATCAAATCGGAATTGCAGCAAAAGAAGTTCGCTTAATTACTTTCTTTTGCGAATTAGCAGCGCGGAAATAACGAAGGAAATTAAGACGAGCGAGTGGACAAACGGACAAATGGACAGCCTGAAAAGCATTCACTATGGCGATTAAAGTAGCTAGAGTTGCAAACATTCACAGTACTCGACGCACAATTCCATTAACTGAACTGCTTTGGGCTGATGTTGCCAACGATTATGAACTAAGTAGAGATTATTAACTGGTAAGACGAAAATGGATATGAAAATGGAAAATGGTTGTTAGAGTGAATGCCATCAGGCAAATAATGTATGCTTATGAGATGCATCTTTACACTTGGTCAATTTGCCAGCAAAATCTGTACGCAACAGTTTGACATCCAACTCAGGTCAGGCCTTGCTGCAAACAAATTGGCCAGGCATGTCATTTTCACACCTTTCCTTTAGAAGAGAGACATAGTGTGGACATGTCCATTATGTCATTTATACACTCTTAGTACAACGTAATTTGTAGCACCAAGCGAATGGGAACCTTACCACCTGAATTACTGTACATTAGATCTAGTTTTGCCAATCAAACAAAGTTCCGGCTCAGTAAGATTAATAGGACTTCTGCAGAAGCTGTCCTGACGTAGAAGAAGAGAAATCCATTCATCACATTCTCTGTCCTTGTCCAACCCATGTTGGGAAAAGACTACAATAATTTGGGGTCTTCATTTGTTGCACACTAATCGAAGAATTCCAAGCAAGGAAACTGACTATGTTCATCAATGTCATGGACTGGAATACTTTGCCTTAAATTAGTGCGGCTGGAATGAAAAAATAGACTGGTGCCCGAATTAGAGTTAGGCGGCTTACTCTTCCTTCCTTTGCCTACGTTTGCTAATTTACCAATTTTTTTAATTTATATTATAAAATAAATAACTTCCGACTTTTAAGCTCTTAACTGTCAATTAAAGGCCAATTAAGGAAAAGTTGCTTGAATAAAACATGGGCTCCGCACAGACTTTAATGAAGCCATCAGCCAAGCGACACCTTTAGTTGACCATATGCAGCAGTTAGCCACGTTTTAGGCTCTGTCCCTGTCCGTGTCCCTGTCCCTGTCCGTGTCCCAGTGCCTGTCCACAGTTGCCGTCAGTCGTGGTGGGCCCACGAGACGAATCAGTGGGACAGTTGTCCAACTGTTGAGATTGATTGAGCGTAACCTCGACGCATTTCTCATTGTCGTTGCGAATTGCTGAAATTTCTTGGCGTTTTCACTGTGTTAAATTGCTGGCATTGCTCCAGCATGCTCCAGCCAATGTCCAGCCTCCGATCCCCCTTTGTGTGCCTGCGGCTCCAACAATGTCGATGGCAACAGCGGGCAGCGATGCATGCCCTCTCGTTTGGTTAGGCCATCCATCTGTTTGAGCCTTCTACTACCACTACTACTACAACTACAAACATGGACTCGATTCTGCTCGCCAGCTGCTGGCGGTAACTTTTGAGCATTTCGGTGGCCAGTGACCAAGAGTGTCCAAGGGGTTCTCTTTGGCTGTCAGCTCGCTGACAGTGGAATTGATTTAATGCTTTTTTGTGCCCCATCTACAGGTGGAGTCCCACTCCCTCTCGCTCCCTCCCCGTCTTTTAATTGGCCCCACTTTGACGGTGTTTATTTATGCGTTTCTGCTTGTCCACTTTTTGCTCAAACGAAACATTTTAATTATTGCCAAGCGAGCCGAGCCTGATACCAACAATCGAATGGAAGCAGAATAAAAAATGATAAGCGCATAATTGCCATCAATTAAGTTGCCGCACAAGCAAAAATAAAAAACAGGACACCTTGAGTGCTCAATCGAAGCAGTCGCTGTCATCTGAATCCCCACTTAATTCAGCAACTAGATCAGCCTGTTGTAGCAGACAAATCCAAGAAAATTGTTGTTAATTGACTGCTGAATGTGGCTTTAAGTGCGCCTAATGCCAATTAAGATAAATATTTGACTCAGCACAAGCTAGCTTAGCTTTCGCTTTGTTCATTCCAAAAGCTGCACAGGTACTTATTTTAATAAGTTTAATTGTAGAAATTAAATTACAGCCTCCAGCTTACAGCTGAATTAATAGCCATGGCAACAATGAACTTGGGATTGGGTGAATACTTAAAGTTGGCAAGAGAATATTTCAATTTAAAGCAATCTCAAATACCAAGCAAGCTTTCCATTTTCCGTCATTTTTTGGATTTCTTGGCACATAATATAATTTTACATAGTTGACTCTCAGAAATTAAGATTGTTAAAAAAAAAAAAAAAAATTTTGAGTTTTTATTAATTTTTTTTTTTTACGAAATAAATTTGTATTTTAAACCCCAAAAATGAACATGAATTACAACAATAATATCCCTTACGAGGCGAACTACCCTGATGAGGTGTGTATTGATAATTTTGGGGTAGCAACCTTACTATAAGCCTTCTCGAGCTGCACGCAGATGATGGGCATGCAGCAGATGGGTGTGCAAGGAGCTAACCAAGGACTCATGCCAATGAACATGCCCATGAGTATGCCAGCAACTACGGGCATTCCGCCGAACCAAATGCAGTTGCCCATGGGCAACAACATGGGGCCGATGATGTCAATGCCGGCTGGTGGTCAAATGGGTGCCTATCCGATGCAGCGGACCATGATGCAGTCACAGCCGATGGGCATGATGCCCGCAATGCAAGCGATGCAGGGCATGCCACAGATGCAGCCGACACAGACCAATCAAGTGTCCATGTCGATGTCACAGCTACCGCCGGGGGCTGTGACGCCCTTGAGTAGCGTCTCGGTGATGCCACTGATGGGCGGCGGTGCTGGTGCCATCGATGGCGGTGGCATGAATGTGGTTGTGCCCGGCCTGCAGCCAATGTCCGCCATGTCATCCCAACTGAGTGCCAATAATCAGGGGCAACAAATGCATCATGGTCGTATGGCTGGCGGCGATTCTGCTGACGGTCAATCCAATTGGAATGCTGGCAACCAAATGATGCCAAACAACATGTGGAACTATACTCAGGGATATCCAAATGTGCAGCAACAACCACACCAGCAGCAACATCAACAGCAACAGCAACAACAACAGTTCTTTCAGCACCTGCAACAGCAGGATTTGCAACATCAACATCATCAACAACAACAGCAGCGAATGAAATCAAATTATAACTATGGCTGCAACAACAACAACTATAGGGAGGCTGCTCGCAACGGCTTAAAGTAAATAACCTAAACAAAAACAACAATTCTAAATCATGGCTATAATCATGTTGTTGCTTTCAGCTCACCTTCAATACACTCATTGAGATTGAGAGCTAGCAGTGGATCCATCTCTGGTAAGCAGCAAAACAATATTGATTACTCATTGCAACATAGCCCATAATTCGAATCGCGTTTCTAATCTTAAGTATTAAACTCGAGCTTGTTAAAAGTACCAAGTTTTTGAAAATTGGTTAAGTTCCGACATAGTTATATCATTCAAAGCTTCCGACTCCCTATTAAAAGCATATGTTTAAATCGATCTTTAACAATTTGAATCGACTAAGAATCGCTTTTCCGACTTTTAGTGTATCAAACCAATGATTGAATGATTTTCCAATTTGAATGCAGTATCAATTTGCGATTTTTCATCAAAATATTCATCAACTGTTTTCTACTTTTTCATTGCAGGCAAGAAGATTTCGCATTGGCGCTAATGTCTCGAGGTTGTGCTATATTTGTTCCTATGACTTTCGATATAGTAAAAATTTTGGTGTTATTTGCACAATAATTGAATTTGTATACAGTATTCGGTTTATGTGAATATAGTCTTGGAAATAAGTTCATTCTTGTCAAATTCTAATTCTTTAAGCAGTCTAAGCCAGCTTAAGGAATATCTTTATTCAAATCTAAAACCATTTCATGCTAAATTCATGATGGCACTTCTGAGGATAACCAACAATGAGATTTTCTCGCTTTTTGCTAAAAGTAAAGGGAGCCTCAATTTAGAAGCAGAGCTGAGCTTTCGTATAATTCTTTAGTCAACCACAGCCGCAGAGACCGCAACTTCAACAACAACAACAACAACAACAACAACAACAACAACAACAACAACAACAACAACAACAACAACAACAACAACAACAACAACAACAACAACAACGACAACAGCAAGAGACACAGTTTGTGGAGGGGTAAAGTAAAAGTTTTCACAATTTTCGCTGGCGGGCACAAATGCATTTGGCGTCGGGTTTTCACTTTGGCTGCGGATTTTTAGCATTAAACGCTTTGATTTATGGCATTCAGACATCAAAATAGGCAACATGTTGCAATAAGCCAGCAAGCTGGCTACGGGTCTACAAATATCAAGACATTTGGCTAAAAAAAAAAAAATTGAGCCAAGCGAACCGAACAAACGACGATGAAAAATTTATGCTGACCGCATGATGAACGCATAAAAAATGCTGCCAACTTTTGGCCAAAATGCAATCCAACTCGTTCGACCGTATATAAACAATGGCTTTATCGAGTCAACGGCATCAGCTGGCGTTACGAGGCACCACTTCTGTGTACCCAGTGGGTCGTATACTTAAACAAACATATATCCATATATATATATATATATATATATATATATAGTTATATACAAACATATACGTTGCTGCTCGTTAGATTCTGGGCAGCGAAGGTGTGAATATTTTATGGGACACTCTTTTTGGCATCATAAATCTTTAAGTTGTTTATTCAAGCCAGGTTTGCATTTGCCACACTTCAGAGTGGGTTTTTATATTCTAGCTGCAGTCGCTTCACTTTTTGAGCAACGTGTCGCCAATTGTGGCCTGACAACTGAACTCAACTCAACTCAACTCAGCTCGGCTAGTTGGCCCCATTTGTAATTCCTTGTCAGATATTTTAATTGCGATTTAATTGCTTTAAGAGTGCTTTAAACTGTGCGAGAAACTCTGTTTTTTAAGCCAGCGCACAATATTCGTGAGCACCTGTAAACATTTTATGAGCATACTCAAACTCAACTTCAAGATTATATTAACTTGAGACTGCCAAAAGTGAAATGCACATCAAGAGTAAATTCCTGCAAAACTTTACGTCATACTTAGGAATTATTATATTTTCAGAATTTCTTTGTTCTGAGAAGAAATTAAATCAAAAATCTGTCAAATATAAGCAAAAAAAAAAAACCAAAATATTTTCCAATTGTTAAATTACAAAATGAGTTGCTTGTATTGCAATTTGCAGAAATTTCAACTATGCTCAAAACTAAAATAATCTCATTTAAACTGTCAGCTCGAGAGGAGAAACACACGCACACACACATCCACACTCGCACACCCACCAATGAAATACTTTGATATTTGAAGCGGGCCCCGAAGCGCACATAAAATGCACATGCCCAAAATTGTTTTGGTTGAGAATTTTGCAGAAGCAGCTCCCGCAAGTATTTTACATGCTATTCGACTGGGAGGCAAGGGCGCTGTAAGGGGCAGCTGAGGCATCATTAAAATTAAAGAAAAAATACACACACCAACAGAAAACAGACAGCTGAATGGACGTTGAATGCTGCTCCACAAATGGACATTTGAAAAGTTTTTCGGTGAAAAGCAGCCAGACACCAGAAAGAAACTGACGCAGCACACGACAAATGTGTATGCAGCTCACTCCTAAGAGCCTGTCCTGTAAACGGAGTGGCGAGTGTGGGGGGATGGGGTGGTTGCTTGTCCAAAAAGTTGTGAGAAGCCCATGTTCATTGCTGTTACATCCAAAATTTTATTCATGACGGAAGCAATACTCTCAAAATGTGTATTAATATCTAGGCAATTGTTAGGATAAGCTCGAGCATAGTTGCCATTCAGGGGGGGTGCGGGGTTGCTTTTGAGCAGCGTCTGCATATGTCCAACTGCCAGAGCAACTGTCTGTCTGTTTGTCTAACTGACAGACACACACACACAGACAATGAGGTTGCTTGGCTACGAAGGCGACTAACAGCAACAACAGCGACAACAAGAACTGATCTTTGCCTGGGCGCACATTTCCTACATAACCTCAAATTGCATTCCTAATTCCAAACAGAATCTTCCCCCCCCCCCCCCACACACACATACACACACATAGATAGACAAGCCATAGAACGCTTTCTGCAAAATGTGCAATTTCCGCTTGAGGGCAAGAGTAGAGCTTCGAAGTTTGAGGCATTATAATATTTCGTAGCACAAAATTTATTTGAATCATTTTATCATTTTATCATTTTGCTGGCAACTTTATGTTGGCATCAACATTCGTCAAATTTTTTGCCGAATACAGGTGCTCTCACTGCAAAATAATATTGCCATCAAATATTTTGTGCACAACAATGAAATGTGTGCATTTTATTTAATGCAAATACCTTGCAAAACACACATTTAAATATTTTTATTCAATTGGCAGAAGCTGCTTACAAAAACTCCAATCGGATTTCAGACATAGTTCGAATTTTTGTTTTTCTAACAAAATGCAGCAAATATACTTTGCAGAAATACGTCAACAAACGGCGTCAAGTGGAATTGTTATTATTACAAAAGATGCAAAGAATTTGCACAATTTAGTTGGATTTTGATTGATTAAGAGCAAACTTTAGAGAATTAAAATAAAACTGCTCACAAACAGGCAGATTAAAAACAAGCATTCTTAAAACAATGAATAGGGTGAAAAATTTGTCATTGAGAAATAATTCTGTGTCATCTGTTAAACAGTTTACTCAATTTTCCATATTTTCATTTATTGAGCAAATACACCAGACAATGTCTTAAAATAAGATTAGCTCTGCGGTTTGCCGATTAAACCAAAATCGATTATTGAATAATATTCAAATCACACATTTTTGATTGAGCAATTTTAATGCGTTGGCAATTTGAGAGAGTTGACTTTGTCAAAATTGCAAATGAGCCACAATCAAATTGTTAGCTTTCATATATATTTGTTTTTGGCATTTGTCACATTTTCAAGTGGGTTTCCTTGGTTTGTGGCAAGTTTGTGGCGATAAGGGGGGGTAAGTAAGGGTGTCCAACTGCATTGAAATAAGTGCTTAAGCAGCAAAAATGATTTCAATTCTATTTTGGCTGGCAACAATGTCAACATGAATTTGACTTGTTGTTTGTTTGTTTGTGTGCTTGTCTGCCTGCTGCACAAAACATTTACAGCTTTAACTTTGCTTGTCCTGGACTCACAAAGTGCAGCATGTGCCATGTTCCGTCTACCGGTCACACAAGGCGCACAGGATTTTCTGGCGGCTGCTGCTAATGCTCCTCCCCTTGCCCCTGCTGCCAGCCAAAGGGTTTCTGTTGCTGTGTAAACTTTGTGCCCTGTTTAGAATATGCAATGTGCTCTTTTGTTTGTTGTCTTTTGCTCTCTTTTTTTTTGAGCAACTTTTTTTTTGATTTTGTTTTTTGAAACTGTGCCAGCATTTGGCTAGTTTTTGCTGATAACTTCATCACCGCCGTCAGCGTCCTTGTCATGTATGAATATTTGCATCGAAAAGCGAACACAAAAACTAAAACTTGTTCACCAAATGTTTTGTCATGATTTTCCCCAGTTGTGTGTTTGTATTTTGTACACAGCATTTGCTTTTTATGAACTACTGTCAATGGAATTTTTGGTAAAACCTTGCCGCAATGTGTGTGTGTGTGTGTGTGCACATCACTTGCCCCAGATTATCGAATGTTGTCTGGTTTGAAATGGTTTAAAGGGATGCTCTGTTTTTAAGGACTGTGCAGAGAGATGGAGTGGGGAGGGGATATTGAATGCACCTAAGCTAATGGCTTTTTGTTTTGCTTATTTTGGGTGCTTTGAGTAATTAAATTTATGGCCTAGCGGCACATGCATAAACCCGGCAACCTGTTCGCTTCGATCTCAATATTCACTGGGCGCAGATGTTGTTCAAATGTTTGACTTTTTGGGCCACATCCACACAACTGTCCATGGTGTAGGCCTTCAAATTTTCTACACTCGGAGAAAAGTTGTGTTTTCTTAATTTAAATGCAAAGTAAATCTCTTAAATTATGTATAAATCAGCGTATTAAAGGAGACCGATTCGACCACAAAATGTATATATATATGTATTCTTGATCAGCCTAAGTAGCAGAGTTGATATAGCCATGACCGGCTGTGTGTCTGTTTTTTCTGAGCTGGTGGCTCATTTTAGTAGCTATCCTAATGAAACTTGGTAAGTATCCGGATTTTTGTTGTAAGCTGTATTTTATCGGGACAGGCCTGATTCGATCAGTATAACATAGAAAAGATTGGTGAAAAGAGGAATTTTCTAATTATAATTTTATTTTCTTCCTCGCATTTGGACAAACTGCTATTATCACCGGTTTACTATATCTTTTATCTATGGCTTTCTTTTTCTTGTTGACTTCAAAATGATTGGTTTTGAGTTACATCCATTTTTGAATCAAATACATAATTTTAATCAGTGAGTCTCTGCTTTGCATGGTTTCGTCGAGTGTATCTGCTGCTTTGGTTGTCTGACTGAATGGCTATTAATTTCGACTGGCTGGACTCGAACCCGGTGCGGTCCGGAACGGACGCAGACCGGAGGCTCATGTGTACACATGTTTGGGCTTGTAAAAATGTCATGTTAATTTGTGGATTGTTGCCAGACAGAGTGGACCATGCAAATAAATGTCTCGCTGCCAACCAGCCAGCCAGCCAGCCAGCGAGCCACCCACGCCTCATTCCCTGCGAAAGTAGGGCTCTCTCTAGTTGGTTTTTTTTGCGTCCAGATTTATGAGCGAATCTGATAAGTGCTGCCAATAAATTTTGTGATACAACAATTTGCTGCGGATGGGTTTTTTATTTTTATTTATTTATTTTTTTTTTTGGGGGTTTTGGGTTAAGTATTTCGGTTATTTTATAGCGTCGAGCAGCAATTGAAGATAGCAGTAATGATGCGAATTCTAGTCGAGTCTTTTGAGCAGACGCAAAGTTAGAATATTATGCAAGGAACATGCATTTTTATTCTATATAAGTAATTCTTTATTCTGATTAAATTCAAATGCCAAAATGGTTTTGTGAAATATGTTTGCATATGTTGAGCTAACTGAAATTGTAACTATGTCTGGCAAAAAGGCATTTAATTATTCAATTTTCTCATATTTTCACTTAAGGATGACAAGAACCATTCGTCTTCATTGTACGAGCAGGACAACAAATGAAATATGGCTCATACGCATCATGCGCCCAGATTTGCAAACCGTACGTAATCACAGAGCTGGTGGCGCACAAGCAACCAACCCTCACACACACACACACACACACGCACATAATAACAACAAAAGCCACAAGAAATCAGTGAATTATACAACATTTAAACAACACACAAAACTCCTCTTATACACACACAAACACTCGGACAAAACACGCAGAGAAATGCATAGAAATCCACAAAATTAAGTTAAGGCGCTCACACAATGACGAGCACAAAGTTTTGCCCAAAAACTTTCGAGAGAGTGAGACAGAGACAAAGGGCGATTGAGAGAGAGAGAGGGAGAGGAGAAAAAAAACTATCGCAGCAGAAGTGAAGTAAGTTGAATGTAAGCAAACAAGTTGAACCAACAAACCAAGTCTCTAATTGTATTTGTGCATGTGTGCATGCCAAGGAGTTGCTGAAGTGGGTGGACAGAGAGGGGGTGGAGAGGTACGGAGAGTCCAGGTCTATTGTGGACTGTGGGCCGTGCCAGTGTTTTATGCGGCAGACCGGAACACACCACATTGGTTTTCGGTTTTTGAGTCCTTGCAGCAGCAACAACAGCACTTGAAAATATGATGATGCCCAGCCAGGAGAGCCAACAATACGTGAAATGCAACATTTTCGGGATGATGGTCGAGCACAAAGCTTTCCTTTCCACCGTTCACAAAAGCCAAACAAGTTAACAAAATTGGTGCAAGCACTTGCCACACATTTAGCGTCGACGTGGAAATACCCTTCTCATTGTTATCTGCCACCTCTGAACAAATATATTCCATAAGCTGATTTTTAACTTAATTTTTCTTTTTGTTTTCATTGAGACAGATGCTGGAGCAGATTCTGCAACTGAGGTTGGAACAGGCTGTGGCATCAAATCGGTAATCGATTCTGCAACAGTTGCTCAAACGGAATCAGAAACATATTTGGGAAAAAATGCTTGAATGGATTTCGTAACTGATTCTGCAATAGTTGCTGCAACAACGGGTTCACTTAGCGATACATTTTGCGACCTCTGCGTTTCTAGTGTTTCGATTCTTGTTTTCCAATTTGTATTTCTTTTTTTTTTGAATTTCTTCTTGGTTTTTGGCCGTGCAATTTGGTCTGAAAGTCTGCCCGCTGGCGACGACTTATGGGATTACCGATGAGCATCATCAGCGAAGTAGCACGTGAGAGGACATTCAATCGACGCGGATTGTAGCCGAACTTCGCACTGATGAACTAGGCAGCCAGCGATGCAATAATAATCGGTGTCTCACTCGCCTAAAATCACTCCACGGTGCTCACATCCACTTCACGTAGCTGAAGCATGTGATCAGTATGTTCGTGTCACATATGGCGTAGTGATGCCAATATCCTGCTGCTGAACTGCGCTCAACAATGCCGTTGTCGAGTCCGTGTTTAAGCGGTGCGTTGACATATCAGCAAACCTGTTGCGCATTCAGTTAATTATGGCTGCTGAAAACAAATGGGAAATTTGCCATCTTCCAGCGTGCACTAGTTCTCAGCTGGTTAATGTTTGGCAGCTGTGCTAACGGTATTTTCTCGACATTATGGTACAGCTTATTGCGGAATCGGGTTTTAATATATGTGTCTTCTGTATAACTTACCTTAATTTCGCGCCAAATTTATAGCATATCACGCAGTGTTTACTGAACAAGGAGTTGAGCGTAGATATTCATTGTTGATATATGTATTTACATGCATGTCTCCTCGTCCATGTGCCAAAGTTCGCATCGCTTGCCGCAAGTTGTTGTTATTGAATCTGATCTTGATTGCCTGCAGCAGAACAAAACTAGGTTGAAACAATGCCACAACTGTGCCAAAGCAAATTGTTCACCAATTTAATTGAATATTTTCTTAATTTAGCAGAACGCAAAGCAAAATATCACTGCATGCTCACTGATAGTGATAGCACAAACTGAAAGTTTTCACGTAGTTGATCTTGCATAAAAATCAATACGATATTATATCGATATATACTATTTGCCTATCGAATGCTGACACTTGCTCAGTGCTATATGAGTAAACATGTCGTAGCAGTCAGCTCTTGCCAGGGAGGACGTCAAGAATTATATAAAGTGTAATGACTGTTTTATCCTGAACTTAGTCCTAGAATTGATGCTGGACTTTAATATGTCGCAATCCGACAAAGCGCAATACAAAAGGCAGGAAATACGGCAACGGTTGCCATTGTCGAAAAGGTGGCGACGGCAAAAAACAGGTAGCATAAAGATTGAAAATCTTTGTTCTAGTTGTGCGTGAGGAGGTGGAGGGGCTGTGGTGATGGTACTTCAAAAACGGCACAAGTACATTTGTTTATGTGACCTGGCAAGACGGTGCGACGGAAGCTGCCTTCTGCTGCTGCTACTCCTCCGGTGAGCGTTGAAATGGAACAAATGAACTTAGTCGAGAGTTGCCAAATGCACACGGCTTCGGAAAGGAGCAGCAGTCTCACGTGTGTGTGTTTGTCTGTAAGCAAGCCAAACAAATGATTTTACTCGTTACAAGAAAAGTTAAGCTTGTAAATTCAAAATTCACATTTGTCTGTAAAATTCGCAATTACATTTTGGCAAGTAACAAATGAAATACGAGCCACCTGAATATTAAATAGAATCCACACAACAAACACACACCAACAACTACAACAACGCCTCCACGACTACGTCATGGCTCATTGTTCCGGCGAAGGTGCCGCAAATGGAGCATAACACAGACAGGGAGAGAGAGAGAGAGAGACAGAGAGGAGGAGGGAGACAGACACAAGGCAATAGACAAAAATGTTCAGCAGCAAACCACCTAAAGCATATTGTAATAATCCAAATGAAATTAAATGTACCGTAAACATTTCGAATTACGACGGCAGCAATGGATGTAGATAGCTCCCAGGCGCTTCGACTACGTAACATACGGCAGCGCACCACAAACCGTTGCAAGCAGAGACAATAAAAATTGGCCGTAATTGCAGCTGCGATTCGCATTTGGCTGGCTTAGCTTAAAAGCGACAGGAAATCCCAAAATCGTTAGTTGACCTTTGCAGCAATAGCAAATATTCTGCTTTGTTTTCGGGAAGTTGGAATAAATGTGGCATTAAGCTGGATGAGTTGAATACTGGCAGGAGATCGAGTTACAAAAGTGCTGACTACAATATTGATTGAAACTTTTGCAATTATTGTTGCTCAAAACAACATGCAAACATTTCCAAATTGGGTAAGTCTTATTTTAATGCCAATAACTGATAAATGAATAAATTAAAGGTCCCAAGTATTTAGAAACTTCCTTAACTTGAAAGTTTCATAGCCTTTCACGGTCTTGTTCTAAAATTGGGGCAACTACATTTTATAGTTCCCCACCAATTTAAGTTCGTTAAAAGCGAATCCACTTTCTAAGCATTTTTGTCATCCAATCAATTTCCTAGAATATTCAAGAGCATGTCAAACCATTTTTACGGCACTCAACTATCCACTTAAAGGCCCATTTGAAAGCAATAAGGAAAATCAAATCCACGCATGCTCGAAAATAAATCAATATAACAATATTTCAATCAATTTAGTCGTCGGTCCATTCGTCTTGCAGCTATTCAATTGCACCATTAAATTAGTGAAGAAAATGATCAGGTTCAAGTAAAAGGCAGCAAACGCCGAATGAAATTGCACATTTACAATTTTACGAGCACTAAACGACTGCATGGAGGATCCACAACAGATCCACAGAGGATCTGCAGCCCGCTGCTCTGCTGCCTTGGGGAGAATTTATTTCTAAAACAACTCTATCGCGATCGGTGGGCGATGCAGAAACAGAAAAAAAAAAACAGCCCATAAAGAGCAACGATTTATTGTGGCGATCCGCAACAATTTGACAAGCAAATTGCTATAATTTCTTTCTTACCAAATGATCGAAAACTATGCGAGGAATCAGGTCTAGGGTGGCGGGGGTGGTAACAGCCGGCATGTTATTCAAGTTTCTGTGTTTGTATGAACATGTGGCCAAGTCTATGTGCAATATTTTCGCGCTTTTATCTGTTGGAAATTTATGTTGGCGATAAAATCCGCAACGACTACCGACCAAAGCAGAGCTCAGCTTCAAAATGCTGACTGCAGACTGCAGACTGCAGACCTGGCAACCCCAGGCAGCATCTAATTGCGAGCAAGTCTTGAGAGGATGGCGATCCTCCCGTTAAATTGCAATCATTTCTTTAGCATTACGAGCTGGCAAGTTGCGCCAAAGGGGAAATTTTTTGCTTATTAGGTGGCCACAGCTCTATTGCCGACTGTCTGCGATGTTTAGTTATTGAATATTTTCGAAGAGGCGACTTAAGTGTTTTGGCTTTATATGCATTGGGGTAGAGAGGGGAGCTTATTGAATTACTCGTTTTAATGGTTATGGACAATCGAATTGCAGTTATTTGATGCAGCTGGCTGGCATTGACCACAAATCAAGCACATTTGTAGTTAAAAGCTACTTGTGTGGTCCAAAAACAGCTGACACTCAAAATAATGGATATGTTTTCGTGTGTTCATTTTGTATGCACTCAAAAAAAAATGCTTACAGAGAGTAATTAAAATATTAAAAATTAATTGAGAATATTTGGCAGCTGGGTTCGAGCTCTTATTTGTGCTTTTTGTTTCTCTGAGTGTGGTCAGCGTTTAGACTTTAAAGCCTAATGATCGACCAAATACGCACTGGAGCCTTAAATCGCTTCTGGCCGAAAGCGGAGTTATAAATCAAGCGACACGCATTGCGCCAAAGGCAATCATCATTAAAATTTCGAAAGCGCATAAAACGCATTAAACAAAATCCAAAAAAAAAGAGAATATTTATGTATATATATTTATATATACATATGTATAAAAATGATTTCCCTGAGTTGAGCTACTTTTCACATCAAAAGCAAAGATGAAACCAAGTGCAGAATCATTCTTCGGAGCTGTGGTCATAAAAATGACAGCAGCAGGAAACTCTTTGGTACTGAACCGAAAAGGAGAGCCTCATAAAAATTAAAAGAAAAAATCAGCAAATTTTGCTTTTATTGGTTTAAAATACATACAGTTAACTTTGTGCGCATTTTTACGACGCGTCTCGTTGCTTGTTGGGGTGAATTAAAAAGTTCATGAAGCGCATGAACATGTTTTCTTTTTTTTGTAAGAGAAAACTCAATTTTATAGCGATTTTAATATGCCACGTTGGACTAATTGTTGGCCAGCGGATGATGAAAAATAAGAAGAGCTGAAAAAAAAAACTCTGTGGGGACTTTTTGATGGCACTTAGAAAGCCGTTAATCCTAATTTTATGTAAATATGTACTATATTTTGGCGGTCTCAATTTAATGCCTCACTTGCGCAACAAAGGCAAGTTCCGCTCATCATGTTAATTCCTTGTTGATTTACCAACGTTTTGGCATTTGATTACAGATTGTAAACCAAATCGCTTAAGTCACAGAATCCCAAAGGTTCAGTTAGTTTCGTATTATTGTGCAATCAGCTTAGAATCAAGTTAATTCATAAATCATCTGTAATGAATACTATTCTACTCATTTTGGAATATAACAGGGTTGCATTTCTAGTGCAGCAGCCATTGATTAAGAAATAGGTTGAATCGCCAAATGCAATACGTTTACCAACACTGCTGCTGTTGACGATTGCTTACACGAATATGCAATCGATGAAATAACCGGCGATTTCATTCGATACAGCTGATTACAAAATAGGTTGACGCTTGCTCTCAAAAGCAATAAGAATAAAATTTGCAAAAGTAAATAAAGAAATAGAATAAGTGAATAAATACAACAATGGCTGAAAACAATGGGAAGACAAAATTGAACCTTTTGTCAGTGCGTAAATGGATTTTTAGTTGATATTTCGAATTGTTTACTAATACAAATTGTTAATACAGTTGACTATTGAGCAGTGTCTCGGCTGTGAGCGCGCAACTGTGAATTTCTCGCCGTTGGACAATGCTCATCTCGTGATCTACTCACTGGTCAAACCGAATGAAACTAATCCAACGTCACCGATAATGGTGACACCTGTTGTCAATGCCCTACGATTAATGTGCACCATGGATTTTACAGATGCGGAAAGTCTGCAACGCATACAAGTAAACATTGGCAGAGGTTGTGTGAAAATGAGTTTTACGCTGCGGCGCCTGGATTGCATTTGTATTGGGGAGAGAGATGTGGACACGAAGCCGACCACTTCCAAGCAGGCCGAGGAGAGTCAAAGGGCAAAAGAGCACATCATGTACAAAGTGAATGTGCAGCGTCGATTTGACCAGATCGAGCAACTGAATCGCATACACTTCCAGATTAACGGCAGCAGTTGGCGTGAGGTAACCGTAGAGGAGTTCAATGCCATATTTTTTGTTCAGCCGCCGCACCGATCTGAACTGCTGCCAACAAGAATGCATCTGACTTATGCCCACAATTGGCTAAGGACCATTCAGGCAGATACTAAAAACTACAGCAGTCTCAGGTAAATGATTAGAAGTTTATAACCATAGATTGGTTTTTGAAATCGATATTAACACAAATTTAATTTGCAGTGTGGATGGCAATCCATTTGACACCTTTGCCAAGCTCTTCGATCGCCAGGACTCGGAGCAGCAGAAGCAATTGAAAAGACTGGCCACCAACTGTTTGGCCGTGAATGAAGCGACTCGTCTCAGTGAAAGGCGTTTCTTGCTCAGCATCTTTAATCAGACCCGTACCATTTTCGAGTACATAACCAATTATGAGTATACCGTTTGGTTTTTTGTGCCACGCCTCAATCGCTACATGGTCCTCAATAGTTTTGTAAGTGTAGCCAAATCAAGATTAGATGCAATAGCAAATTGTGTTCACTTCACAGAATTTGGATGACTTTGATTTGAGCAATGTGCGCACTTGCATTAAATTGACACGCGATGATAGCAATCGCTTTTGGCAACGTGCTGATCACAATATCATGGACATATTGCTGGTGTCCCTTCAAATGGCACTGGCTCAGACGGCCAAGCAGTCGGTGCTCTTTATTGGCCAACTCGAGAAGGTGAGCGAATTAATTTATTAATTAATTATTAAATATATCTACCTCGATTTGCATGGCAGCTTAGCGAATTCGTCTGTATGCAATATGTAACGGCCTATTTTATGAACAGCACTTATAGCAGTTCGACGGTAAGTTTCATCTTATCTCCATCTCCATCAGTCAGCATTCTAATCTTTAGTATTTGTTGTCTGTAGTCCAAATGGGTTTGCACTCCCTACTTGCAACGCATCTTTGAGATGGCCCAGACGATGGACCTGATTGTCATCATAGAGTATCCGTGTGCTTTGACGCTGATGCCAAATACTCGTGAGTATGTGAAATGCAAACAGCAGCTGGATAAGACAACTGGCGCCATTTCTTGGCATTTGTCCATGGATGAGACCAAAACCGTTGACAGTGGCATCAGTCAACTCGCGGAGGCCATGAATTCCAATTAAGTCGAGGCAACACTTCGTATAAAACTGAAAGTCTTAAGTTTTTAAATTAATCTGCTGTTAAAAGCTGGATAAATTGGCAACAGCAGCTTATTTCAACTTTATTCTTTTACATAATGTATTATTTTTGAACTTATGTCTTAACAAACTTTGAGTTATATTTTTCGTTTCACTTCAGCAGCTTAGCTGAAAGTTATAATCTTAAACGTCAGTTAAAATATGAAATATTTACCATATACGTTTTTTGTAGTGCCTAAGAACACTTTAACTTCATAGTTTGAAAACTTAACATCACTTTAATTTTATTTAAATTCAACTTTATATTTTGAAAGTGCAGAGGAAAAATGCAAAAGATATTTGCAAAGTATTTTTTTTTTCAAATATCAATCACTTGTATTATTTCTATGCTATTTTACGACTTCCTGAACCCGGAATGCCGCTGGTATCATTCTTCAGCTTCAGCTGCATTTCAATTTCGGTTTTCCGTCTGTCAACTCAGCTTCTGCTGTAAACAGGGCTAAAATATGGCTGGCGACCGACCACAAAGGCAAGAGGAGAAGCTGCAACAGCAGCAGCAGCAATGCTTGTCAGTCAGTCAGTGGCACGCGTCATTTGCCGGCGAATTGCATTTTACGCAAACCGAGAAAGCATTTTTGGGAAACTCCCTTCCTTGCCCAGGGTGCTGACACAGTTTAGAGCCAGCAGTAGGATAAGAGCCAAAGGACGTAGCTGACAGTATATGTTTTCCGCATCCGTATCCTAACCCAACACGCTGCTCAACTCGACAGACTCGTCTCTCTGCCTGACTGACTGACTGACTCGTCTGACTGACTGATTGTTGGTTGTTTTGGGTAACTTTTAGTGGCGCATTTGCAGCACGCGGAAATCCATTTGAAATGTTGCCGTAGATGAGTTTTCTTTTTTATACCTATATGTATAGGGTGAACACAGGGAATGTATACTCTTGATCAACGATTGATGTAGTCCTTTGTCTGTCTGTTACTATGCAGTCCCTCAGTGTTGAAGTTATCTTAATGAAACTTTGCATATATTATTATTATTTAGTTATCGTGCTTCCATATGTCAACAGTTTAACTCCAGTCTGCAAGGGTATTCGGTCTTTGGTGTGCCCAGGATACCAATTCACACTTCTTGCTGGAAAATTCGTCAGTCAGAAGCATTTGTACATCATCACTCATACGTAGCGCGGCCAGAAAATTAACTTCACTCCAAACGTAGACAACTCAGTTTCACAAAAACGACCTTCTAGATTCAACAGAAAATACAAATTAAGTGAAATAATTTTATTTTCAAATAATTGCATTATTAAGCGCACAAAAAGAATCAATAAATTTCATATATTTAATAAATTGCAAAATAATTTTCAATTCATTTCTTATTTATATTTAATCAAAAATAAATAAAATTTTGTACTTTTGCGGAGTTTATTAAGCATACTTAAGTGAACAAATATTTGCTGATTAATTATATTTGTTTATATAAACAAAAACCATGTTGCAAGCAAATAAATAAAATAAATTCCATAAATGTAAACTTTTAATACAATAAGCAGCTCATTTTGCAAATAAATTGAAATAATTAATTTTTTACTCAATTAACGCTTCATTTGTGTGTCTCTTTTTACCATAACACATTTTTCTAATTTGAGGTGGAAAATGTTGTGTATTAACTTGTGCAAAAGTGTATGACAGGCAGATGGATGCCATAAAGTATATATATTCTTGATCAGCCATGTCCGTCTATATGAAGTAGCTCATCTTTGATTTATTTAATTGTATAAATAACTGTTCTTGTTCAGCATAACACAATCAGCCAGCTTACGATAAAAGTTGGGTTCAGAGCATCTCCTAGCCGAGCACTCACGACTATAGCATTCTAACTGTTATTTTTTCTCGTTTTTAGTTGTCAATCTATCTATGGCTTTTAATAGAGTAATTAGTTTTATGCCGCTTCTGGGCATTCAAATTTGTAATTTATTGGTGAGATTTGTGGCCTCGGGGTCAGGTTGCATGTGCAGCCCAGCTGCAGTTTCATCGGTAGACAGGCCAGACAGGTTTCACTGTACTGCACTGCCTCTACACATGCTGCTGCATTGCGTGCCACTTTTCGCACTTCATGCAATGTGATGAGACTGAAGGACTGCTGGTGCAGCACTCAACGAAATGACAGCCAACCAACTTCCTCCCCTCCCACCCCATTGAGCCCCATACCTCCATGCTCAGCTGACAATTTGAATAATTGCGAAATGGCAAACAAAATAATCCTCAGATTTTGGCTGTTATTTGACGGCATTGCGCATATGTGATGTAACATTTTCTGCTTCGGCAGTCGGAAAATAAACACGGAAAAAGCAAAAAAGAAAAAAAAAATACTCGCAGTGGCAGAGATTGAAATGGAAACCCATTTCCCTCCTTTGTTTGCCCTGAAGCAGCTACAAGCTTGAGCATATTAATTTGACATGTGAATGAGTTACAAGAGTTCTAAATATAAACTGCCTTATTAACATGCGCAATGTACACATTTAGCAGCCAAATGTCACTTTAAGCTTTAGCTTAATCATTCAAGCTGATTACCCTCATCCGGGCATAACAAAAAGAAACAGAAGCAAGACCGAATCATAATATATAAGCCCCGAATCAGCGTCAAGAAAAATACAGTGAGAAGACCCTAGTGGAGAGGGCTCGACCAGGAAATTCCCTGCAACCACGTCTTTACCTATCCAAAAGTGTTGCTAATATTGGATGTTAAGATCTAAACTGCTTATAAATATAAATATAAATATTCAAATATATATTTTTCGTTTTCGATAATAATTTTATTGTTATCGATAATCGATTTGTATCTACCATATACCCAATTTGAAGACTCTAGCTCTTATAGACCAAAGATATGATAATAATGATCGAAATATTCCTTTCCGGCTGTTAGCTCCTATTGGCCAAGTTCATCATAGCCCACTTAAACATTTTCAAGGGGTTGAAGGTATAAAAAAAAAGGTCAAGCCGTCTTTTGGGCATAATTAAAAATTAATAAGCGGCTGCTGCTGCTGCTGCCTCCCTTTTGGAGTATCCGTTTCTGATGTTTGGAAGCAGCTGCTCGAAGCAACGAAGCGTGTTGGAATCGCAATCTGTAATTATGTAAGGGCGATTTCATGTTGCGACTCCAACAACAACAGCACGAACAATAACAAGTGCATGGCTCTGACGATATTTTGGCCTTTTTGTTGACCCGAGCACCCAAAAACGTTAAACAGCTGGGCTAAAAGCGCAAATGAGCATTAAAAACTCGTTTCAACTAAATATTTAAACAGCTTATTATGCTGGCAGGCAGGCGGGCAAACACACATACACACACACACACACACACTCACATATGTGTGGTGATTTGTTTTTTTTTTTTGTTGTACGGGCGTGGCAGACACTAAAAGCCGGGCCTGATTATTACAAACTGACCGCGGCTCTCTCCACACCGAGCGGCACGTGCACTGCACCAAAGGAAATTTAAATTTGAATTAATTATGATGCTGGACGGGGTTCGGAGTCCTGGCATGGGTACTGGTACTGGTCCTGTTGCTGGCTTTCGTCCTGTGCTGTTCCTATCGCCGCTGCCTGCAATTAGTTGTTGGCAGTTGCAGCGCTGTGGGTCTACGGGTGTTAAATTTGCCAAATAACAAACAATAACACTTAACAGCCAACTGCAAGCTAAGCGATAAAGAGTTCGGATACGGTATATGCAAAAATGAGTGGCAACTTTAAACGTGTGTTGCCCCTTGGCGAATCAATTGCCTATATTTATGGAATCTCTGTCAGTCTGTCAGTCGCGAATTGAATACACTTTACTTAGGCAACACTTGCTCCCCAAAAACTAATCGAAAACAAACAGTTGGAGAACCCTCGTCAATTTCAATCGAAGCCACCAACAGTTGTGAACGGCAAACGCTGCTGAACAAACAAAGTGAAACAGTTCAATTGCCCAATGGGTCAAAGAACTGCTGTTCGGGCATAGGAATCGTGGACAAGGTCATTAGCATTTCATCAAAAACTGACCGCTCTCTGGCTGTGACTCTGAAAGGGAGGCTTATGACAGTTGGGGGGTTAAGGGGAAATGGCAATGGCAATGCGTGGCTTAAAACACCAACGCAGTCAAATCAAGCATTCAAGTGTCATTAATTAATCAGCAAACATGGCCATCGAACGACAGACGCTTTGGTGGTCACTCAAACAACAACAACAACAACAAGAACAACTTTGCCTATGCCACCCCTCGCCCCACGCTTTTCCGCATCATTTGGGCTGAAAAAAAGGAATGAAGAAAAGCCTCTCCCTTAGCCTGGCTACATTCGCGTTTAATTACAAAATAATCCAGTGTGAACGGTGTGCCGAAAGAAAATCGATTTCATTTTGCGATTGACGATTGAAATTGGCGGCTCTCATCTACGCTTTACACATCACTCCACCACCACCACCCTCTCCCGTCAACCCGTCAACCCGTTGACGCTGCTAACCCAATTAAACTGTCGCCCAAAAAAAAAACTGCCTCAGCTCATCGATATTGGGTAACTGTTGCCTGGCCCGGCCTGGTCTGGCCTGGCCCGGCCTGGTTTGGCACTTTGCCCAAGCCGCAGAAGCAAAAGCGCAAAAGCAATACCAAAATCAAAAGCTGGCAAACGCATCACTTCGCGGTTTTCAATAGCAATTTGGGTAAATTCCTTTTTAATTTCCACCGCAGCCGCAGTTCAGCTCCATTGTCCACCTCCTTCTCCTTCGCCTCCTCATGCTCCATTAGCCAATCGCCCAGGGATAACAGCGTAAATCATCGCTTGCAATAATGTTCGATGTTGTCTGCTCTATGAGTACTATAATAAGTTTAATCTCTGATGTTTATACAAAATTCAAAAACTGTATTAAATATTTCATATTTATATTGAAATATTAGCTTTTATTATAACAAATTCCCCATTCCAAACAAAATATGGCAACATATTTCTCGTGAATTGTCTGAATCTTTCAAGAAGTAATGACTCATAGAGATTACCAAATGACAAAAATTGTATAAGACAGATGACTCAAATATTATTAAAAGCTTTGAACTTGATAAGAATTTATTTACCAGGCAACAATAAAAGGCAGTTTTGAGTCGTCTTTTGGTATAGTCATACCTAAGTTGATAGGCCTCATTGGAAATTTGGAAGTGATAAGCAGCAAAAGCTGAGTCAGTACGTATGCGAATCGTTATCGCTAAGGAATATAAATATTCATATAGTCTATGGGGTAGAAGATGCTTTCCTCTGCTCGTTCATGCATTGGCACAGCTTCCAATTGGGTCAGGCTATAGAAAATAAGCATATGCATTTTGCCATGCGCTCGTCCTTGATCTGTTTTTGTTGTGTTGAGCGAGATGTGGCGCCTAAAATTGAATTGAATGTCAGTTTTAGTTGCCGCCTGAATATGGAATTGCATTTTAGGCAGACGCGTTGTGGAAAACAATTTTCAATGCCATAAAGATGCAAATTTCATTAGTTTGTCAAGCGCGAACACACGAGCACACACACGCACACGCACACACACGCACACACATGCACACTGTTAGGAACAGCTGCGGCAGACATAATCGCAAAGAATGTGTTGAAGCGTCGCTTTTCTGCCTTTTAGCCGTATTTTTCCAGTTTATTTTTTGTCTAGCTGAAAATCAGATTTGGGTAAATTTAAAAACTGGGGTACACAGCATCTTGTCTGACTGTCTGTCTGACAGCAGCAGCAGAAAAGTATCTTTTGTCAACTGTTGGGTGGTAAACGAGACTAGAAAGATGTGCCCCAAATTCAGCATGAAAGTTGTTGTCGCCGTCGCTGGTTGTTAATTGCCTTAGCCCCATTGCCAAGCCCAGCCAATCCTCATATTTGATGTGCAAACATGCAGCGCTTCTTTGCGAATATCCTTTATACATATATCCATTTTTCTTTGCCATTTTTTGTTGCCATTTTTTTTTTTTTTTTTGCAACTTTTCTTTGTTATTCGACATGTTGACTTTTCGTCAGCGGCTTTTTCGGAATCTGTCTGCTGTTTCTCATCGTCGTGTTTGTCTTCGCATAAAAGTTTTATCCATGCACTGTGCATTTTCTTTTGTGCTTATGCAATTATGCTGGGAAAATTGTAATTCGTTCCCTTCTTCAACCTAAAACGTTTTTGTTATTGTTTATCTTGGAAAATTATGTACACAATTGGCAAATTGCCTTTTGCCTTTGTCTGGCTGTCTGTCTGTCTGTCTGTTTATCTGTTGTTTGTTTCTGTGAGCAACATTTTTAATTAGTTTCGCATTTTTTGTTTTCCACTCATACATCATAAATCGATGGCGCATAATTGATTCGAGACATACGCAAACAGAAATTAAAAATAAAATGAACGGTAAACATATATATAAATATTTGAATTTAATTTTTTTGAATGATTTACCAAAGCTGCTCATTCAATTCGAATTTATTTTGCTCGCTTCGTAAATCGGCCAATAAATATTTATTTAACTAAGCTATTGAGAGCTATTTATGTACAATTATCTAATTATGGAATTTATCACTCTTGAGCAGCATAATTCGATTTTTTTTTAAGGAATTCACTTTGCTCTGTGTGTACTATTAAATGTCCTTTCCCTTCCTCCTTCGCTTGCCGCACTCAGTCACCAAATCTCTGAGCTTCAATGTGCTCATTTTTTTCGTTTCATTCAGTAAATTGAAATTATGCATTGCTGCAAAACGATACAAAAAAAAACACACACAGAAAATTCCCAGGCCAATAAGCGAACATTTGATTCGTGTGCAGCAAGTTTCAATGAAATGAACAGCAATTGTATGTGGCAGTAACCAAAAACAAAAAGGATATGCGAGATGCGCGCTGGGAATGCTGGGAAAGCGTGCAAATGTTTTAACTAAAATGAGCCAGCAAGTTACTTTTATCTGTTGCGAAATGAGAATGGGTATTTTGTACGCCCAATCGTGCCACGCCCAACAATCTTTGCCCTTTTATGCCGCATGGCAGCAAATATTTGCCGCTGTTGCCAGTCAACATAATTTTACTACTTTTATGGGCAGAGTAATGCCCGACAGGGAACGACTTTATCCCCGTTCCCCCCTCTGGTCTTATAGCACCCTCGTACCCCTCTCGTGTCTTATGCTTCTAACCCCATCTTCCTATACTGTCTGCTTTTTTCACGTGCAAGTTTACAATTTCCACATTTCCTTTCATCTCACGCGTCTCGCGTGTGCAATATACTGAATGTGTATTGTGCACTGCCAGGACTCACGACCACGCCCCTCACCACCTCATCACTACACGCCCCCCTGGGCGCCCATCGTCGTGCTGGGCCTGTCTGAGTTTATTGGGCTCGCAGCATACTTTGAAATTTACTGAGCTTCACTTGTAATGCTTCGCTATATTGAAATTAATTACAAACAAAGGATGCTGCTGCGAGCATGTGCACATCTCTCCCTCTGTCTCTCTCTCTCTCTCTGTCTCTATCTCTCTCTATCTCTCTAGAACTCGCTCTCCTTCACTCACCCTCTCTATATCTATGTCTATGTGTTGTTCAGCTTCCCGAATTAATGTTCTGCCTTTGGCAGCGTTCGGTTCTAATTTCTGAAGTTGCTTAAAAACAAAAAAAACACAGCAAATAAAGTTCAAATACATATATTCATATGTGTACGGAAGAAAGTCTGCTGAGCACTTTAATTGAAATAGCAACAAGAACTAATTTAAATTCAATTTATTGCAAAACCATCTCAACTCATTTTAATTGCATTATTAAATTGGCCAGTTGTCGGTAATTGTATTAGGCAAATTAAGTACTGCAAACCATTCCTACATTAAGACAACTAACACTGTTCAGATCTTAATGAAGTTCACTGGGTATACGAGAACTTATATTCCAAATCAATAGTCTGTAGCTCTTACAGTCTCACAGGAAAGAAAACTTATTGTGATTATATTTTCATAATTACACAAAGCTGTTTTCAAATGACATTGTATAGTGATAATTCGAAAAGGGCTAAATTCAATCAAATCTCGCATGTCCAGACAATGATACTTCCTTTTTATATTTTGACCAAGTAGAAAAGTCATTACCTGTTTCTCTATTCTCCATTCAACTCGAGAACATGTCGCAGCGAAGGAAAGTTAAATATTGAACTGCGTTCGCTGCTCGATACGCTATGCCTGCAAAATGTTCCGCAAATTTTTACCCTACGTACAACTTACCGATATGTGTAGCTAATCGATCAGATTTGTCATGCATTCAGATCTTAGCCGATTTGTCGACTCATATATATTATATAGAAATAACCAGTACAGCTGCCTATAAGTTCAGCAGTTAGCACCTCGGGCTCTTCAGACCTGTGTGATCTGTTTGAATATTAATGCAAAAATGTTATATAAAGTTATTTGCACTATATTCTTATTCCACGTATCTGTGCTCAATTGTACCAATGTTACAAGTCAGCAATCACAGCTCGACGAGATTAGGTTTCCATTAGAATTTTGATTTGTTTTCATCTTTATTTGAATAAATTTATTTGCAGAGAACAACTGAGTCGTGAGAGCCAGCTGCAAACCGATATGATGTATAAACTCTCTGAGTTGAATAGACGATTGGATGTGTTGCCAACTTTAGTGGCAACTCCCAGCAACTGTGAGAGGGCCGCTTTGGGTACTCATAGTGGCATTCATCAGATCCTGGTTCCCGGTTACAGTCGGCGATGGCTTCAAGTTAGTTGTGACGAGGACACACTGGGCGGGGGCTGGACATCGGTGTTGAGGCGTCAAGATGGCACTGTGGATTTCTATCTCTCCTGGGATGACTACAAAAAAGGATTTGGCAATTTAACTGGCGAGTTCTTCATAGGACTCGAGATACTACATTTCATGACCAAAGCTGGGGATCAAGAATTACTCATAATCATGGAGAACGCTAAAGGAGATAAAAAAAATGCACATTATGATCGATTTGTGATCGGAGGTGAAAAGGAAGGGTACAAACTGAACTCGTTGGGCAAATACTCCGGAAATGCAGGCGATTCTTTGCGAATTCATTTGGGTCAAAAGTTCACTACACGGGATTCTGACAACGATAAATATGCTAAAGGCAATTGTGCTCAAAACTATACGGGCGCATGGTGGTACAACGATTGCCTTTCCAGGTACTATTAATAATCATTTTTTATTAGTGAGCAGTTTTTTGTTAATATTTGTTTATATTTGACAGCAATCTGATGGGAAGGTATAATGACAACAACCGTGGCAAAGGCATTATTTGGTATTCCTTTACGGGTAACAGTGCCTCACTGAAACGGGTCCAGATGATGATAAGGCCGAGAAGGAATCCAGAAAGTAGCTGAATACCCCTGCAAAGCTTTGGTTTCCCGTAATCTGGGTGAATTAATTGAGAATATTTGTTTTATGCAGTGTAAAATTAAAATGTTCCCGACTATTCTCGAATAAACTATATTTAAACTGCAAATGGTTGCTGTCACAATGAAAAGTTGCCCTCCAGTCGAAACCAACACCACAACGCAGCCAGGCAGGAAGGCAGGCAGGCAGACAGCCTCGTTAAAAGTGCCATTGAGCCAGCCGGATTTAGCTAGTTCGAGCTGAATGCGTCACCCAATACCGGCTAATGAGTCCAAATCCAGTGACAAAGGTGTGTCCATTGTCCCGATGTCCATACGCTCAAGCGCGCGATATGATCTCGCTCAAAACTGACAAGGCTAGCGCACTGAAAACGAATGGTCAGCTCCTTCGAGTGTCGCAACTTAAAGGCCACTTGGCAGTGCCATAACCCCAGCTTGCTTGGGGTTGACAAAATGAGGTTCAGGCAACACAAAAATTGATTAAACCTTGTTTACTTCAGTGTTTGTATGAGTGCCTTTAGGCATTTCACTTGTATTACAATATTTGCCATTTGAAGCCCCTGTTGCCCCTGGCAAGCCAACCAAGCCAAAGCAAAGGCAAAAGCAACCAGGCAACCAGCGTTCTCACCTTCTGTAAGTCCTTCTTTTAGCTCCTTGCTGTTGTTCTCGACTACAAGATACCCACAACACAGATATAAAGCTTTCCTAACAATGTTCCTTGCCAAATAGAACAAATATAAGAATCAGTATATATAACAAATGTAGCAAAGATATATATAACGATTCACGGGAATACAACTTGACGTCAATCCCAAATATGGCTAGTTTCGAGTTTCTAGGAAAAAGATTAGAATATTATATATAGTGGTTCCAATTGAATAATATACTTTGGGCGAATGCTTTAGAGCTGCACACATGCGATTAGCCAGAAAGCGCCCTTATCATTAAAGAATATGTATATATGTATGTATATATATATTTAATGTGTGCGAGTAAACAGATTAGGGATTTCCAAAAATCTGTTTTCCTAGGAAAAAGATTAGAATATTATATAGTATAGCACCCATCAGCAGAGTGTAAGCTGCCTATAAATTGGACAGTGAGCGGCTCAGCTTCTTTAGTCTTGAGTGATCTGTGATCATTTAAAATACTTATTATATATTATATAATAATATATATATTATTCAAAACAGAATGTTGTTTCAATTTATTTGCACTGTGTTCCTCTTGTACGTATGTGTGCTTAAGAGTGCAGTGGAGTGTGTTCCTGAAGATGACATCGGAAAAATTTGGTTTGTGTTGGAAATTCGAATGTATTTCGAAAAAATTTGAAAGCTTTTTATATCCATATTCACAGGCTACAACTGGAGGATGCTATGACGAGTAAACGCAGACAGTTGAATGAGAAAAAGATAAAGATAAGTTTGGAGAGCGATTGCGACTTAAGCAACTCAGGAGAAGATCTTCAGAACGATTTGCTAAATAAACTTAAAGGATCGTATACAGAACAGATTCGCCAAAGAGATTTGCTGAATGATGTGATGCGTGAACTCAATGAGTTAGTTAACTTTGCAGGCTTGAAGCCACATCAGTATCCAAGTAGTTGTGCAGAGGCTGCAGCTCTGAGTCGTCGCAGTGGCGAATATCAGATCATCGTGCCCTGCTATAGTCGGTCTCCGTTTAAAGTTAGTTGCGATGAGGAAGCACAGGGCGGGGGTTGGATAACGGTGCTGAGACGCCAGGATGGCAGTGAAGATTTCTATCGCAGCTGGGAGGATTACAAAACAGGCTTCGGAAGGTTGGATGGCGAGTTCTTCATCGGACTGGAGAAGCTGCATCACCTGACCCACGCGGGGGATCAAGAACTGCTCATAACCATGGACGATGGAAAACTGAAAAAGTATGCAAAGTACGACAAGTTTATAATTGATGGCGAACAGCAGGAGTACAGAATGAGCAAATTGGGAAACTACACCGGAGATGCTGGTGATTCACTACGAAGACATGAGGGTCAAAAGTTCTCAACACATGATCGAGATAACTCCATATTCGGAAATTGCGTCGAACAATTCCATGCGGCTTGGTGGTACGAAGATTGCCATGACAGGTAGTATATAGATACTATATATATATATATCCAGTATTACTTAATTTTTACTTATTTGATAGCCAACTGACGGGAAACTATAATAACCAAGAATTCGGGAAAGGCATTAATTGGGAAACCTTTACGGGCTCCTGTAAATCATTAAAATATGTCCGGATGTTGATCAGGCCCAGAAGGAATTAAAATAGTACTGAATATCTTCTTTATGTGTTCTTACCATTATATTATAAATATGAATATATGAAAATCGATTGGGGTTTGATAAATTCACGGTCTTTTTTGATTAAACTCTGGCACTCTAAGCGGTAGCAATTAGCGAGTGACTACTGTGGTGTGAACTCGCCTGTGTGTATGGGTATTTGCCGGTCATGAGCGCTGAGCGGGAAGGTGTGCTAATTGGATTGACATAATGGCGATTGAGGATGAGACCCGAATAGGCCAAAGCACCGATATTGGGCGTGGGCATCTGTGCCGAGCCCCGAAACCCAACATCATTAAAGCCCTATAAAAACCGAAAGATGAAAAACAAACAATAATTATGTAAAATAAAAAAAGACAAAAAAAAAGAGTGGCAGATCCAAGAGGCATGCAATTGCTGTGGCTATATATAATATTGTTAAGCTAACTTACCAGATCATCCGCCAGAATAAAGATGATATTTGGTTGCGTCGATTGGCATGCAACGAGGGCCAAGCTGATGGGCAGAGAAAGAGATGCAGATGCTGCATCACTGTGAATGCTTGCCTCATTTGCATTGTTTTTTTTGTAATATTTTTTTGATTGTTGTTGAATTTGTTCTTGATGTTGTTTGAAAAATGTGAAACAAATGGCTGGGTCTTTAGATTAGAGCTCATTGGATAGACTAATTAAAGTGCAATGTTGAGATCGGAATGTGAGCGAATCAACAGCGACTGCTTCAAGTTCGATATGTAAACAGAGAGCCAGCTCCACACGGCGTACTTTACTTGTCTTCCGACCCATTATCACGTTTTCAACTTTAAGTGTTGGATTGATTTAGGTGCAAAACTATGATCAGAAAGCCCTCGCTTTTTAATCTCAGTTGAGTTTTGACGAAGTTATGGCATTTTGAAGTTTTGACCTATGCCCAAATGCCTATTTTTAGGCCAGTATTTTTACTTGTCTTCCGACCCATTATCAAGTTTTCAACCTTAAATGTAGGATTGATTTTGGTGCAAAACTATGATCAGAAAGCCCTCGCTTTTTAATCTAAGTTGAGTTTTGACGAAGTTATGGCATTTTGAAGTTTCGACCTATGCCCAAATGCCTATTTTTAGGCCAGTATTTTTACTTGTCTTCCGACCCATTATCACGTTTTCAACCTTAAATGTAGGATTGATTTAGGAGCAAAACTATGTTCAAAAAGCCCTCGCTTTTTAATCTAAGTTGAGTTTTGACGAAGTTATGGCATTTTGAAGTTTTGACCTATGCCCATATGACGATTTTTAGGCCAGAATTTTTATAAATATAATATAGTAATAAGAAATAGCTATGAAAATAAAAATCAATATTTCACATGTGAACGCTTTTTTCTTCGAGTTTTCGTATTGTCCCCCCACTGAAAGTAACAGGCGAACATAATGTGCTCAGCAGGTGATTTCGATCTTCTCTCTGTTTAATTAAATGGTAGCAACGAACTCCGAACCGATGAGATGAGAGAGTGAGCTGAACACTGCGCTCAAAAGCTCAGCACGCGCTCTCCGCGTGTGCTGCCATTGGTTGGCTGACAGCTGTGATGAGATGAGAGAGTGAGCTGAACACTGCGCTCAAAAGCTCAGCATGCGCTCTCAGCAAAAAGAGCACGAAGTTTAACAAACACCAAAGTTAATATGAGATAGGAACGTCGAACCATCTGAATAATAAAGTCAACAATTTGTTTTTTTTTCCAAGGAAAATTATAAATATAAACACGTATCTCGATATGAGAATATATTTCGAGCATAGATTTATTAATTGCACTTTGCAAAATAGAACAAATATAAGAATCAGTATATATAACAAATGTAGCAAAGGTATATTTAATGATTCACGCGAATACAGCTTGACGTCAATCCCAAATATGACTAGTTTCTAGTCTCTTGGAAAAAGATTAGAATATTATATATAGTGGTTCCAATTGAATAATATACTTTGGGCGAATTCTTTAGAGCTGCACACATGCGATTAGCCAGAAAGCGCCCTTATCATTAAAGAATATGTATATATGTATGTATATATATACTTAACGTGTGCGAGTAAACAGATTAGGGATTTCCAAAAATCTGTTTTCCTAGGAAAAAGATTAGAATATTATTTACATATACATCATAGTACATCAGCAGAGTGTATAAATTGGACAGTGAGCGGCTCAGCTTCTTTAGTCTTGAGTGATCTGTGATCATTTAAAATACTTATTATATATTATATAATAATATATATATTATTCAAAACAGAATGTTGTTTCAATTTATTTGCACTGTGTTCCTCTTGTACGTATGTGTGCTTAAGAGTGCAGTGGAGTGTGTTCCTGAAGATGACATCGGAAAAATTTGGTTTGTGTTGGAAATTCGAATGTATTTCGAAAAAATTTGAAAGCTTTTTATATCCATATTCACAGGCTACAACTGGATCGTCAGAGACAACAGGAGGATGATTATGATTATGATATGATGAGTAAATGCACACAGTTGAATGAGAAAAAGATAAAGATAAGTTTGGAGAGCGATTGCGACTTAAACATCTCAGGACAAGAACAGATGCGTCAAGCCGATATGCTGAATGATGTGATGCGTAAACTCAATGAGTTGAAAGAGAAGTTAATTAACTTTACAAGCTTGAAGCCAAATCAGTATCCGAGTAGTTGTGCAGAGGCTACAGCTCTGAGTCGTCGCAGTAACGTGTATCAGATCATCGTGCCCAGCTATAGTCAGTCTCCGTTCAACGTTAGTTGCAATGAGGAAATACAGGGCGGGGGTTGGACAACTGTTCTGAGGCGTCAAGATGGAAGTGTGGATTTCTATCGGCTGTGGAAGGACTACAAAACCGGCTTTGGCAATTTAACTGGCGAGTTCTTCATCGGACTGGACAAGCTGCATCACCTGACCAAAGCGGGGGATCAAGAATTACTCATAACCATGGAGAACTTCAAAGGAGAACATAGGTTTGCAAATTATGATCGATTTACAATCGGAAGCGAAAAGGAAAAGTACAAACTCAGCACATTGGGAAATTACCATGGAGATGCAGGCAATTCCTTGAAAGGTAGTTTGGGTGCAAAGTTCAGCGCACAAGACAATGACAATTTTTATGTCAGCGGCTACAATTTTGCTGAAGACAATGAGTCCGCTTGGTGGTATCACAACTGGGTTTCCACGTAATATTTACATTCTGTTTTTATTAGTGAACAATTGTATCTTAATATATGTTTATATTTGACAGCCAACTGATGGGAAGGTATAAGCCCAAGGATAAGGGCATTATTTGGTATGCTTTTTCGGAAGATCGCTCACTAAAACGTGTCCAGATGATGATAAGGCCGAAGAGGGAACGAGACTGTGAATGAATACCTTTGTATATATATCTATTGTAAAAATTGTAAACTCTACACTGAGAAAAATAAAATTTTAATCAATAATATATTCTTGATTCCAGTATCAAAGGCTCAAAGTTTTAAGAGTTTGCGCACTATATTGTATCTATAGCTGATTAGTTAGTAATTTTTTAATCGAGTTCCATCTAAAATATCTTTTCAATTCAGACGCCTACATATGTATATCATAAACATATGGATGAATGTCTGTGTATATCCATACACGTATGTATTGTAAAGTATAGTTCATAATGAGCTTGCATGCGATTAATTTTCCGCATGAGCTGATGATTCTCGGCTGAGAGCAGACAGCCAACATCGTTTGGGAGTTAGTTCATAAATCATATGGCATTGTCATTGCCAGCTAATCTTCGCTCCGTATTAGGAGGTGGCAATCGTGCATTCGCCTACTTAATGTTTCCGCTAATACCGCGCCCCACCATCTCCTATACAGCACTCTACTTGGTCGTTTCGTATCGCAAGACTGACGTCAGATGTCACTAATCTAAATTTATGCAAATTGCCAACTGTCTGACGGGAGCTGGCTTAGAGGGGCGGGGCTGAGTCTCGCCGAGGGAGGCTGAGTTTCTGTGCAACAGTTGTAAAAACTGCAGCTAAATTCAAATTTGACATGCGCCAGGCGGAGTCGCTCTTATAAGTTGCAGTTGCAGTTGCAGCCGCGACTCGCGTTCGTTTTTTTTTCTTTGCATATCCTCTACACAATAAATGGCTCTAAGTGGGGGTCTCCAAAAGGCGATAAATCGAATGCCTTAAGTCCTTAAACAAAAATCAACAGCCATACCTAATTCAATATTAATTTATCTTAATTTGTTGTCTATAAAAATTTACTTAAATGTTTTGCTTTGGGTTTAGTTTAGGTTTAGGAAAGTTTAAGCATAGTTTTTCCAAGGCTTCCAAAGCTTAAAGTGATTTCTGTCTACTGGGTATCTGGCAGTCGTTCAGTCTCTTGTTGGTGTTCATTTCGGATGCAGTTCTTCTCTGTTGCAGTTGCCCGTTGCCAGTTGCGTTGGCAAAGCTCTTATTAAATTAAAACGAAGGCGTTTAGACGCGCCCGAAGCAAAGCAAAGCGAAGCAATGCAGCAGCTCTGATCTGATATGCAAAACATTTTTGAAATAACTCAGCCGTAAATAGCGTATTGCTTGTGGCACAGAATTTCCAACTCAGAATTCGCTCTCCTACGGCAGTATAAGCCAAATTAATTGAAAAACCTGCACGCATCGCCGGTTAACGTTCAGACTCCCATTTCGGATTCGGATTCGGATTCGGATTCGCACTTGATTAGTTGGCCAAAAAAGAAAAACAAAACAGAAATGTGCTCGACTGCAAGTTGCCCTTCACGGAACTTGGCTTTATTGCAGCACATATTTTTTACATCTGCCAGCACATATTTTGTACCCTGCAATAAAACAAGTAAAACAGCTAAGTTATTCAGGCAACTGCAGCTTTTCTTGGCTTGCTTGCTTTCCGTTTTCATTATCGCGCCTGACACGCGATGAACGCCACGCTTGGCCCCCATTTACAAGTCGGCGCCTTTTGTAATCGCTGCATTTGCCTGCCCGTTCCCCTTCTTCGTCTCCTCGGCTTAGTTGCATGCCGCACACTTATGCAAAAGCAACAAAGTGTGAAATTTCAGTTCGCATTGCCCACACACGTTTCGCTGGCTACAAGCGAAAACTTGGCCAGCTGGCAAGGCTTATAAGCCGGGCCCCAAACCGATATAAGTGCGTGCATTGGCAGCAGCTGTTACCGGGAATAGCTGGAGTTTATTTCATTTTTTTTTTTAGTTGGGACCTCCAGAAGTGTGCACTCCAAGAAAAAAGGGCGTTTTTATATTCAAACACAAATTGGGTATAAATGCTTACCAATCAGATATCAGACAAGAGCTTTTTCTCCAAGGTGAAGAGTATTCCTTAATCCATGAAATCCAGCTTCTGGAGTGCCATTAATAACTCGCTAGTTAAACTACCAAAACCTGAATAGATATGAATATGTAGATATCAACTTTATATGGACTATATGGGAATCGGAGATGAAAATCAAAGAAAGTGTTTAACTAGATATAGATTTTAAGTATTCACAGTACATTGCTGGTGAATTGAGGGAGATTTAAACATTTCATTGTATGTTTTTTGACATCCGTTCTCCTGCTCAAACAATCTCCCTCTCTCTCCGTCTCTGTCTCTGTATCGGCCAATACTTTATTTTTCCATTTCCTTACAGTTCTGATCCCTCCACAAAGATATTACAACTCAACCTATAATTTATTCAGCTAAATCCTTTCGCCAGGCCACTTTCAGTCTGAGAAAAGAGTAAGCAGCGAAAATAAATTAAATGGAAATCATTTGTCTTGCTCAGCAAAATATTAGGGGAGTGAGAGAGACAGATAGAGGCAGTGGGGGAGGGGGTTTCGAAATGGACTTGACAGCTACTCACAACAACAAGAACAACAACAACAACAACAATTGGCAGCAGTTGAGCAAAAAAATTTGCATAAGAAAATAATATTCATTTCGTGACGTGCTCAAGCGCCAAAGAGAATCTGCATTCAGCCAAAAGGATGTCAAATTCGCTGTCCTTGACGAACGGCGAGCGGATAAGGAGAATTTCATAGCGATATGCGACATGGCACTGGAGTTGCAAGAAGAGTTTTATGTTTAAAGACGCACCAAAGTATGCAACATTAATCATGCAACAGATATTAACAACAATAAAAAATTTAAGAGAACTGGACTCCAGCACCACATCAACTATGAACTATGCAAACAACCTCAATTTTAGGGCATTTTATGATTTTTCGACTCAAATGCTAAAACAGCAAACAAACATTAAATAAATAAAACATTATATAAACTATGAAAGTCGCACTCTAAAATGTATTATTTCTATGTTTAATCTATTTAGTCCCACTTTTAACCAATTTAGAATTAATAGCAGTCTTGATATTCCCAACTATATCTGCAGTCGCTCTAATCTCTCTAGTTAGAAAGGGCTAATCGCGAGCGATCGAGTAGGAAATATCCTGCATCCAGCTATTCAATCTATTGGATCTATTGAAGTGCTCAAGGCTGAATCAGAAATACGAAACTGAAACTAACAATGAAAGAGACAAGAAAGCAAAGTCAATTCTGGATTTAATTTTCAAGTGCTATTACTTGTCTTATTAAATGTAATATTATCTCTATTTAAATGTGCTAGACAAAGTTAATATTAATCAATAAAATACCACAACATATACATACATGCAAATACATATACATATATACATATATACATACATATACATAACGCAACAACATTTGCATTAAACATGCCAATTTGGATAGGCAGGCCTCGTTATGCGTCTCCGCCCCCGCCACACCCACACACTCACACACACTCACACACACACCCACACACACACTCATAAACGGTCGAAACTCCGTCTAGTATCTGAAAATCTGCGCCAACCAGGCAAAAGGTCGATTAACAAGATTAAAAGCGGCATTAAATGCTTTGATTTGGCTACAAGTTAAGACCACACAACCGCAGATACGCAAATGCCCTTCTTGTTGTTGTTGTTGTTGTTGTCGTATTCGTGGCTGGAGTGGGTTGGGTGAGTGTAATGGGAATGGGTGCCTTAGTGTGAATACAATAACAGCGACGCATAAAGTTCTTTGGGTCTACTTAAGGGAACACATGTTTTGCGGCAAACGAAATTCAGAATGTGGATAGCATGTGAATTTTGGATGTATCTTGTATCTGCATAACTGGGTTTAAAGCCAACATATGTTGAATTCTTGGCTAAGAAGTAAATTACGTAAAATTGCTGCCAAGTCGTAGTGAGCCTGGCGAATACACATAGACAAACACTTGCAGAACAATTTCAAAATACAAAGATTACCAAAATCAAGTATTTTCTTGTACTTCAGTGCTCAAGTTGTAACGATAAGAACCAAAATTCTGTTGTGAAGCAATAAATAAACAATTTAGTTCTCTGTTCTATGAAGGTCATCTGTATGAGTCCGAAATATTTGTATGCAGCTTGAAGTAGTTCTCAAGAAAATGCACATGCCACACTGAGATTCTGATATTCATGTTAACTGATTCGATTTCATCCAGACAAACTCCAAGCTCGTCTTGAGTAATAGTATTTCCAATGTTCCAATGCTTCAGTATTCATTATTTCGCTGAGTGTATACACTGAGACACATACGCTGCTACACAAATTCCTTGCGTATCCCCGCACGTCCCCCTCGACCAACATGCTCTCTTGATTGATTTGGGTTGGGTTAAGCCCCTCAGGCAAAAGCGTTAACGAAACCCGCACACACAACACACACACTCACTTAATCCCAATTTGCAAGCGTACAAATCAGTTTGAGTTATTTTTCTTGGCCGGGCATAGCTAAATTATATATCTTATATAAAATACATTTGAGCAGGGAAGAAGCAGAAGTTGGCCACAAACAAAAGTTTGCCAGAAGACGTAAGAAATCTTAAGTTGCTTAACGAATGAAAATTACTGTATAAATGACAGTGGTTAAGTGATTTCAGCACCTTTTGTAAGCAGTACACTTCAACTCGAATTGAATCCATATGGAAGACAATGATACCCTATTTTTTTTATATGTGCGGGCTGCGGTTACAAAGTTGGTCAACAGTTAAACCACCCCATTTTGCAAAAGGTTACATTTGGGGTTCCAAAAACTATAAAATTGAAAATCGAATGCCAGTCAAGGATAGAGTGTTGCAGCTATCTTCAGACACATTCCAGGCTCTCCGCTATACTCCAGCAATGCTGCTCATATTTTCGGACACATTGACAACCTGTCCTAAAGGGTTTTCAATAGATAAAGTCGCTATCTGTCATACCCAGAATCAAATTGGAACCTCAGGCGGTAATCAAAATCTGTTCACATCGACTATATCTGCACCTTGGCTTTGCAGCTATAGTATACCCGGGGATCTCGAGTGGAGATCGATTACATTGCGAAGAGGATATTGATATGTTACTGTATGTATTATGACCTGAGAATGGAAACGTGCACAAGTAGCAAGCCAATCCAAGTATATTTTTGTTCAAATTTAAATTAAATACTGTAAAATATATTCTATTAGAAAATTGTTTGGTTTTAGCTAGTAATTGCATCATTTATACAATTTTGTGATTGTCCACTGACTAAAAAACACACCAGAAAATCTTATAGTCATATTTACTATATATAATTTATATAATATATACAAATGCAATTATTGATTGCAGTTCACAATTAAATTTCGCTTAATTCAAAATTGAATGAACAAAATTTAATGATTATTTCTGTGTTCATTCTAACCATTTAAATTTAGCTTATAATATTAACATTTTGTTGGTCAATGTGTGAGACAATAAAACAAAATAATTGCGTGTGTATGTGTGTGCTATAGGTGTGTGTAGAGGAGGGAGGGGTGGCTAATGCATTTGAAATGCAAAGAATTTTTTTAAAGTAGAATTTATTGCAACAATTGCACGAGCTTAGCATTAAATGCAATTAAAAATGTTAATTCCAAAAAGAAAAAACAAACAACAAAATTGCATTCGACGAAAAAACAACAACAATTGGTTAGAGGAACAATGGCCAACAACAAAGAGCAACAGAACACAAATGAGCAAAAATAATTTTATGGTCAATGCAACGGCGTTAAGTTGCCTGCGGTTGCAAGTGGAGAGTGTGTGTGTGTGTGTGTGGTGTGTTGGGCGGGAGGGGAAGAGGTGTAAGGCTTGCTACTGCGGCAACAGCAACTAATTTAAATTGAAATGAAAATTGATTGTGTTTTTAAACGCGTCGCATTGCAAACGAGGCACGTAGCCAAACACGCTGTCAATTCCATTTGGAGGAGGTGGTTGGAGACTGGTATGTGAAGGGGGAGAGGGGGTGGGGGGTTGTGTCCGTGGCATGCATGGCCACGTCATTTGCAACAATGGAGGCAACAACAATACACAATGCACAACAATGCGAGCAGGAGGCTCGAGCCAATGTGAAACAAGCAAAATAGCAAATTTGTCGTTGCAACCAAATGCGGCAAGAAGCATGGAGCTGCCTGAGAGTGAAAGAGAAGGCAGAGAAAGAGAGAGGTACAACTCTTGCTGCAGCTGTTGATTGCAATTCAAAAGCATTTGAAATACACTCAGCAAAATGGTACAGTAACTTTGAACTTGTGTAACGCACTGAAGCAGTGTGTCCAATTTTTATGATAATTGATACAAGTAATTATAAATATGTATAACAAATTACTAAAAATTACAAATTGAAAATGGGCCAAGGGTAAAAAAATACATTCCGAAAGAAGTCATCAAAATTGCTCTCTGAATTGCTTTTCAAATTTAGTTAACATCGTAAGTTTAATTTAAACAGTTTAAAATGTTTTCTACTTTTTTGCAGCTTTTTTCTGAGTAGCAATGTTCACATGATTTTTGTTTTGTAATTGAATATTTTATATTTTGATATTCGCTTTTTATACATAATCTAAAATTATTGTGGATAACTTGATAAAAACACGTTTACTCTTAATTTATTTTCAATTTAAGAAATGTTTTAGAATTGAATTAAATGTGTTTATAGACATGGGTAAAATAAATGTACGGATAATTCATATGTTTTGCTAAAAAATTCATATCGAATTTCGATACAATATATATATAAAATAAAGAAAATAAACGTTTGCTGTTTACAGGGTATCCGCAAGTCATTCCTCGATGCTCAACAGCAGTCTCTCATTTATTTGTACAAGACTGTTGCTAATTTAGCATGTAACCAAATTGAATTTGCGACTGCAACAACAACAGCAAGAGCACGTGCTGTGCACCCCTCTCCACACATACATACATAAATAGACATACGTACACGCGGACACACACATACATTCATCCAAATGCCATTCAGTAAAATGACTCACCGAAATAACGGCTAATTTGCGTATGTGTTGCTTGCTATAGCAACACAAAGTATAAGGGGAAATTCATAAATGTTTACTGACCGACAGAAGCAATAACAAATTTCCCTTATTCAGTAGCAGTAAATTTCATTTATCGACAAAACAATATTTTATTCCTTATTTTGAGCTCTTATTAAAGCAAAAACAAACAAAACCTATTTTATTATTTTTCAATTAAAACTTGCTAAATAATTAAGGGTATTTGGTAGCAAACAATAAATTTTTCCATCCTAAATATATATTGTTTTGTATTTTATTCTATATATTTTGCTAATAGCAATTTATTACTTTAACCTATTGGTTGCGCTAATTGCATACATTTAAAACTCCCAAAGGGAATCTACTTTTGGGACAGACTTTTAAATACATTTTTTGCGCTATTTTAAATGTGTAATTTTTGCCCATTTTGAGATATTTTTTTTTAATAAATTAAAACTGCGCTAAAGCAATTAATTTTAAATATCCACAGCTTCGGGGCTAGAGCATTGGCGTATGTGTGTGAAGGAAAAAGGGGCGTGGCCGTCGCTGCGGTTAAAAAATATTAAACATCGGGCGACGTCTGGCAAATGTCACTTGAAAAATTGAAAGGTTGTGCAGTCGACACCCTACACCCCAACCCCCACCCCTCCCTCGGGGGCAGCTAAAGAGCTGGCACAGCAGGGTCTGAAAGGGGAAGAGGGGTGGATCGAGGGTGTTGTAAGGTATACTGGCCTTCTGCGCAATGTTGGCAAAGGCGAAACTTAATTAATTTGAGTAACTTGGCAGCCGGCCGGTTAGATGGCTACCACCCGCCCTTCCCCACCAATAACCCTCTTTGGCGTCTTTGTTGCGCTGTACGGGTGTGGCATGAATTCTTAATGCACATGCTGAGTGTGTCTCTGTGTGTGTGTGGGGGGCGTGGTCGTTGAGTTGCTTAAAGAAAGAAATAACTGGAACTGACTATGTCAACATAATTAACTTTGAAGTGAGGGAAACTACAGAGAGACAGGACCAACTATGAGTATCCTTTAGGAAAAAAAAAATTGTTCCTAAATAAGTGCCTCACATATAATGTGCCGAAAAAATATACCTAAAAACACACACCTAACAGGTGAGAACCGACTGCGGAATCCTCTGCAAGCTGTGACATGTTAACTGGGATTGGGTGCTATATAAGCTTTGCTCAGGAATAGATTCGCAATCCTAAGAAAGTGTTTGTAATAATCTATCCTCCAAAATTATCGATTATCGAAATTGCACAGTTATCGATTTTGGGAAATGATTGTATCAATCTTTAACATTGCTTATCCGTAATATACTTACACTAACCTTAAAATCTGTAATCTTTATAAGTTTGCTTTTAATCGACTTTCAGTTATCAATGTTATCGAATTCGCAGTTTACAGTGTGAGAAAAATTCAATATATCCTATTTTTGTAACAGAGCATACAGAAGAAAACAAAATTACGACCCCACTTACAACTCCAATCCCTTTCTCTAAATAAAAAATGCAAATTACTGCGAGTGTTGCCAAATAATTAATTCAAATGCATTTCGGCATTCAGATCGCCCTGCGCCTTTTACATAGTATGTGTTAACTACATAGATAAGAAGAAGAGAGAGACACAGAGAGAGAAAGAGATGAGCATAAATAAGATATGTATTGTACATTCGAATTTTAGATGCAGCTGGGCATTAATATCAAATTAAAGAATAATATTCACCACTGCATACATCATGGATTTCCTCCACACATTTTTCTTGCTCACGTACGCTAAGATAGGTATGCAAAAAAAAACACGACTTGTGCACATCTCTAACAAATGTACATACTCCCAAAATGCACTCTACAATCTTTGATGGAGGACTTAACTCGGGGAGTTTGCCGTGAAACAGAATTTGTAATATCCATAAAGCCATTAAAAACAAGTAAGCACAATAGAGGACTCAATTAGGAGATACCCTCGTTGAAATTTTCCAGATCATGTGATCTCGACGTGGAGTTACCCCAAACCCAAATGCCGCGTAGATTAAAGTACAGTTATTTCTTCGAGTTCCACTGCACACTTAAATGCAAGCAGGTCCTCATGGGGGGCAAATGGTTTTATTTAAATCGTTGTCGATCTCTCTCGACTGAAACATTCTTAATTGTTTAAATCCAATTTTTGATTGATTATAAATACCTGACCCTTGAAGTTGATAAAGTTTATAGATAAAATTTATTAGATACAATTGCTCGAAAGTTTCGTTTGAGTGCCCAATTTGGATGGCAGGCGGGCTGGCATGCCACACCCTCTCAGATTTGCTAGTGCAAAGAAAAACTTTAACTCACACACACATTGTGAACACTTTAAGTTCAATTTTGAGAGACGGACTTTGGATGTGGATGACCAACCACATGTGCCCGGCTGTGTCCCACTCCACTGCTTGAAGATAATGCTCAGCAAAATAAATGGACAAGCTGACAAGCTTTCACTGGTTTGGTTAAACGGGAGAGAGGAAACGAGGGGGCGAGGGAGGGTTAGAGGAGATGACGATGACTTTTAAATTGTTTTTATTGAGGTGCCAGTGTTGGTCAGAAAGTTTAGCAAGTGCACAGAATAAATGAGCATGGAGGTCCATTTTGAAGCATTAGAAAAGCGACGACTGCTTCTGCATCCTGCATCCAACATCCTGGCAGCATCCTTATACCACATGTCCGCATGTGTGTGTGTGTGTGTGGGAGGAGGCATACAAAGTCAAATTGCTTACAGATTTGGGCAAGCCAGAAAAGATATATATATATAGAGAGAAAGAGAGAGAGAGAGAGGGGAGGCGAGTTCTGGGGTGTGCCTGGTGTCAAGCATTTTGTGCTTGTCGCGTTAAACTTTTTGGTTTGTGCCTAAGTAGCTAACGCCTCAATATGCCCGTTGACATGTCCGGCAGAGGCACCCCTCCACCCCTCCATCTGCGCTAGCCGAAAAATACTAATAAAATGTTGCCTGGCATCGGAATGGGAGCTACTGTCTAAGGGCATTAGTTCAGCAACTGTGCCTGCCACCTACTCCGCTTCCCCCTACATCCTCATGCTGCCATACACTGAGAAAATAAACACAGACTTCCAAACATATTTTTTAAACTTTGCTGAAGAGTATGCTACAGTAAATTTAAAACAATATTCAGCTAGTCCAAAAACTAAACACATTTCTTTCAATTGTAACAATTTCATTGGAAAGTTAATGCTGTCGCCGTGCAGATTAAAAGCACAACACATCCAATGTTGTCGCCTGATGGGTCGGCTACTGTAGTATGTAGCGTAGTGTAGGGTATTCAGAGGTTCAGAGTCTGATGGTGTCCGTCGTATTAGCGATGTGTCATATTAGCTCAACAGATTTAAAAGAATTCGCTGCGTAATGGAAATAGAAACGGACAATGTGAGGCGAAATTCACCTGTGCAATAGAATTGCGTGCGTTTGTTGCTGTTGTTGTTGTTGTTGTAGTTGTTGTTGCATGAAAAAGAAGCAACTCCAAGCAGATATAAAACATGAGTCAACTGACAGCGGATTAGATGAGTGTTAGGCATGCTCAGATACACGTCCATAAATATTCTAGTCACTCTTACCAAAACCATTCTCAGGCAAGAGTTGAGCAAATAATACCAATGGACAGCAACTCGATCAGTATACTTATTGAAGAGTTCAACATTTTGAACCGTACGTGGAATTTTATCATGAGCTTCAACCTAAATTCGTATATTCAATGCAGTCAAAACTATTGCTGCCTAAAATTTTTGGGATTATATTCTTAACATGAAAATTGAACAATTTAAAGCAGTTTTTTTTTTGTTAAATTGGATCACATTTGACAAAGCTCAGCGTGTATAAAATTGGACAGCCGAATTATATTTTTGGGATTATATTTTAAACATGAAAATCGAGTCTGAATTGTGTTTTTACTTAATATACCACGCTTCTGAGAGGATTAAAATTTGAACATGAAGTGCAAGCTAAAACTTGTAGAAACCTGTTGATGATTGTGACGTTAAATACGAGTCTAATATTTGCGGAAATTAATTCTGTTCGTACTGGCTGGGAAATGTGAGGCTTTTGGGCCAATTAAAGGCCAGTTACGATGAGGAGTTGTGATCTGCAGTTGCTCAATTAGCCACTGTTCCAAATCAATAACTGCTGCTGCCAAACTAGCTAACTGGCACAATTGACAAACTGACAAACTGGCAGCGATTGCAGTCGTCAGTCGAGCGCTAACGGAGATAAATGGCTGAAGCCACAAAAATTGATTTGGTTGACGGATGAATTGTGGAGTCGGTGCGCGGATGCGGATGAAGAGCAGCAGCAACAGCAACAGTAACAGCAAAAAGCAACCTTTAAATGACAGCAGAAGCCGCACCCGTTGCAATAACAACAATAACTGTAACAACTGCAACAATTGCAACAGTTACTGGTCAGCGACAATAAAATCAAAAACATATTTTTCCATTAGACATTGCAATGACAGCCAGCAATATTTCCAATATATAAAATGACACAAAGGGGGCGTGGTCCCCTGTCAGATGAGATGAGAGAGAGAGAGAGCGGGAGAGCGAGAGAGCGCATTGAGTATTGGAATATTGAATGAAGCACTTAAACGCGTTTCAGGCCGCTGCCCATTCAAATGCAATTACGCATACGCCACAGAGGCCCCAAAATGAAAAGCCAGCTAGCTTCGACTACGGCTGCAACTGCTGCTGCTGCAATCAGTGCTGTTGCTTTAGCCATTTCTGGGCCGTCATTATCAAGTAGCAAAAATACTCTGGCTCATATAAATACATACATTTAGAAGAATCTTCTACTCGGAAAATTAAAATTAAGTTATATATACCTGGAAATTTGGCATACTTTGCTAAATTTTAGAAAACGCCACAACTCAATTAAATAAATTTATTTTCTGACTACTAAAGTGAGGAACACTTGGTTCCAACAAATTTTGGCAAGTATACAATCATCAATATTGGACTACTCTATGCATTCAGATTAAACCCAAGACATACAAATAAAATTGATTATAAAAAATTTACAAGGACTTTATAGTAATTGCAATTTCGAACTAGAATTTCGATTTTCTTCGTGCCCAAGTTAACTGTTATCGCTTGTTATAAACTGCGACAACACTGGCTGCAACTGCAACTGCTGCTCTGCTGTCAATTGACACTTTGACGCATAAATCAGCTTTATTGTTTATTGATTTTTGTGTTTGTGTGTCTGTCCGTTTGTCCATCCCTTTTTTTGTGTGTGCTTGATTTTATTAAATCTTTGTTGAGGCCGCATGCAACATGAGCCGAGAACTCGGAACACAGAATCCGATCTTTCAATCAGCCCTCCGTGTCCCCCGACTTTTTATTTATTTGAATTTATGCGATTTTAATGAAATTGGTTCATTGTTTGCTGTTATGCGCATCAATCGCAGATTCTTCAGTCAATAACTTTGATATACATTTATACATATATTTATTTTGAGCGCTGAACAATTTATAAATCGATTTAAGATGTTTTTTTGTGAACGCTTTCAATATTTGCTAGACAAATATATATACATATATACATGTGTAAAAAACATCTCTCTTTTGTCCGCATTTTTAGTTATCTGAATAAAATCCGTTCACCTCTGCTGGACTTTCACATTTATTGACTGACACCAGATTTTCAAGTGACAGAAATATATATTCATTTTTTTCAAGGTATGCAAACATTGAAGCAAGTTTCAGAAATGTATCGAATTTTTGGTGATATTTTATTGAAAATGAAAACTGCACAAGATTATTTGATCTGATACCATTTATGGCAATTAAGTATTTCGATATGAGTGATTTTATATAAGTTGTTTGGAATTGTCCCCAAGTGGATGTTAAAGCCCTGAGTAGAAATGGTAAAATGGTTTTGTGCAAAAGTATTTAACAGGCAGAAGGAATCATCTTATTATATTTACTTATATACTTGAATTCAGTTCCCTAAATTCCAATGAGCCTTTGGCCCGAAAGAAGACACTTTGTGGCTCAGTTTGCTCCTTTGGGTTTTCCATCAATACTCGTCCAAACAGTCAAGTGGCAACGCTTTGATATTTATAATGGAAATTCCTTAAAGTTTACCAAACGCTGGCAAGAGCAAAAAACTTTTGTCCGTGGAGGTGGCTTAGGATGAGAAAATGGGGACGAGGAAGAGGTGGAGGAGAAAGAAGGGGGATAAATTAAAATTGAAATCAGCTACCGCGAATGTCGCCCAGACGGCAACTCTAACTCCACCCCATCCGTTTGACACGTGACAAAGTCAAGCGACCAATGAGAGAAAATATACAATCAAGCTAGAGGCAACGCCCCCAACCAACCTCCCTTTCCCCACCAAAAAGTGAAGGCGTCAAATGTTCGAAACAATTTCAATAACCGTTACCCCAAAAGCACTGGCAGCGTTGATAGAATCGAGGGAATCGAGGGAATCGAGGGAATCCGAGTAGTGAGTGCAAGTATCTCTTCAAAAGGCGAGCTGAACAGAACAAAGCCAGGCTAATATTGGAATAAAATCATTAAATTCATGGAAGCAAAAATGTTGCATTTAATTGAAAAATGCTTTCAATGAATTTTTCAATTTCGTTTTGTTGAATATTTTTGTATTTATATTTGTTATAGTATTTACTGTGCTGCTTTATTTGTACGTATATGCTAATATCTAATAGGAACTAGTGACCTCGACTTTTGATCCTACTTTTTTGATAGATTTTTGTTTGTTTAGTATACTTTTTGCATTGTTTTTTATGTTCACCAGATTATAGACCAAAGAGGTATGATGATAAACATCTCAGGCTTAAAGTCCAATTTTGACCACTTCTTCGAGGCTGAGCCAAAAGCTGCAATTCATCAACTTTGACATACAAAGTGGGAGCCGTGATGGGGACTCATATCAACTCTAACTGGTAACTGGTAATTCTCTTCTGCCACCCACTGTGACCGCAAGTCAACGGGCTGATTTGCATGCAACAAACAACAACAACAAGAGCTGGCAAAAAACAACGGGATGTAGATTAGGCGCTGATTGCGTGAGCAGCGTGCGTCATTTTGGAGCAGTGGGTGGGTTGGGGTGTGAGGCTAATTCCCGTCAAGTGCACAACACAGTGCGTGTGCCTGAGTGTGGATTGTGGATGTAGTGCAGCATAAACATCAACACACTCTAGTTGCTGACCAGTCTAAGGCAGAAACAGAAAACAAGTTAGATTGCCACGGTACAGAGACAGGTCGACTAGTAGATGCCCTGTAGCAGTTTCAACAACTGCTATGAATTGATAGACCATATCTTTAAGATTGTATCTATTATTCACGTCTGAAATCTATTCGCATCAATCGTATAATAAATAAACCCGATCTGCAGATACGTCTACTTAAATTTTAAATTGAATATATATAATTTTTGGGTTGCTTTTGGAACAAGGCCGATTTTTTACTCTTGCATATATTAAGTGAAATTAAAACATTTGCTATATGATAATTAGTTTTCACAAACAATTCAGATTTTTTTTCGACTTCAATTTAATTTCGCATCTGCATATAAATGGTCTTCTATTAAAGGAATTTGCACAATACTTGTGAATATATTTTCTTCATAAATTTGGAAGGGTATTCAGTAATGTTGTAAGGTTAAAATTGGGACAATGCAGGCTACCACATTCTCGATTCACATTCAAGATTCACGATTCAAGCGTTACGCAAATTGAATTCGCTATGTTGAAATTTATGCATCGCGGAATTTGTTGGAGAGAAAGGCAGAGAGAGGGCGCGGGGGGCATGCTGAGGTTCGATATATCGAGAGCGATGCGTTCGAAATGCAACCATGTATGTTGGGTGTACATACATGCATACATACATATATGCATGTAGTTGTAGCTGCCAACCGGCAAACTGAGAAATTTATGCTTTGTTTTCCATTGCGCAACATGCAACATCAATTCTCGTTAACTTTTCATGTACGGCATGAAGAAGCCACACACACACACACACACACAAACATGCATAAGAGGGATACAGCCACCGACTGCGGAATGCTCTGCTCTAGATTCCTATAATAAATACCTATGTATGTGCTCCTGCTGAGAGCAGTCAATCTTAAATACGAAAATGGAAATATCAAACCCGATTCATCAAATTTAAGGTATGTAAAATTCGAAATAACATACAGCCCAAAAAAAATCATATTTTTCCCCCAATTATAGAGGTACGCAAACAAATTCAAATATTAACAGATAAGAAAGTGTTTTTTGTAAATCAACTATTTGTGCAACACAAAGAAATAATTGAAAAAGGCGAATCCAATTGCAACTAGAACAACTGAGGCTCCAGCCAGAGATCGCATCTTGTCATCTTTGTCTTCTCCACGCTCCGATGGACGCTGATTCCAGCCACCCCAGCTTCGTTCATGGGAGATCTCTGAATGTGTACTGAATCAAACTTGCGAATTGGTTTGGCTTGGTTTTATTATTTTCAAATTGATTAAATTAATTTTTGCTTTATTTTCTTGGGTTTTTTTTTTTGAATATTTTTGAAAGCCTACTTTTTGAGCTTCTTTTGCTTGTCTTTTACACAATTGAGCAGTCTGCATACAGTCGATTTACTGGACACATAAACCTCAAGTGCTTTCGATTTGATTTACAGTCACACACACATACGCATCTGGGAAATAAACGGAAACAGCATTGAAAATATGCCATTGCACTTGCACAAGAAAATGTGTAATTCTGAATATTAAAAATCGCAAATAAATGTATATTTATAAATTCAATATTTATAAATTCAATATTTATAAATAGTTATTTGATTTATTTCGCAAGTCGAAGATAAAATTCCACTTGCAGTTTAAAAGTAATAATAAGAGTTTATTTTTCTAAGTGTATTAGCTGTTAAATAATATGCAAAACATGTACTGTGACCTCGTCAACGGGAGGGGGTTGCAGGCCAGACGTACGGGCACACAAGGACACTTACAAACAACAATTGCCAGGCGGTGAAGGGGGGTGGGGTGGGTGTAGCATTTGCTGATGCCATTCAATAAAAATGTAAATTAACTTATCAATTACAACGCCGAACAACAGTAAACAAGCGGTAACTAAATGGGGGCGGGGCGGGACTTCATCCTGTGGCCACTGTTGAATGTGAAGAGGAGGCACGTGGGTGATGTGGGTGGGGGGGTGGGGAATGCTGTGTCTCTTAACGGTTTTCTTATGCAAATGGAGGAACGAGGACGTTAAAATATTCTCGCTCATAATTTTTATTTCCGTTTATTCAAGTTTCAAGATTGTATTGCACACTTTTTGGCAACGACTCGTTGTCCTCGCCAGGATGCTGGACCAGAAGGACCATCGCAACGTCCTGTTGTTTGTGCCCCGAGTCCATCCCCCACCTGTTCTTCTTGCCTCCTCTCTTGCGGCCAGAAGGAAGCATTGACAAGGCCAAATGAGGTCTGTGTTGTCTTTTGCCTCTGTTTGTGACCTTTGGGGGGCCATCAAAAGGCCATCGTCGGACATAAGTTACGACTGCCCGCCCCGGGGGTGCATTCATTTTAATATGTAGCTGATAAGAGACCAGACAGCTATCTTAATTAGATAACATTCGCAATGTTAACGGCGACTTTAGTTCACTTCAACCTTAAACATAACACCCAACTGGAAAAGCTTGGACATTGTGAAAAATGAAAAGTGATTTGAAAATTAATAATACTAGCAGAGCATTAATTGAAAAGTATTCTGTGCTTGTCAAGACTAAATTTAATTTAAATTAAGTGCTGACAGTTTTCCTTTGAACTAAAAGCAAGAAGAATGCAAAAGAATCGAAAGAAAGAGGAATATATAGCCTTGTATTGACCGGAACTAATCGTCTGACATTCGAATTTTACTCCGGATTTTGTATGTTGTAAACAAACTATGCATATTACACCAAAATTTGTTATAAATTTATCTGTTGATTCCATAATAAACATTAAAATACCAAAAATGTGCATTTGGCTATTGATGCTGATCATGAAACTGACTGAAACCCTCTCAGCAGCGAAGAGCTGAAGAGCTTTTTAGATGTGAAGTGTTTCCATTACTGACAATAAAGCTAACTTTATATAAGTTCTAATATTCGGTGCCAAATCCAAAGTGGTTGCATTACGTGTCTATTTGGCCTGGGCTACTTTTATCGCTAGTTGCAGCTGCATGCGAGCTGTGCAGAAAGATGTACTCATGACTAAGCCGCCCACAGCACTTTCACACAATGCATCAGACTCGGCCCCGACTCGGAGACTGGTCCAGAAATTGACCCATCAGCAGAGTGTGTGCATAATCACTAGACTGCCTGTCCGCCTGCTCGCCTAGCTCACTACACTGAGCAAAAAAAGAGAGTGCAATTCTTCATGTAAAAATGCATTAGTTCTCTAATGTATTCAGTTCGTAGCACATAATGGGCAACATGTAGAAACTTATGTTGGTTTTATAGTTTATGGATATAGATTTGCATATTTTGTTGGTTAAGTGTAGAACTCATAATGCGGGTCTGGACATGAACAGTAAGCTGGTGCCCAGGTAAATGTGAGCGTGAGTGTGAAGTTAAGGTTAGGCTGATGGTCATGCAAGCGTATTTTCACATCCATTTCACATTCACACCGTTTGGCTGGCAAGCCGAGAAGGCATTTGCCGGACATGCCAGACAAATTATGACCACGATTGTGAATACAACAACAACAGCAATAACTTGTTGCGATTCTCTCTGCATGCCACTTGGAGAACGAAGGCTGCGAGTGTTGCTTTGGCGATAAGCATTTGGGTGATTAATGAAATTTGATGCCATTGCGAGAGGAGCGATGGTTGCCGGCCAAAGCTACACACTTAGAGAGGGAGACAGAGAAAGAGGGAGAGAGTAGAGAGAGAGAGAGAGAGAGAGAGAGAGAGAGAGAGAGTGGGAGAGAGTGAGAGAGTGAGAGAGTGAGAGAGTGAGAGAGAGCGAAGAGAGGGTATTACAACCAACACTCTTTGTTGCAATTGCTTGTGGCAGATACCTTGAGGAACAAAGTTTGTGTTAACCAAACTTCTTGAAAATCACTTATACTCTTCTTATCAGAGAAATCTAAATTTCTGTTATTCCAATTCCAAATTGAGCGTAAAGAACAGTACTCTTTGGAATTGCAGCTCAAATTGTTTACAGTGTATTTGTTTGGTGAAGGGAAAGGCAAGCGAAAAGACTGCACACCTTTGCCACAAACAATTACAACAATTGAGTCGACATGACTTATGTACGTATGTGTATATGGTCACACAGTGGGCGGGCCTTGTACCCTGCTCCCTCCACACATCCCTGCCGCAGTTGCAACGTACTCTAATTGGCTGGCTAGCTTGCAATACTCCAATTAGAATTCGTAATCGCGCACGCTTTGCCCATTTGAATTTATATCGAAATGTAATCTAATTAATAGAGCGGCCAAAGAGTTGGCGACCAGGTGCTGCTCGGTTGTCTGTTGGCCAACAACTGCTGCCAATTCTTATTGGCCGACAAGCACAACAATCGCCTATCGCAGCGGGAAGTGTCAAAAAGTCAACTCAATAACTTTTTATTTAACTGGCATATTTCCAATTTCCATCGGCTGTTGTGGCCTACTTGCAAGCCTTCTTCTGCTCTGGCTCTGACTCAGGCCAGCAGTCTCTGGGCCCAGTTAAGAGTCGACCGCAACTTCGACAGCTTCGTTTTGTTTTCCGTTCGCTGCTACACGTGGCGAAATTTGAGACTGTGTTTTAAGACTTTGTTTTGTTTTTCTTTTTGTACTGCTCTTATCTGCATTTTGAGCATGCATTTTATTGGTACTCCTTTGGAGTTGTTTCGGATAGGCAAATAGATAGGTGCATAAGGATTGATTGTTATGGCCTGGCCAGTTAACGCTGTGAAAACGCTGTTAAAACCGGGTTTTTGGGGAAGAGAACAGAATTATACTTAACACGCAGTATGTCGGAGAATGTTTGCGAATAGTGCTCATTATTCTTGACAGGATATTGTAGAGGAATAATCAATTTTTGTGCACATATCGATTAGGATATTTTGGTAGACTTTTTCGTTCACTTGCCATTTAATTGGGCTTAGGCTGCCCACCTGATTTATGGTTGATCGGTATGCATAACTGCGCTAGGTAGCCGGGGACCAGGGGGGGCTTTGGTCGCCTATTTGCTACCGTTTAACAGCCAGATTGATTTCAAGCCAGCTGCTGCACGACTCGATGATCATTTCACATTTCCCCATTTCCATCAACAACGCCCACCAATTGTGGGTGAGCCGGCCGCAGTCTCCCATCAATCAACTTGCTGCACTTCACTTGTGCCACTTGCGTTGCGGCGAGAATGGAAGGGATGTGTGGGGGAGGAGGGGAAGCCTGAGCACTTTTGGCTGTTAAATTTGTAGCGGCATCATTTTTCATAACTGCCAGACAAACAATATACAGACGATGCCCGGGAAATCGAGTAGCAGCTAACAGCGGGAGCTGCAATTGTAAACTGTAACCAGCACCTTCCCTCCCCCTCCTCATCCTATCTCCTTAGCACGAACCCTTTTCAAACTGGCTGTGAAATCGACTCGAGCTCCAAACGTGATCGCAGTTTCAGTGAGCTGTTCTTTGTGTGTGTGTGTGTGTGCGTCTTCTTCGAATAACGCTTTGTTTTTGTGTGCAAGCTAAACTGCTCACCTTACACCCCCTCACCTCACCACCCCTCTCCCTCTTGCGCTGTTGCGAATTTGTTGCAATTTCTCATTGTCAGCGAACGCGTTCGCCGGTAAATTTTGATTAAACGCTCTACGGGAATTCACTTTGCCTGTTTCACCTCTCGTATTTTCGCTCTATCTTTGTTTTTTTGCTGAGTTTTTGTTTTACTTCTTTTCTTGTGGCTGTGGCCATAGCACCACCTCTATCCACCTCTGCGTCCTTGGCCTTTCCCATTTGCAGCAATTGATAAATGATGCATGTCGCCTGGCGATATGTTATGCAATTGCGGTATTTGTATTTCGGCTGCGATACCAGCGCGAAATACTTGAGGAATAGTTTGCTAAATGCTGCATCAAGATCGCTGTAATAAATGAATAAGGCATTTGGAAATCAATTAGAAGGTCTGCCAAGGTGAAAGCGTGTTGTCTTTCGTATACCTTGCCTGGGAGAGAGGGGGGATTTTAATCGGTCGTCAACAGTGCAGCACATTTATTATCCCTGCGAAACACAGAATCCTTTTTTGATCGATTGTTTCTATTTCAAGTTATATCAAGATAGCTTTAAATATAAAGTGAGACACACTTCCAAATCTTAACTGAAGTCCCCGTGTTCATACAGACAGACAGAAATACATGGCTAGATGGATTCGACTGTTGATTCAGATCAAGAATATATATGTATATATACGCTTTCTTCTCTTTATACCCGTTTTTAATGGGTTCAGGGTATAATAAAATATCCTCCAAATGGGGAAAACAACGAAAGTCTGATTAAAGTGCTCGGGCACAGTAAAATATATGTATTGGTCAAAGGGAGCCGCAGGGAGGGCGGGATTGGGGGCAGCGACAGTAGCTGCCGCAGCAGCAGGCGTCGCAGAATTGAGAGCGCCCCAATAACAAGCCGTAATAATAATTTTGCTCCAATTAATCAGCGTTAAATCAGCGAACCGACGTCAAACGAAGCGATTCCATTCGATGTTAACCAATTGCCGCCTTTTGTTTTGCCGGCCTCTTTGTTATTATATATCCCTGTTGCTATTGTTGCCGATGTCGTTGTTGTTGTTGTTGTTGCTGTTGTTGTTGCTGTTGTTGTTGATGCTGTCGTGTCCGTTGTTGAAGCGGATCAATGGCTGGGAAAGTAGCAGATGCCCAAGTTCGATGTCTGGTTCCATTAAGCTTAAATGATATTAAAGCAGACAGCCAGATGCCAAAGTGAATTCCAGAGTATTTTAAACTTACAATTTGTGCATATTCTATATTATTAATCATCGGTAGTACAGATATACATATGTGTATATTTTTTTTTCAATACATTGTATCGATTAATACTGCGGAATACTTTGGTACTAATGTAATACCAGCTGATAACAGATGGCAACTTATTGTATTTAATGAAGTATTTAATGAGCACTAAAAAAGCGCAATTTTTTTTTATAGTTTTAATAAACAAAAATGTAAAATTAAATATAAAAGGTACGAATTAAATCATATACAATTTAATGGGAAAAATTAAATTTAAAATTCGGAAAAAAAGTAAATAAAATATAAATTATAAAAAATAATCTGTGGTATTGAAATGTAAAATGGTCAAATGCATTTTGGAGAGACCAAGGAAAGTCCAATCAGACCTGATTTAAATATGTATATATATATATAGATATATATGTTTATGGATTGGTCATTTACACAAGTACTTCTTACCCTTTATTAAATGGGTTCAGCAAATAAAAAACTGAGTGTAAAACTGCAAAAGGCAGGAGAAACCCAAATATTTATATTGTACGACCTGCTTGGATGACTTTTTATAAACACATAAAGATATGCACATAAATATATATATTTCGAACATCGGCGAATCAACAATTTGACATTTGATGGGCGTCAAGTGTTGTTGCTTTTTTTTCTGTTTTGTTTATTTTGTTGTTGTTAAGTTTTTAACCCTTTGACTTGTGCCTTCTTGTTGTCTTTACCTTTTTGCGCTTTTGTAAAAACATACTTAAAATTGCTCGTTGCTGAACTTGTGTCTGCCGTTGCCTGATTGTTTTCGACGGATTTCCAACTTAATTGCTTCGTTGTGGGTCTGTCTCGAATCCATCGAATGTTTGACAGCAGGCAGCGCACCAAGCCGCAGGTGGTCCCCATAAGGAGAGCTAATGAAATCTGAGTCAGCAACTGTCAAAACTGATGACGACAAAAGAAATCGCTAAAGTACATGCAAATAAAGAGTGTGGTGATTATTGTTTAACTTATCAACGACTGAGCTTGAAGTGTTTTCCCTGTGAATGCCAAAAATAAATCGACGTCAAAGTTGTAATCATAATAATGGCTTACAGCCGTGCCGTTAAAAGTGTTTGCAGTGCTCTCAATTGCAACCCTGCAATAGATCTAAAAATAATTGATTGATATCAGCAATTAAGTTTATTTCAACTGTGTTCAATTTGCCAATAAATACATCGTAAAGAGCATGTTGCATTTAATTAATGACACCAAATTTAAATTCAATGAATGTAACTCAAGAAACTGGCTTTTGTGTGTATTTTTAGATCTGCAGCTGCAAATGAGGTATCGCTTACACTGAGGAACGAGTTGGCCAACAACAAACTCGCCTCGGCCTGCCAATATCATTTACACGATCCTCATCATCACCAACATCATCATTCCAATGGCGGACAATGTCAGTGTTCGCAGTTAGCTTTTAGTCCAACTAACACGTTTTTTAGCCCCATTTCACAAGCTGGCCAATGTGCTTGTCGTTGCTGTTGTTGTTGTTGGCGTTGGCTGTCAGCCAGCGTCGATTGCGGTTGACACTTTTCGCGCCACCCGCCTAATCCTCTCATGCATCGCAGACGAGGTCGAGTGCCAACCAGAAACCGTGATGACTTGACACTTTAAAAACAGCTAACCGAGACCCAAAACGAAACCAGCGCCAATAAGACATACCCAAAAAACTCCTAAGGTATCGCTTACACAGAGCTCTTAACTACGCTCAAGTGTCAAGTTCATTAACATATGCAAACATACATACATACAATGCACACAACACGTATTTGTGCACAACTCATTAGATTGACAGATTAGCCAATGGACCAACTCAAGATGTCCCAAACCCATTTCAAATACTGAGAAAAACACTGAGGTGAGAATGCAGAAAAAACATCTGTGATGGGAAGCAACACTCGTTTATTAGCTATAGCTGATCGTAATGATATAAAAGCTTCTAGCTGGCAGAGTTGGAATAGAATCATTGAAACCTGAGGGTCAGATTTCGGGCTCGGGCGAAGTAGCCAGCGACGCTTCTGGGCAATAATAATATTTACCAAGTTTAGGTCCGTATCGTATTCCAGCTACAGTGCGAAAAAAATAGATATAGCCAAATATCAGGTTGTGTATTTCGATTCATAATAATAACTACATTTTGAAGCAATCTTTGTTGAATCTTGCCATTAGACTCTTTGCCGCAGGCAGGCTAAATTCTCAGTCTCATTTATCGCATAATTCTATTGGCCTTTATAAACGCTTTTAAATATTCAACAAGATGCTAAAATAAATGAATTGTTAATGCCCAGCTGGCTGATAATGATTAGCTACGTTTCTCGGCTTAAATGCTGAGCCAGGTAGATGAGCATGCACGCTCCTTCTGCTGATGGACTTTTGGGTTAAGTTTTGAGCCTCCAGATGACTATCGCTGAATCTGGCTGCAGGTAACAAATGCAGAGTAAGCACGAAAGATTATTGTGACCAGGCAGCATATAATTAATAATGATTAAAAGCTGGTGCCCCTTCATCAACAGCAAAGCATGCACAGACCCTGATCTGTCGAGTAGGAGGTGAAGGTGGCGCCACGAGGAAGACTCGATTCCTTCAAGGCACTAATCGCTCCAACGAAATGAAAAGTGAGCATAGTCCGAGCTGATTAGAAATCCACTGGAGACGACGACCCGCTGCGTGGATTAACTTGAATTTATTTATATATATATATATTATATGTATATATATTGTATGTATATGTATGCATGTATATGTGTGTGTGTGCTTTGATGCATATTTTTCTTATTGGGTACGAGAAGTTCACGATTCATGGCCTGACTGCGTGACCGTCGTTTCATTAAGCCGTCGTTACTAAGAACTCGCTAGGACTTGGACTGACTGACTTGGCTTGCTGTGTGGTCCCACCTGGGTGGCATTATGTTGTCAGCCACATCTCTGATCTCTCATCCTCCCATCCTCTCATCAGAGAAGCTGCTAATTGATTTCTGAAAGATGCCTTTTATTATTGTTTTGTTTTTGCTGTGTCATAATAGCAATTATTTTTAATAATATACATAAGGATGTGTAGTTTGTACATTTCAGCGATTATCATTTATTTTTCTGGACACCATCATTGTCGGGCTTTTGATAGCGATGATATGCCTCCATTAGCTTGTGACTCGTATCCTAATCGTAGTCACCAATAGCTTATCGCTTATAGAACGCTTGCCCCTGCACATTTTTTGGCAAAAACCTAATGCAGAAAACCAGAAATTAAAAGCTTCAGATATCAATTAGATATGAGTATATTGCTGCTAACGTAAAAAGATACGCACAAGTCTTCTCTGGCAGATCATTAATATATTTTATTTATTTATGTATATATCTGGCACAAAAAATGAACTGAAATTATAAGTTCGTAAGCCAAATGGCGTCAGCAGCCCTGGTTTATCGAAATACTGAACTGCTAGCTGACAGAAATTCCTGAATATGGTCTCACTTTTTAGTTGTCTCGCTCCAGTTTCCTTTTCTGTTTGCCAGCTTACCTAAAAAGCTGTAATTTCTGTGAATTTCAATCGAAATAAATTCTTTTGTAGAAATGAGCAGAGTCCCGATGAATAGAACGCAAGTGAGTGCAATAAATGATTTTTGGAGTAGATTACAGCTAACAATAAGATTGCATCCTTCATTTTAATGCTTACAGATTCCGGCTGGTGCCCCTATCGCACAATTAGTTCGAATTACCGCATTGAATCTCCGCCACGAACACGTGTAAGTTTTATATCCAAGAACAGAAAACGAAAAAGCTGAGCCAAGTCGTGATTCACCCTGTTATGGGACAGCATTCCCCGATCGCGAAATATCTTTCGTTTTTGTATTGCACAACTTTCAAATGAGCTCTTCCAAAATGAGCAGCGCCATCTCAATGTGAACGAAATTTGAATCTTTAGTTTATAGTAGTCCGATATTCATGATTTTTAGTTATAGCTGGTGATTTTGGTACGCAAGCACTTCCGATGCCATAAAGTATATAAATGTATTCCTAATTACCATCAAAAACAGATTCAATCTTGCTCTGCATGCTTATCTGTCGACACGTTCGACCTACAATTGAAAATGTTTACTATTTTTTCACATATATGTTTTTTGACACGCCTGTAGGGTCGTCCCCGTTCTCGGACTGATGTGGGCGCTTCCCGCACGAATACGACCCATGACGAATCTGGAGCCAACGGAGAATAATGGCTTTTCTCGAGGTCTGAAGCCAGATGCGATTATGGAGGGCTTCTCAAAGGATGACGGCGACCCACTGTTCGTCGTGCGATTTAAGGGTCGCAAGATACCAGAATTGATTACGTTGGTCGAAATGAAGCGACGTGCTCCAGCTTTATTAATTGAATTCTACAGTTCCAGATTGACTCATGCTTATGAGAAATGATTGATTAATTAATTAAATTGACTACAATATGATTGAGTAAACTATTGTGTAGTTCATATCTGTATATCTGGTGCATGGATATATCAAAATTTTGTGGCAGCCACAGGTGTTCTAAGGAGCATGTTCGAGTATTAGTGTTAAGCACAAAGATTTGCAAAGTTAACGTCGCATTAAGGCAAAAGACACGCCCTGATTCGCATATAAATCCAAGCTCGTGCAAAATGCAATTCCTGCAATTCGACTACAGTTGCCATATAAATTTTCATGTTGTCACACCTGCACACACCTTGCATGCCCATAAATTTAATTGACTTTAGATCCGCCAAAAGGTGGCGGCAAACGGTGGCAGTGCAACAATTTCGGTGCCCCAAATAAGACATCAAGTGGAGAGGCGAACGTTTACCAACCAAAAAAGTGCAAATAAAAGGTGTAAAAAAAGAAGATATTGAAAGCGAAATATTATTAAAATGCCGCATTGTTGTTGAATGTCTCCGCAGTGGCAGTTGTTGCTGCCTGCCTGCTTCTTGGAAGTTGCAACTCTCTCTTCCTCTTTCCGTTGTATCTTTATTTATGGCCGAATATTTGATTTTGCGAATTTCGTGTCTCGTGTCTCTGTTATCGCCATGGCTTTGGCATTTCGACTGCGCCTCCACTTGATGTCAGCATGCATAAATATTTGCCTATTTATGCACCAATGTCAACACTCGGCAGCACAAAGTACACAAACTGCGGCTGCTCAACCTCTTCTCGGACAGGTTGCTAAATAAGCCCAATGTATAAAGCCGCAGGAAATTCAGCGCCAGACTTCCGACAAGGACATATAAAATTACACAGATGTATTATAAAGATAGGTTTGTATTTAAAAAAGTAAAATATATATTAAAAATTACTCATACATAGCGTTGTTTAATATTTAACTTATTTGAATTATTTGCTGCAAAATTCCGACAAGGAATATAAAATTAAAAGATGTATTTTAAAAAATTACGGTAAAATTATTGAGCTCTAGTTAACCATTTTAATACATCTGCTCAATAATTGAATCTGTAGGTAAATAATAGCTGCTGTATTGAAAAATATAAATAAATTATTTTCAGTCTTCTGCCATTCGCATTTGTTTCGTATGAAAAGCATTTCTTCTACTCTGACAATTTATTGTTATAATTTTTTAATCATTCTGCTACAAGCGGTCCAGTCATTGTTGAAAATGTGGATGCCACAGTTCGGTGCACGCAGTTTATTATCGTATGGCGCCCTGGTCGCCAGTTTTTGAGTTTAAGGTGAAGCTGAAGCTGGCGAGCCGTGTCCGATTCTCTTAGCTGACCAATCATATAATTCACTGGCCAAGCCTGTCTGTATTCATATGCAGCTAAAGGATAGTCGCCATATACAATAACTGCCCGATCACCCCCCCCCCCCTCCCACACGCCAGCACACACATACACACACACAACACAAACCCGCATGCCAGCGTTGTCTGGTTGTAATAATTTAAAAAATTGCTCTATTATTTAGTTGAGCTTATGTCAATGAAATTTATTTATTTATTCACGGCGCAACAATAAACCAAAATGCGCGTGAAATCGCGTGCTGATAATGAGCAGCCTGATGGGTGCGGAGAGTGTTATGAGAGATGGGGGTGTGTGGTGGGAGTGGTTAGGGGTTGGAGGATGAAGGCAGCCGCTGTTGACGTTAATTGACCGCAAACATTTTTTCTTGCTCCATTTCGTTCTTTTTTTTTGCAGCGTGCAGTAAATTTTAATGAAATTGCTGCATTGCATTTGTTGCCGTTGTTGGAGCGTTGCTGCCACATGGCTGCAGTGCGGCAATGCTGCATCTGCAACGGCCCGAAGTGCTGATGACACGCTTGTTAGCGACGTTTTGCGCCCGATTGCTCCGCAATAACATTTCTGTATAAAAAAAAAGTAAATAATAATAATAAACAACAAAATAAAATCATGCAAATTGCGAATTTTCGACGCACTGATAAGGCAAAAGCAAGTCTCGTTGTTGTTATACCCTTGCATAGAGTATTACAAATTGGTTGTGAAGCTCGTAACGCCTTTAAAGAGATGTCTTCGACCCCATAAGGATCATCAGGTTAAGGCGTGCCTAACATAGCAAGTTATTTTTCTTAACTTTGTTGATCAATTAAATTAAATTTTAATTCAATTAATTAATTTGATTTAATTATATAAATTCAACTCTTAACAAACTCGAGAATTTTTCAAAACTTTTATTGACTTAGATTGATTTATTTAATTGAATAAATCGATTTTTCTCTAACAAAGAGTAAGGAGCGATCGCCTTGAAAATCACATTGACATGGCGGGTGAAGAAATTTATTCATTATAGCAATGCTATTAAATTGATTTCACATAAAATTCAATAAAAACAGCAACTGCAATGTCAAACTTTTATTGTAAGTGGGCAAATTGGAAGCCTTTGTGCAGACAGCCAAGTCGAATAATACATCATAAATAGCTATTTAATTGACGAAGTTGGGCCGCTTGCCCAATTTTGTGTCCGACCAAAATTGGTTCATGTCCAGCATTGAAAAGAATTTAATTAAGCACGCCAGAAAGCAAGTGGATGCCTTCTGCAATTTGCCTAAAACTAACAAACTCAGTTAGTTATATGGGCAGCAGTTGCAGAAGTATACGAAGAGATTTAGCAGTTGCCTCTGGCTTATTTCGAATTGAATTGGAGGAACTTGACCCCCAAAAGGTTGCCAGAGCAAACAGAACTTATTAAACAGAGGCAACAGTGGGCTTAACATCTATATGTATATATTATTTATATATATATACATATAGTATATGGGGCTGTAGGGCGTGTCAGTTTGGTTAAGTGGCTAAATAACAAAGACTCAAACAAGTTCGGACTTGAACCTAAGCTGGCAAGTTGGAAAATTACACAGACGCGAAGACCCGAGTGCTTTGGACTTTAGCTTGCAACAAAACCGCAAATTAGTTGCCTGCCACAGCGTACCACAGATGGTACAACAACAAGCAACCAGCACCAAGAGCAACAAACAGCATGCGAGCTGCGAGCTGCGAACTGTGAGCTGCCCGTTTGCCCGTTGCTCGGTGCCAGTTGTTGCCCCCCAATGTCAAACGCATCAAACGCAACAATATAACCAAAACCATAGCAAGCGACGAAATAAATAAGAAAATATTGTTCGAGCTGCTGCTGCTGCTGCTGCCGCCGCCGAAGGCATCTTTCCAGGAAACCCAACAAAAACAATAACAACAGCAACAACAACAACAGCAGCAACAGGCAGCGCCAGCTTCACCCCCATGACTGGCAGCCGTTTCTTCCTTAACCTCCGTTTGACACTCAAAAAAAAAATCGAAGCAAATGTAAAAGAAATTAAATTTAAAATTGAAGTTACAAATTAAATAATATGACATGGGTGAATAAATAACATAAAATTTAAAATAAAAAAATATAATAAAATAAAATACATAATAAAACTGCGGGTATTAAAATGTGCAAACTCTTAAATAATTTATATGATTTTTATGGTTGTTGTTAATTATTTGTTTCTTTTTTTTCATTACATATTTTTTTGTCAGTGTGACAGCAGCTTCCGATGCCGCTGTACCAGCCTCTTATCAGCTCTCTGCTGACTTTGTGCCACTTCAACAAAACCAAAAAAAATAAGAAGAGTAAGAAGAAGAAGGTGGAGGAAATTGACGCGCGAGTCGCTCCAAATCGCCGTCAACGTTGTCATCGACGCTGTTCCCTGTATCGACTTCATCTGCATCTTACACTTCGCATCTCACATCTTGCAACGGCATCTCTTGCACCACGCATACATATGCCTGTGTAGTACTTGTATGCGCACTCAGATGCCATCACCAGATAACCTCTCGCCGGGCCAAGTGGCCGCGTGACTGCCCTGAACTTGCACCGCGGCTGCGTTGCTCCATTGCTCCATTGCTCCATTGGTCCTCACGCTTTGTTCCATAAATTATAATTTTATGATCACGAACATATTCGTGGAATATGTTGGCGTTCTTCATCTTCTCCTGCTCCATCGCCATCTCCATCTCCATCTCCATCGCCATCCCAGTCGCCATTGTCGCGTTAAATATTAAAGTTTCTGCAGAGAAAAAGAGACTAAAAATTGGCTATGCTGTGTTGGTGTCATCGTTTCTGTTTATACTAATTGAAGAACTCGACGTGGACACTCACTTCGGACTTCGTCACAGCCATGGACACTTTAACCGAACCCCTAAACCCAACAACTCCCAACTGCAACTCCATGGCACTCAATCTCAATGTCAAGCGGCTTCCGTGGCCAGTGCTGCAGTCGCAGACGGAGACACAGACGCACATTTTCTTCACACTGTCTCTTGGTGTTAATCGTAAAAATTCTTTATTAGCCTCAGGGTGGAACTCGGCTCTATCCTAGGCTGAAATTGGTTTGTTTAAGCTTTGCCGCTATAGCTATAATATTCAGTCTCAACTCGCATCGAGTCGACTCGTCTTGCGCCATTTTATTGAAACGCATAAATCAATTAAGTCAGCCAGACAACTGAAGTTCAAATATTGCCATATTTATGCCTTTTAATTAGCATGAGGCCGTCTTTTCTGCCCAGTTTTAGCACTAGCCATAAAACAAAAACAAGATTTAAGGTTTTCGAAACGCATATACCATTCAAATTCAAAGTGTGCCGCGCCAACGCCAATAAAAGAGAGCCGGAGAATTTGAAAGAGTGGGCATGTCATTAGCTCGGAAATGACTTCAATGAAATGTTGAAACAATCAATATTTATTAATACTCCGCTCCATTTTTACAAGTTTATTTTTAAAATCTTAGTCTTTAAAAAACAGTTTTGCAGCTAACAGTCTATTAAACTGTTATACACTTTGAAACGATCAGCAGAACGCAGCTTTCTTTTTTTGTCATTACAGATTGGTATAAATTGGAGATTTATTTATTTTTAATAGCCATGTCCGTCTGTCTGTCTGCCTAGCAACATATGATAAATAAAGTCTAGATTGCAGGGTAGTCGATCTCTCTCTCTCTTCCCGTGAAAACATTTTCACTTGTTTTTGTGCTGTGTTAAAGAAAAATGTATAATAATTTTTTTTTTTTTTATTAATTGGCGACAATTTGTTTAATGTACATCCCCTGTTTTGGGTTGCATGATTTTCACTATAAAATAACAGCAGCATATAATAATAACAACAACAGTATAAAATACTTTTGCCACGATTTTATGACTTAATTTGAATTTGGAGCGCATATTGAACTTTAGCATGCAATAAAATGAAATTTAATATTGCTACGCCAGACTAAGACTCTGGGGGCGAACTCGTTGTGCTTGTGGTCCTAATTAGTTCCTTCCGCATTATTGTGCAAGGCAACGGGCAAAAATTTTAATATTCAACTGCACCGCAGCTAAATGAAGTTATTGTTGTGGCCCAGCCTTATCCAAACACCCTCTCGCAATATGGCTGTGGCAAGAAGAAATACGAGTTAAAGTCAACTCATAAGTGCAACGTTTTCAAAATCAATTGGCTTCTCTTAGAGTTAGTCAATTAAAAATTTGGCAAGCCCCTTCAAACCTTTTCCAAACTTACTTCACTCGCTCTCTCATAAATATCCATTAGCTAAAGCAACGACCAAAATATCTGGTGACACATTGAGATTTTTCAACTGGCCAATACGTCATCATTATCATCAGCATCGTCATTATCATGTTGCAGTTGTTGGTCGCTGGTTTAATTCCCTGGAAATTTCCAAGTTAAAAGTTGAAGGCAAATTAGCAACAGCGTCACAATTGCGCCAGCGTGAAAATTTGAATTAAAAGCTGCAAAACTTGCCAAACAGCTAAACAAGAAGAAGAACAAAGTTTCTGTACCAGGAACAGAATTATCCAAAAATGAAATTACTGATATATATAGTATATGTCTTCTTCTGTGTGAAACGCTTTTATTTTCTCTCAAATGCTCCCAGTTCCGCTGAGTAATTTAAGTAAAGTTTGTCGCTATGATTTTATTTGTATACCCTGAACCGGGAGAACAACATCTTTTGGACACAAGTTCTCATATACCTTACGTATATCAAGTTAATTGGATTTTTCCGATAACTTTTCCCATTTCTCCAGCATCAATAAATATTCATTTCAGATAGCAAAAAAAAACTCACAATTTGAAAAAAAATGTTGTTTGCAACAGCCAGCAATAAATTTAGTTGTTAATTGAACTATTGCAAACAGTTACCATCTGCTTGATATTTCACACCTGAGTCGCACTTCAAATTGGCACGACCATTTATGAGCACCACTCGAGCGCAGCTCTTATATGCAACGAAGCCACATGCAATTTCTTGCGGTTTTCGCATGAAGCACTCATGAACTAATAAAGGACAGCCATGACAACGACGCCGACGCTTTATTAGCTAGACCTTGTTGTTGTTTTTGTTGTTGTTATACCCTGTGTCCATTAAATACGGCTAAGAAGGCTATCATGAAGTGACTCAAGTGTAGAATACTTCTGAGACAATCTGGACTAGACTAAGTTCGTCTGTCTGGATGAGAGCGCTGATCTTAGAGTGTATAAGAATTATCTTACATAAATTAAGTTTATTTATTTTAATACTTCAAATTATCTGCCCGAAAATCAAAATCAAATTAATTTTAGATCTACGTATGATGGATGTGTTGTCTAAAAGTTTACGAGTGTATCTTACACTTATTCCGACTTATTCTGTATTTTTGTAATAAATAATAATAATATTTAAAATTGAGAGTCAAAGTGATTGCCTAGCCGACACTACTGCATTACAAGTTAGAGCTGAGTAAAGGGCATCTTCAAGTCGAGCACTCTAGACTCTAACTTGTTGTTGTTGTTGGCCGTAAGTGTGCGCACCGCAAATGCGTTGCCATAAATTTCAGGCTTTAGAGCAGAGGAGGCAACAATGTCTATGAAGACGTCGTCGCCGTCGTCTTCGTCGTCGGCGCCCGTGCACCCGGCGCTAATGAAGATCAACGATTGGCGGACGACGAAGACGTTGCTGCCGAGATTCCAGACATGAACTGCAGGCGGTGCTCGTTGTACCTTTCCGGTTAGCCGTTTTGTGGGTGGCCGCATTTCTATGCGTTGCGCGCAAATAATTCATAAATTTCATTCAATTTTTATTAAACGCAAGATGTACGAGGAGAACGTAACGGAAATCCGCTCATTACGCAAGGCTTGTAATTAATCTTTAAAAGGCAAATCACAAAAAAAACAAAAACAATAGAAAAACTTATGAAAAAACTTTTTCAATCCGTCTTTGTGTAGGGTATTTAATTCTTTTTTGAGGTTAAGCCATTGTGGGTCGTCGCACCTGTTACACTCTTGGATTTGGGTTGCGCATCCGTTGTGCGAAAGGGTTTCCTTTTCGCCTCGATTTTCTGTGTGTAAATATTTGCAAATGAGTTTGAAATTAAGCCGCTTGTTAAACTTAAGGTGTGGGATCCACTACCCATGGATACATCGGACACGGAGCTGCACATTGGTTGGAGAAAGAGAAACCATTAAAAATATGATTTAAAAAATTTTAATTTGATATTTCATTATTTTAGCAGCATTTTTTTTTTTTTAGAGTATAGTAAAATTAACAAATTATTTTGTGTGAAGAAACAAAAGCTTCGCAAAGATAAAACACTACAATTTCAATCCTTTCACGGCCTTATTATCATGTGGACACGTTTTAATGATGTCTCGTAATCCGTCATTTAATACCAATTATCGCCTTTATGACGGGTGTTGTCTTTGTATCTTCCCATCAGATTGCAGTGGAATATGAACATGTATTAAAATAAGATTGCTCATTAATTTCGGACGTAGATATATAGTAGCTGTGTTGACATTTGTTGTACCACCGAGCGACCGTACATGCTTCAGCACAATTGTGATCGTTCTCCCTGATCCACATTTGGGTACAAATATATTTAATAAAAATATAGTGCAATATAGCTGATGTGTTTATAAGGAGAAATACAACTTGATTCTAGGTATTATTATTATTATTATTTCTTGCTCAAGGTGAATTACCTCGCACTCTTTCCGGTTCATATCACTTATGACTTTCACCTTTCCAATGACACTAATGTCTTTTCCAGAGAACTCGTCCAATGTGCGTTCCCAAAACGTTTTTATATTATATTTGTCCAGCTTCCGCTGTAAGCATCCTCATCTTATGATGAATAAGTAAATATTTTTCTAAATTTATCTGCAAGTTCTACAAACAGTTTCGCTGCGCGCTAAAAAAAAATCAAGAAAATCTGTCTTGGGCAAACAAGAAGAACTTTAAAAAGAAGAAATATTCTAGAGTCGCATCCTCGTTTTAATATTTAAGTAAATATTTAAGAGAGAGAGGTTAAGTCTAGTCAACCATGCCTGGCATGGAAACAATAAACAGAATAGCATTTTCAAGGTATCTTTATCATGTACTTTTCTCAAGAAGCGGGCACAATTAGATCATATTTCTCACTGAACTTTTTCGCATATATTCATTAGGTTTATTTTTCTGGTTGCCAAATTTTTATCAAATCCCACTTGTCACAATTAGCTGAGTAACCACTGTGCTCTATACAAAAAATAACTTGGATAGATAAAGCAGTAGACAGCATGCCGCAGATTGAATTGTCCGGCAAGGGCAAAATATTTACATAAATTATTTTAATTCCGTTTCCTTTTTTTTATTTATGCCAGCGTGTTTTGCATGTCAGCTCAAGCGATGGAGCAGGATAACGAGCTGAGGGGATGCAGGGATAGAGCTGGGTGCCATATTCTGCCTTGGCAGCTGCGTCTTTTTTGTTGTTGTTGTTGTTGTTGTTGTTGTTGTTGTTGTTGTTGTTGTTCGCCTACTCCTTCATTTGCTTCTAAGCTGAGAGCGGGCGACACTTGACTGACGCCTCGCTGGCGCCATCTAGCGGCTGCCGACTGCGCGTGCATAACTTGCGTTTCATTATAATGAGATTATCCCTTTTGCTTGTAACTGTAACTGCGTGTTATTGTATAAGGATTTGTGTGTGCGTGTGTTTGTGTATGTGTTTGTGTATGTATGTGTGTGTGTGTGTGTTTGTGTCTGGCACATTTTCATCTCCTGCCGGATCTCAGAACTGCAACAGCTGTTTGTGTTTTCTTATTTAAATTATTTCTCCCTTTTGACATGTTGTTATTTATTCTTTCCCAGTCTCTCCGTCCGTCTTAGCTGTTGGGATTTAGGTTTTTCTCCTTATTTAACATGAGCAAATAGCTTTCAGTGGCAAAGTCACTCAAAACTCTTAACTTTCCAATAATGCAACATGCAAAAACATTTCAGACGTAATTGGATGGGTCTTCTGGAGTGAGGCTTACGAGCACTAAAAATATACAGATTAAAAATCTCGAATTAAAGACGAAATTCTAGCTGCTCAAAAAAAAAAAACAAAGAAAGGAAATTACCCATGGGAGATCAAGATTTATTTAAAATATGTTGCTGTGGTACTTGACACATTTGTGAAAACTGAAAAGTAACTTTTTTCTTTTGTGTTGCCATTAGCATTCCAATCATTTCAACATATTTTCTATTCATGCTTAAACATCGATTTCAATTGAAATGAAAAGCGTGTAAAATGTCGAAAAGAGTCACGGGACCTACAACAGTTTACATAATGTGGAAAAGATGTTTAGCATGTTGTTCAAATTATGCAAAAATGTGTAAAGCATGAACACAAATATGCTACAGATAATGACATTTGTTGATTTCTTTTTTCTCTTTTTTCCAGCCAACTCTTTTGATTAACGGTCTGTGATTGGAACACGGCAAGGCCGAACCCATGTTTGGAAACTAATTAGAGCCGAAAGCGACAAATGTAAGCAGGGCGAACAACAACTACAACAACAATAATAACAATGATAAGAGCTAACAACATCAAATCGTGTAATGGGGCTCATTACAACATCATTTTGTTCACAAACAACAATAGCATGCATTTTAAGGTGTGAGCGTACTTTAACATAATAAATTATATGATGCGGGCAGCTGCAAGATCATCTCGTTGAATTGACGACAAAAACAAAAATGAAAAAATTAAAAAAATACCACACAAAATTTTATTCAAAATAATTTAGCAGAAATTCTGTCAAAAGCGCCGATTGGGCTTCGGATCAAAGTTGAGCACATCGAAGGTGAGAATCTTGTAAAATGACACCGACCAGCCCGGATCGTTTAGGCGTGACAAGATGCGTCCCATCAGCAGGTTCTCTGCTGATGATGAGGATTTGGTTTGCTCCAAGGAATGAGCATCGTTTTGCTTGAGACTCGAATCGCTGCTCGGATATTGGGAGCTATCCTGTTTGCGTCTCCACTCAGCCGTGTAATCGCGACGAAAGCGTATAAAAATCTCGGCAAAAACAATACCATGAGGCACCGACATAATCTCGTGTGGCGTCTTCAACTCAGATCGTTGATCTCCGCCAGCTCGGTGGATGAGTCAAAGTCCTTTGTGTTGCGTAGGCCAGCGAACAGCATGTCAATGAATGCATATTTGCGTCCAAAATTCTTCCGTGTCGCCACCTTCATGGGAATGGCCCGTCGGATGTGCTCCTTCTCGAAGCGCACCAGCTTCAGCCGCGTATCGTTGCGGGAGAGCAGCATGTCCCGTGTGATCTGCTGGAAGCCCACCGGAGTTGTAAGCTCACTAAGCTGTTCCGCACCCTGTTGCCGTATAATGTCCGTCATCACAATGACTGCCTGCTTGGAACCCTCAAGAAACTCCGCCTCACAGAACCCATAATCCCACAGCCACTTGAGCCTCCACAAATTGAACTTGGTTACCAGATACTTCCACGGATTGTGCAGATATACCAACTTTTGTATAATCTTTCGCTGTTCGTTCATTGTATTTTGGCGCTTCCATTTGCTGTCGTGCAGCTGTCGACAGTTCAAAGGTGGATCACTTGATCTTGCACCCCGCGGTACTCGACATGCCACACAGCCAACTAATTAACATCCCGGATTCGGGTGTTAAGTTCTTGGCATTTTTCTGCAATTTTTAATTGACCTAAAATTGTTGTAATATTTTTTCTACCGAGTGCGTAAAGGCAAAATTTTGGCAATCAATTCGAAAAATCAGATTTTCAACTGAAACATTTAGGTAATATATTCGTAGATAATTCATTTTATGAGACTTTTACACATTTCACACAATTTAATTGGAAACCTGTTTTGTGGCACTTGCAACTTTTATCTATTGGATTTTAAGTGAATCTATAAAACGACTTTGTGAGCTTTTCTATGCTGCAATTGAGATTTGTTGGTGAGAGACAAACTCAAACTATTACTTATTCAAAAATATTAATGGGAATAGAAAGAAAGAGAGAGACCAGATCAAGATCATTCAACGCCTTCCACAAAAGAAAAAAAAACATAAATTTTCAAATTAAAAACATTATTTGAGCGATACATAAATTATATTTGGACTTGCGAGCTGCGTGAGTGAGTCGAGTATCTGAGAGTTGCGTGGGACAAGTGCGCTACGGGTTCAGTCTGCTTCCCGGATCTGTCTCTGGATCACACGCAAACGACATAAAAACGAACAGCAAAACAAGAAGAGAAATGAAAACGAGCTTCAAATGCAATTGTTGCGCTTTGGAGATGTGTATTTAAATGGCGAGGCGAATTTAATTATGTGTTTTAGAAATTTAATGGATAATTAAAGAGTAGCTGCTCAAGCTGCTCGCTGTGGCAGCTACACTCAAAGAAAAAAAATCGATGGTCAAGGGGAATCAAGTTAAAATCTATATTTCATAATGTAGCAAGAAATCGATAGAGCAACCATAAAACTTTATCGCTACAATTGATTTTGCAATTAAAGCATTTCCTCAAAAATGTGTATTAAATTAAAATATTCCTCACAAACTTACAATTGTTTGTCATTTGCTGCACTAACATTTCATTGCTGGGCTATAGAAATGGGCAGCTATGGCAACTCAAATGTGGATATATTTTTTTCCAACTAGTTGAGCTAACATTAGTTTATCAATTCCCAGCCCCGTTGACTGGTTGACACAAAATGCGTGGTCGTCATCTCGTCATTGTTGTCGCTGACGACGACGTCTCGTGACGGGGCAAGAAAACGCTGCAAGAGTTTGTATATTTTTTTCATTTTAGAGCGATAAGCATCTTTTATGAACCGCCGTGTTACAACTATGTGTGGCACATACAATGGCAACAACTAACAGATACTTATTTGAGCGCAATGCACACTTGCGAGCATGCATTGTGTGCTTGCGCCTTGAGAGATTCAAATTCGAAATGAAATTCGAATGAAAAAATAAGTAATTCATTTCGCTGCGGTTGGCAGGCCAGCATCGTTTATCTTGTTGCTCATTAAATCATTCAACTGTCAATCAATTTAAAACCCCTTCACCGCACCGCCACTCCACAAACTCATTTCATGCGTCTCGCATTCATCATGAGCTGCATCCATGAGTTGTGTGGAGTGCTGTATGTTCAAGTGGGGAAGTTGCGTCGGGTCCAGCCTGAAGCTATAGACAGTCGTCAATTGCCTTTGGTATATAGCCAAATCGAAATTCATGTATCGCTATTCCAACTCATCTAACGGTCGCTGTCCAACATAATTACTCACATCTTCTGTTTAAAACTGCACGCATTTCAATCCAGCTGTAAATTGATTCTGATCCGAGCTGTACAATTCTTTGAAGTCTGTCTTAACTCTTCTATATATACTTGTCTATTCAAAGTGCATGAAAATATTCCATTGTAATTATAGATGTACGCTTAGAGGTATTTATGAATATGTATGCCGATTTGTATATAGTACTTTGTTCTGCATAACTTCGTTTGATTGTCGCACTTTTTTCTCATTTTGTGCTGATCGACAGTTGAGTTTAGAGTTTCCTGCTGGGGCATTCAATGGACTCGTTCCCTCCCAAGTTGCTTGAACTGCGCTTAGCATAAGTATCCGTCGATTTCCATAACTAAAGCAGGCTGCATCTTGTATAAATCGAGCATCTCGTTCAATGTATGTCTGTGTACATACAGCATACGGCGAGTATCTCGTGACATGAGCATGCCAAAATGCTCTCCTACCTGTCAGGCGATTCAGGTTAAATCAATCAAACGTGAGTTGGAAAAACGAAACCTGTCAACACGGTTCATTGTTTGCATGCGCCGCGTTTAATGAAAGAACCGCCCCGAATCGAAACGAAACAAAACAAAACAAAAACGAATCGAAAACGAACCCAACTAGGCATTTTTTATGCGGGAGTTTGAAGGGGTTTTGGGGTGTGCGGAGGGGGCGTCACTATTGTAGATTTATGCGCGAGTATCTCACAGATACACCGACATACACAGCACAAAATATTATATAAGAACAGAAATTAAATGAGAAAAACTTCCAAATTCGAAATTTGAAACCATATTCAATTTGCATACAATTTGTAAACAATTAACTAAAAAGTGAATTTTGAGTTGGATAATTATTTTAATATTATTAAAAAAGTGTAAGATAAGCAACCAAAATTCAGAGGTGATTTTTAAGCCTTGAATATAAGCAACAAATGTAAGTTAAATAAGAATAAAGTTTGTTGGGCTAATGAGATTTTTTAAAGTGCCAATAAAAAATATTGTGAATAATTCAAATAAGCAATTTTTTTCAGTGCACACACACACATACGAGACGCATTTGCGATTCGTGCAGTTATTTGCATTTTTAGTTATTTCCATCTGGTGAACTATTGTCTGCTTCATACGGGTGGTCATTTAGCATATTTTGATATTGAGATTTATGGACAAGATAGAAACGTGTGCGACGTGCTGCATATCTTGTTGTTGTTGGTGCTTTGTCGGCAAATGCGGCAGCATCGGCCGGAAACGTTATGGAAACGCATATTATGTCAAATGTTAGCCAAAGTGAAATTAATTGAGTATTCGTATCGGATTACAAGCGACTAAGACTAAGACTGAGACTGCAGAGGAAAGGAATTGGCGCCCACTTAAACAAGTTGACCACAGAAATCATCATCATTAAGGTGGATGGGGACAATGCCAAAGTGGAAATCTATATCTGAGTATCAGAGTTTCCATAGAAACCCTGCAAAAAGCGCGGAATGTGGTCTTGTCATTGAAATGCGATACACAAGTTGAGGGGCAGAGATCGTGATCCATTGCAAATTGTGGAATTGCTCACGGTTGCCAACTTCTACGGTTTCACCAGTTGTCAGTTGGTTGACTGTCAGCAAAAACACACAACTCTCGATGCGGTGGCAATCTTAGCTGGTGGTGCGCGATTTGTCATGCAAATTGATCGCCACTTGCTGCAAAACGCACAAATCAAATAAAAAAAAAAAGGCTGCCGTTTTTAGCGGAAGCAGCAGGTTCAAATCCGGTCGATCAAATTGCAAATTTAGTCGGAATTCGATGCAATTGGTAATTGAATACTCTCACGCATGCGCCGCTGATGATCCTTTCGAATCGATTGTCATTCGCGACGGCGTCGCCGCTGAGTCATTTAAAATTCCAGGCCGCACTGTGCGTGGGCCTGCCGAAACTGTCAGCGGGCGACACCTAGCGGTCAACACCTGCAACTGTCAACTGGCTGCAACAACCACGTGATGTGCCTACTTTATGGCCACTTAAGTCCAGCCACTGACAGTTGCCACTCGTCCGCTGCAGCAGCTGCTGTGTGTGTGGTGTATTTGTATGTGTGTGTGTGTGTGCAACTGTCTCGCGCTTCCAAGAAAATCGCGCTGGGTGCGATATCAGTATAAATTCACAGCCCTCCATCCACTCCCACACAACCCTCCCGCCCCCTCTCTGCAGACGTTCATTGTATCCAAACGATTCGAAACTGGGCGAATCGTCTAATTTATGGCATTAGATATTCATTTGAATACACTTCTGATGGGCACTATGAACTTGTTGTGGCTTTTGCTATGTGAACATAAAAAAATTCATAATTTCTGATAATATAAGCAATTAAAAAAAAAGCTTTAAGTCTTACAAATAAATCACAAATACTAAAAATAATTCAACACATTAGTTATAAAGATAGATAGTCTGAATTTCGGGTATGTTAGATGTGATACATTTATTAAATTAATCCAAATTGAAATAATTGAAATTTTGCACCTTTTGGAAAATATAAAATTTTTGGCAAGTTGCAAAATTACCCAAATTAAAAAGGCAATCGTCAAAAAATTAGCTGATTTAAATTGAGTTTTGGCCATTAAAAAGTTGGAGTTCATGTAGGGTATGTATTAAGTGCATTTGTTAGTCGCTTTCAGGACACACATTTTGTTTTCTTGACCATTTTCAAATGCTGGTTGTGTGCCCGAGTCGCGTCAGCTGTCAACAAAGAGAGCCACCCAAAAAAAAAAATGGACAGAGAAATGTGGAGAACCTGTCAAGTAGGTCTTGAGCTGCTTTACGCGGTCATAATGCAAATGTGATCGAGTTGGCCACCGTCCCTCAACATCCATCAGCTACTCTGAGCTAGTTCCCTCTCACTCCTTCCCTCTCTCTCTCTCTCTCTGTCTCTCTGTGTGTGCAGCAGTTACCCAGTAACCCAGATACAATGACTAAGACATCAAAGCAAAGTTCAGCCAAGTGCGCGATTTGTGTTTGGACTTCGTTTTTTTTATTCATTCTTTCTTTGCCGTCAACCTTAGTAAGTTGTATAAGAGACACACATAAATAAATATGTATATATGTATGTATATTATGCTTACATCGCGTTATCAACTTGTTTCCAAAGTGAAAAAAACACAAAAATTCTCAACGAGTAGTTGGCGAGGCCAAAGGGACGAGGATGCAAACAAACCCAACGATGCGACAACGTAACCCACAAGCCAGAGCAGAGCCAGAGCAGAGCCGGAGCAGAGCCAGAGCAGAGCCAGAGCCACAGTTGACAGTAGCCAAAAAATATGTCATAAAAAGATATGGTCTGCGTCAATATTGATACAAGAGCACGAGGGAGGGGAGGGGAATGGCCATGTAATGCAACCGTTACATATGAGGGAATCTTCGCCTCCTCCTCCCCCTTCTCAGCACCTGTGTGTTTTCGTGTGTGTGTGTGTGGCTTACAGGTGGCTGTGTGTTGTTTTGTTGCCGTCAACCTCGTTGTCATCATCATCTCTCTATCTCTCACTCTCACACTCACACTCTCTGCCTCTCGCTCTCTCTCTGTCTCTGTAATTTTCATTGTTTTGCGTCAAATGCCGCAGGCCAAATGCCACGTGCCACACTTTGTGCTTGCCACAGCAAATCCGCTTGCCTGCACTGTGGTATACAAAGCATATGCATGGCTTAGTGCAAAATTAAAGTAAAAGTGATAGAAAAACCGCTTTTCTCAATATTTCTAGTCATAGTTTGGTTTCGGGTTAGGCTAAGCGTAATTTCATCTATTTGAGAAGAATTTAATAGTTAACAATATGCAAAGGGTTATTTTGACAGCTGGGAAACTTTAACTTTAACAAACATTTATGCAAACTAATATCTCCACTAGCTACAGTAGGAAGTGGAAGTCAGTCAGTTTGTACGTTGGCTATCTAAACCAAACAGAATAACTTTACCAAAATCCAAACTTTGAATCTACATGTTTAACAGCGCATTCATTTTATTATTATTCAATGGCAATCAGTCAAAAAACATCCCAAAGCACAATTTGTATATTACTGCATAGCTGAGAGCTAATTTAAATTCCAGCATATATATTGTCTTTACTTGAAATATAATGAAATTATTATGGGAAAGCGACCCTTGATATTGGTCTGCCTGTCACCCCATTGTCCAACTATTCTATTTCAAGCACTATACTTTAGTTTCTCGAAGTTCTTAGCCAATGCTGTTCAACATGCATAACTCTTGTGTTGGGGACCCCATTTTTATAGCTCCTTTGACATTTGCACTCTGCATGCTAACGTATTCGTCGGTGCGGTTGGTGGCTGCACCCGCTTACGAACTGGCTTAGGTTAACCACGTTAAATTGTGCTATTTATATACCACGAAAATAACCCAAATTCTTTTATCGCTGGATAAATATTTATGTTCCCAACGGCACCGCAAGTTACCCCAACAAAATTCGATACGCTCATAAACAATGAGGGGAGACGGCACAAGAGGCAAAAGCAGCTTCTATTCCCCTTACCCAATCATTTTCTAAATACATTTGCCACTGTCCACCATTACACCATTACAGAATTGTCTCGCAAGTGTGTGTGTCTGTGTGTGTGTGTGTGTGTGGGGTAGGAAATTGTGAAAGGGATTGTAAATTGGGGTTTGGAAGGGACGGCTTTGAATAACATTTTTTGGGGTGAGCAGATGTGGCCTAGAAAAAACAATTTTTCCATGTTAACTTTGTCGTTGTCGTCCCCCTCCGTCTAACTGCTGCTAAATAATTCAAATTGTAATGTTTGCAATGAAAAAAAATAAATAAATTAAATATTAAGTACTCGTAAAATGAATGCACACATATGTAAGTGTATCAAAACTTTCTGATGGGGGGCACTTTTCAGGTAGTTGTGTAATTGTATATTTGTGACAATCTGTTGTAATTGCGCTAATTGCAATTTATTATTCAGTGTCTGACTTGCTTACGTGCTCATCATCATTATCATCAGGACGATGTGTATGTGTGCATGTGTGTGTGTGTGGATGTTGTGTGTGTGTGTGTCAGTTAGTGAGTGACAACGAGAGCTGACAAAATTTGTTGGGCAAAATATCCGCAGGATATGTGCTTGTTGATTTCGCATGCGACTTTGACATATTATCCGCACCAGCAGCCGAGGGGGGATTAAGTACACAAACTTACAGTTACCCAGCAAATTATATACCAGATACCAGAGATACCAGATACATATACAAATACTTGATATTAATAATAAGAACAGACATTTCTAATGCCTGTGTTTGTTCGCATTTGCTTGTTTATTTATTTTGTATTGTGTTTGCACTCTCTCCCTCTATACATAAGTATATAAATATATAAATAAATATACATATATATATATATATATACTATATATATTATATATATCATTTGATGTCTGCCAACATGTGCAAATAAATTCATAAAAATTCGTTTGAGTCAATATTGTGTATATGCATATGAAAATATATATTAAATTTCACATGTTAATTTCTCGAATATCCTGTCTGTCTGTCTATCTGTCTGTCTGCCAGTCCGCCTGTCTGTCGTTATGCAACCACGCAAATGAAGTGTGCCATATTCCGCATTAAATATGAATATAATAATGTACAATTTTAATTTGATTAAGTGGCCTCCATATTCTTTTTGTCCAGCATCTGGAATTCTGCTTCCGCTGCTCTGATCTCACTCTACCAGAAAGACAGAGAGAGAGAGAGAGAGAGAGACAGAGAGAGAGAGAGAGAGATAGAGAGAGAGTTTCACAATATTCAATATTAAATTTACAAATGTCGAATAAAATACACTTACGTTCAAAAACGCAATATGATTGGAATTCAATGAGATTCAATATAATATTTACTTCGAGAAAATCATGGCTCTGAAAAAAAAGCCGATTCTGGCAATTAATGGTCTTGATAACTATAATTGGCTAACTGGCATTTGGAGCTGCTTATCAGCGGCATTTTTGTGGAATGCAACTTGCTCAACAACTAAACCAAAAATTACATAACGCGACGAAAGACTGCAGGCGAATATTTTGTAAGCTGATGAGAAAAATATTTGGTCAGCTTCAATTATAATTATTAATATATCATATATGATATATCAATATAATTTTAAGAATGCAGAGTTGACAAATGGAGTCTCCTTAGTCTGCTGATGGCAGCTATAGTCTCTGCCATGTGAACTATAATTTTACGCATCTAGTTTCTGTAGTGTTATCACACAAGTATTTATTTATGAATTGTGTGATATTTAGCTGGCTGCTTGAAATTATGCATGCACTAAGTCTAATTGTGTCATACAATGAACTTTAGCCTTTTGCTTTCCCGCTCTCCTAAAACAGTTCTTGTGCAACTTTTGGCAGCAGGTGCTTAGCGAGACCCATGTGCATACTTATAAGCAGGAAAAAACACCCACATATGAATACATTCACACACTCACACAGCAGTGTGCATAAATTTTGAAGTTCTTTGGTTGCAATCTCGGCTAAAAGTGGCAGGCAACAAAAGAGCACAAAAAACTGCGCAAGAATTGTGTGCAGGCGAGTGGGATAGACTGTGCGGAGGGAGAGGGAGAATGTGGCAAGAATGGGGATCTAAATAGTTGTTACACTAACTTAACCTCATTTAAATATTTTGCTGCTGTTACTGCTGGCTTTGTTGTTTTTTACTGTTGTTACTGTTCTTACTGCTGCTCGGCATCATCTTGTTATTTTTTGGGCACGCTGCCCAGCCACCCAGCCCCGCCCCGCCTAACCACTTCAGGTGCAGCAACTTACATTTTGCTTTCGTCTTTAATGCCTGCGCGCACTCGCATAAAGTAGCACACGCGAAAGGGGCGAGGGCGAACAATGGGGAGGTGAAGGGGTGCGCGTGGCAATGTTGCATTCTGTATTCAAGTACAACGAAAATTGTTGTAAATTAGTAAATATGTAAACATGGCGCACGCTTGCAGCAGCAACAGCAGCAGCCACAAAAAAGGTGTGCGAAGCAAAGATGAGCAGCGTGTGGGTGTGAAGGGGGGCTTGTGGAAGGTTAAGTTGCCCCAGCCGGTGGCATGTCGAGTGCGCGTCAGCTGAAGTGGCTGAGGCTCAGGCTGTGGCCACCAACCTACGCAATTAAGTAACGACAATGATGTTGTTGGCCGATATACTCATAGAAAGAAAGAACCTGCCGCCAAGTGAAAGGCGGCCTCACTCTATATAAATACCAGCTTGTTGCAAGCTCTTCCCCTCCTTAAACCTTTCACTCTCTCCCTCTCTCTCTCTCTCTCTCTCTCTCTCTCTCAAGCGGCGCAGTTTAATTTCATTGTTTGCATTAAAGTCGCAACAGAAGCAGCAGCAACAGCTGCCCCCAAACTCCACGTCTACTCTTGCCGCACTTGAACGGCTACTTCAGCTTCCAAAAGGCTTTCGGTTACTTGGCTTCCGACAGCATTTGCTTTTCACATACTCTAACAAATGTTTTTTGTTAGGCGATTACATTGTTCAACTGGTAACAAAAGAAGAACTGAAATCATTATTTTATAGCTTCAACAAATTTTAATTCATTTTTTTGCAGTTTATTTAGAAAACAGTTTCTGGTATGAACATGTTTCTTAACTAGGTATGAGGAAGTAAATAAGAAAGTTGCAAACATTTTGTAAGTATTACTTCAAATAAATATTTTTTTTGCTTCATCAGCTTTTGTAGAGTAACTTCTTTGTGCGGCTTTTCAGTCGACTGCCCGATCTGCTCTCTTTCTTGGGAGCTACCGCATGTTTGCATTTACCTTGGATGCCCTGCTCCACAAGTGGGTTGTCAAGCATTTGGCCGGATCTGAAGCAGCAGCCAGTTGTTGTCAAGAGAAGTTGTAAAATGCGTTTCATACTAGCAACAACAAAAACAACCACAACAACAACAGCAACAACAACATCGACAACACAACTACGACAACAATAAATTTTTGTGGATGCAAGTGGATTTGTAATATAAGAAAAGCAGCGCACCGGAAAAAATGTTTTGTTTACCTTTATTTGATTATTTATTTAAATTTACAAACTCAGAAATGAAAAAAATAAATACAATAAAAATGCAGTAGCTCTGAGTAATTTCATCATATGATTAATATAAATAAATTTGTTGAGCTCAAATTAAAATAACTTTAAAAGCACACATGAAGAAGTTTCCTGCTCAGAGTCAAAGTTTTTGATTTGATAAATGCTTAATCTTTAGTCAGCAGTGATAATCCTCAAACTGAATGCTTTACTTGTTATGTTCTTATTGTTAATCCGCCAGCTCTCCATAAAAATATCATTATATATCTTAACCCATATATATCATTATATATCTGAACACAAAAAAAAGATGACCATCTTTGTGTTATTTTAGCAGTTTCCTCGCTTATTTATTCAACTTTATGGATTTCTTTGACGCAGTGGTCTCTCCACTAATCCAACCCGAATCCAACGCACACAATTGTATTCTGGGTAGTCGGAGTTGAGTCTTTTTATGCGTTTCGCTTTTGTCAGCGCCGGTGTGAAAATGAAAATGAAAGTGTGTTGTGCACCATTTTGATATGGATCTGTTTTTTATCTGCCCGATAAGCTGAGGCAGTTAATGGATGATGTATGTCGCGTGTAGTCTGCTTGAGGCCAGGCTGTGCAAATTGCGTGGTCGATTTATGGCCGTATTTATGGCTGATCTCTATAGAATACTCAACTTTACACCGATCAGAAAAAAAAAAAAACACAAACAATGCGTGGTGACAGGCAATAAACACCCACAAAAAAAGAAGAAGAAAAACACCAGGTTTTCAGATTGAGGCGTCAAAATGTATTTTGGATTTGGTAATATTAACTGCCAAAGCTGCAGATGAGTCGAGTTTAAGGTCTTTTATTGCTGCCTCGTTAGGCAAGCTGTTAAAAATGGCAATAATGACTGCAATTGATTGATGACTATTAAGACTAAATATGGTAAAATATGTTGGCTTACATTTAATACCAAATAAAGTGGCATTTTATTCAAATTTGTGTCTAAGATTAATTAATATTTACATTAAAGTAAAAAAAAAAAATGAAAAGTTTGGCAGTGAATTTTTTTATAACTAAATAAATGTAAGTGTTGTTAATATAAAAAGAAATATTTAAAACCAAAACTTTACCAAATACTTCAATACTCCAATAATCAATTTGACTTCACTGAATATTTTTTAGCCTAAGCTGTTGAACTGTTTTGGCTTTTTGCCTGGTTTTATCTTTATTGTAGTGTAGAGCATGCATGCACTTATGGGATTTAGCTTGTAACCTCGTAATGCTATTACAAAAAAAAAAAACTGGTCAATTTATGCGATTTTAATTTTTAGGTGAACATTTTGGAATTTGATCATAAAACGTGTGCATGCGCTCAACCACCTCTCTGCCTTGTGCCTTGTGACAGGTCGACCATAAAATGCCAAGAAGTCCCGAATAAATATTTCAAATAGCCATAAATATCGTTGATTATATATGCGTGTGTGTGTGTGTGCAAGTGTGTGAGTTTGTGTATTTAACGTAGGCCAAGGACCGGCCCAATCTTTTAATTAAGGCAATAAAATGGGAATCGACCACGTAACCTAAGGAAAACATAAACTTTACATTAAATCCACTTAATGTTCGAACAAAGTGCCACGAATGTCTTCTTTATCGCCACGTGCTCAAGACAGGCCATGGGGAGGCCAGAGTCCAGGGACCTGTCCCAGTCTCATCCCAGCCCCAGTTTGAAGTCCTTGTCAGGCAGCACCACTCATCAAAGTAGGAGACACACACACACACACTGTAATTCAAAAGCGTTTGCCACTCAACTGAACAGGGCAGATGAGCCACATTCTCCACCTGCTGATCCACCTGGCTTTGCGTCGCGTTTGTGTCCCCTTCACATATTTGATTTTTATTAGCCGCTGCTGGACACCGGAGCGCGGTGTCAGAAAGTGGCGCCTTTGGCGTTTGCTTTTTGCCCATCATCAACGCTGACCCATAAAAACACTCAGTCGAATGGATGCATGGATGGATGGATGGTTGGATGGGTGGGTGGATGGATGGGTGGATGGGTGGATGGATGGGTGGATGGATAGATGGATGTGCGGTGCTGATGGTGAAGTACGTATAAATTAAATATCCTGGACATTAACGCTCGAGTGTTTATTTTTGCTCAGGGCCCAGGAATGCGCCGAAACCGTTAGAAAACTCATTAAATTAGCAATGTCGATTTTAAATGTCCACTCAAGAAAATGCTGCGCCTACGCAACGCATGAATCATTCACGGCTGGAGAACAACTTCTGGCATTAGTTCGACTTCACTTGATTGTTATTTTATTTATTTAACATTTGTGTCAATGGCTAATTAAAAGAGTAACTGTTCGTTTACGCAAAAGAAGTCCAATCGAATTCAATGGAAATTCTATTCGGTTTTTATCAGTAACGACAACAAGTCAACTCCGAAGTTTAGATACCCTTGAAGACCTAGAAGACAAGTCCCATCATCTCAATTTTAAAAAAAATCCGATTTTTCTATGAAAGCTAAATGATAAAATTGCCTTTTTTTGCAAACTAATAACTTCTTCAACAAAATCCAAATTGCATCCATAGTTACAAATAGACAGACGGAAATTGCTATATCTTTTCGACTATTGATGCTGCTCAAAATACATATATATATATATATATACATTATTTTATTTTTATCTACAAACAATTCAATTTCAATTTAGTTGCATGCTGCAAATGGTATTTTCTTGTTGCAACTCATGCAGAGTATTTACAATTCGATGCACAGCGGGCGGTAGGTAGTCTTCAACAGTCTCTGCCACAGTCTCTGCCACAGCCTTTGCCCCAACCACAGCGTCAGTTGGTTTTCTCACTCAATGTCCGTTGTGTGTTTACTACCTGTGTGGTGGGCAACGTTTCATCGTGACCCAATGACACTTTGACTAATTGAAAACTGTCAAATTGCAAGAGTCAAATGCTGTCGGGATCAAGTTGGACTCCTTGCTTCCACACATCTCCCCACTCCGTGCCGTTCTGCTGTGTGTGGTTTTCGTAATTGAATTAACTCATTAGCAGTAAATATCTGTATAACCATCTAGCTGTGAGTAGATTTGTTTATCTCTGCCTAAATCTATGTCCATTCAAATGTCATACAATTATTTTTGGGAATTTTTCATGTGTTTGATTGTGTGTGCAAACATTTTGGGAAAATGTCATTCGTTTAACATTGGCACAAACACACGGGATTTATTAATGACATGTCCAATTGAGGCAAACACTCATTTCATTTCATTTCATTTACTTTATTCGGCTCTCTGTGTAATCTTTGGCCTCTGCTCTCTGGTCTCCGGCCTTCATGTTTTGAGTGCTTTCTAATTTAAAGTGGCAATAATTTGTGCACTTCATGTTGCCTGACAGCCGAAGCATCTACGGCTTAGACTGAATATCTTTTGGCTATTTGTGAATTGCCAGTCCGATAATTAATTTAAAGTGCCCCCAAAGAGGATCCAGCAGTAATGCGCCTGTCAAACCAATGTTGCAATTGAAATTGAGCACAAGTTAAGCTGCAGTCAGTGCAGGCTAAAAGCAAACGTTAACTAAAAATTATGCATGAAATAATTTGGATAAAGTTAATTTTCTTATTTGACATACTTGCAGATTTCATTTACTTTAGGGATAAGCGAAAAATATGTGTCAGCTGCTTATGAAATAAACTACATCCCATTGAATTTCAATCGGTTGTCATAAAATCTGTGCACATTATTCACATAAACGAGCTTTTCTTTTATATTGCCAACTGGCGGGGAAAACTCCTTGCTCACACACAGCATGTATGCATGTGTATATGCTTGTCTGTCTATCTGTCTGTCTGTCTGTCTGACTGTCTGTCTGTCTGACTGTGACTGGCGCTCAGGCGAAATCCCTCGCCAGCTGGAGTTCAGTGTGGTTAAGTGCGTGTTGTTACGATTGTGGCTGAGCAGCAGTGGTGCGGGCGAAGCGGGAGCGATAACTGATGATGATGATTCCATTTGTGGTTTGAATAATTTTCATAATTTAAATAACAGCCAAAACGGCTTCAATACTTTGCCGCTGCAGTCCTGGCTGAACTGACAGACTGTCAGTCTGTCTGCCCGTCCTGACAGACAGCCAGGCTGTGTTTGAGAACTGCGCGAGAAAGCGAGAGTGTAAATCACAGTCAGCAAGAGAGAGAGAGAGAGAGAGAGAGATGGAGAGACGGGGCGAATGAGAGAGCGAGTAGGGAAGCCGCTTGGGAAATGATAAATGGAGCAGCGACTTGTTACGCATAAATTTTTCTCTATCTCTCTCTCTCTCTCTCTTACTCACTCTCTCTCTCTCTCTCTCTCTCTCTCGGAGTAGCTAAGTAAATCCTTGACGTTGTGTGCAAAGTCGTCTGTTGTTGTTGTGTCCCTTTTTTGCGCCTTGCCAGTGAAAACAATATTTCATTACATTTACATATTTTCACTCAATTTTCATATTTTCACATTCGCGCTGACTGCATTGGTGTCCCCTCCATCCCCTACTCCTGGCTTATTTGGCGCCTTTTGTTTTTTTCATTTTATGGTAATTCACCCAGTACCGCCCCAGTCCCCGTTCCCGTCTCCGTGCCACCCCGTACGGTTTGTCGCTTTCTCTCTGGCTAGTCCCTGTTGCACTGTGGCGCCCCCAAGTGTTGAGCGGCTGAGTTCATTCGTTCGTTCGCATTTCGTATGTCAGCATTTTAAATAGGCTTTTCATGTTCGAATTTTATTGTATTTTTTTATATACTTTGCCTTTTGCTCACTTATTTTGTTTTTGCCTTATTCACCCATTCTTGTTGTTGTTGCTGTTGTTGCTGTTGTTGCTGTTGTTGTTGCGCTGAGGACCTTCTTGTTGTCGCCGCACCGTTGGATACATTAAATTCCGCAAGTCGTATATGCAAAGTCAAGCGACCCAACAAGTCTGCCACTTACCCTGGGCTTTATTAAATACAAATATTTTGCTTTCGCCGTGGGGTGAAACTGGGCGTAAACTCTTGGAAAATTGTTTGGTCTGCTTTCCAGCGTGGGCTCAACTCGAGGCCACTCAAGAAGGGCTTAACATCTGACAAGCAATGTGAAGCCGTGTGTCAGAGGACAGTAGCAAAATTATAACAGATTTGCTTGCAACGGCAAAGTTTGACTACTCTACTTCGGAAATCATCTCAAGCGATAAAGTAACAAGACAAAAAGTATTCAATTTAATTAAAGATTTTCAATCATGCAAATGTTTTTAGATACTTAATTATTTTCTGTACTGTGTTTATAAACCGTTATGTTTGTTTCAGTGTGTGTGTGAGAGCGCATTACTGCCTCGAACTTGCGAGTTTTATTTAAAACAAATAAAATGGCCAAAGGCTTAAAAATCACCATGACATCAGGATGGCATCAGGGCAAACACATTCGCGTACAACAAAAATAATAATAATAACACCAACAGCAGCAACAACAACAACAACAACAACACCAACTCCAGTGCGAACAATCTGGAAAAAAAAACACAGGAAGCAGCAGAGCGGAACGCGTGAGAATGAGAGGAGTAAAAATAACAACAACAACAATAAAGCCGCGTAAAAAATGAATGGAAAAAAGCACTGAACAAATATTTCGCTCGTCATAAAAAACATTGTGCAATAATTTTTGCATTTCACAAGCAGAAACCAGGATACAGCAGAGTGCAAATAATAAAAATAAGAAGCAGTCAGTTTATAATGTTAACAATATCGTGGGGCAAATACGAACTCGACTTGAAAATTCAGTGGCAGGAACTTTATGGCAGTTGTTGCTGCTGCTGTCACATTATGAACCGCGCTACCAGGCAACGTAATCCTTTTTAAGCTACAAACATCTGACATTATCCAGCCAATCGAAATCCAACGCCACAAGCAACTGCCTCGGTTGCATTGCCATTCTGTTTGCCTCTGCCTCTGGTCAGCTCTTTCGAGTGTCGCAACTTAAAGGCCACTTGGCAGTGCCATAACCCCAGCTTGCTTGGGGTTCAGGCAACACAAAAATTGTTTAAGCCTTGTTTACTTCTGTGTTGGCCTTTTGTCTTTGTATGAGTGCCTTTAGGCATTTCACTTGTATTACAATATTTGCCATTTGAAGCCCCTGTTGCCCCTGGCAAGCCAACCAAGCCAAACCAAAGGCAAAAGCAACCAGGCAACCAGCGTTCTCAACTTCTGTAAGTCCTTCTTTTAGCTCTTTGCTTGAAGAATCGGAGATAGGAACGTCGAACCATCTGAATAATAAAGTCAACAATTTGTTGTTTTTTTTCCAACGAAAATTATAACAGATTTAATAATTGCACTTTTCCAAATAGAACAAATATAGGAATCAGTATATATAACAAATGTAGCAAAAATCTATATAACGATTCACGCGAATACAACTTGACGTCAATCCCAAATATGACTAGTTTCTAGTTTGTAGGAAAAAGATTAGAATATTATAAATAGTTGTTCCAATTGAAGAATGTACTTTGGGCGAATTCTTCATGCGATTAGCCAGAAAGCGCCCTTATCATTAAAGAATATGTATATATATGTATGTATATTTATATTTATAGTGTGTGAGTAAACAGAATAGTGATTTCCAAAAATCTGTTTTCCTAGGAAAAAGATTAGAATATTATAGTAGTAGTACATCATAGTACATCAGCAGAGTGTAAGCTGCCTATAAATTGGACAGCGAGCGGCTCAGCTTCTTTAGTCTTGAGTGATCTGTGATCATTTAAAATACTTATTATATATTATATAATAATATAAATCTATTATTCAGAACAGAATGTTGTTTCAATTTATTTGCACTGTGTTCCTCTTGTACGTATGTGTGCTTAAGAGTGCAGTGGAGAGTGTTCCTGAAGATGACATCGAAAAAATTAGGTTTGTGTTGGAAATTCGACTTGTATTTCGAAAATATTTGAAAGATTCTTATCCCCATATTCACAGGCTAGACCTGAATCGTCAGAGAGAAGTTCAGGATGTTATGATGAGTGAAGTCAGTCAGTTGAATGAGAAATTCGATGAAGTGATAAGCGAGTGCCACTTAAACAGCGACGGACGAGACCTTCCGATCTATTTGCTGAATGACCTTTCGGATGAATTTCAAGGATCGAAAACAGAACAGATTCGTCAAAGCGATTTGCTGAATGATGTGATGAGTAAACTCAATGAAATGAATGAGAAGTTTACAAGCTTGAAGCCACATCAGTATCCGAGTAGTTGTGCAGAGGCTGCAGCTCTGAGTCGTAGCAGTGGCGTATATCAGATCATCGTGCCCAGCTATAGTCAGTCTCCGTTTATAGTTAGTTGCGATGAGGAAGCACAGGGCGGGGGTTGGACAACTGTTCTGAGGCGTCAAGATGGAAGTGTGAATTTCTATCGGCTGTGGGAGGACTACAAAAAAGGGTTTGGCAATTTAACTGGCGAGTTCTTCATTGGTCTTGACAAACTTCATTTCATGACCAAAGCTGTAGATCAAGAGTTACTCATAACCATGGAGGACTCCAAAGGAGAACATAGGTTTGCAAAGTATGACCTATTTGCAATCGAAAGCGAAAAGGAAAAGTACAAACTCAGCACATTGGGAGAATACTCTGGAGATGCAGGCGATTCCTTGAGAATTCATTTGGGTCAAAAGTTCAGCTCACGCGATAATGACAACGATATATATGAAGATTACAACTGTGCTGAAGTATTTAATTCCGCGTGGTGGCATGAAGGCTGGCATGCCAGGTAATACTTACATTCTGTTTTTATTAGTTAACAATTGTGTCTTAATATATGTTTATATTTGACAGCGATCTGATGGGAAGGTATGAAGGCCACAATAACGGAGGAATTATTTGGTATGCCTTTACGGGTGCGTTTGGCACACTAAAACGTGCCCAGATGATGATAAGACCGAGAAGGGATTGATATAATCCGAGTGATAAATTAAGAATGTGTGTTGTATGCTGTTGAAATAGGTTTGAATTTTAACGTCAACGATTAACATCGCTTCATCGATTAATATCGTTGCTCTGGTCACACATTCTTAATTTATCACTCGGATTATATCAATCCCTTCTCGGCCTTATCATCATCTGGACACACATACGCACCCGTAAAGGTATACCAAATAATTCCTCCATTATTGTGGCCTTCATACCTTCCCATCAGATCGCTGTCAAATATAAACATATATTAAGATACAATTGTTAACTAATTAAAACAATGTAAATATTACCTGGTATGCCAGCCTGCGTGCCACCAAGCGGACTTAAATTCTTCAGCGCAGTTGTAGTCTTCATATGTATAGTTGTCATTATCTCGTGTGCTGAACTTGTGACCCAAATGAATTCTCGAGGAATCGCCTGCATCTCCAGAGTATTCTCCCAATGTGCTGAGTTTGTACTTTTCCTTTTCGCTTTCGATTGCAAATAGGTCATACTTTGCAAACCTATGTTTTCCTTTGGAGTCCTCCATGGTTATGAGTAACTCTTGATCTACAGCTTTGGTCATGAAATGAAGTTTGTCGAGACCAATGAAGAACTCGCCAGTTAAATTGCCAAAACCGATTTTATAGTCTTCCCAGAAGCGATAGAAATCCACACTTCCATCTTGACGCCTCAGAACAGTTGTCCAACCCCCGCCCTGTGCTTCCTCATCGCAACTAAGGTTAAACGGAGACTGACTAAAGCTGGGCGCGATGATCTGATACAGGTTACTGCTACGACTCAGAGCTGCAGCCTCTGCACAACTACTCGGATACTGATGTGGCTTCAAGCTTGTAAACTTCTCATTCATTTCATTGAGTTTACTCATCACATCATTCAGCAAATCGCTTTGACGAATCTGTTCTGTTTTCGATCCTTGAAATTCATCCGAAAGGTCATTCAGCAAATAGATCGGAAGGTCTCGTCCGTCGCTGTTTAAGTGGCACTCGCTTATCACTTCATCGAATTTCTCATTCAACTGACTGACTTCACTCATCATAACATCCTGAACTTCTCTCTGACGATTCAGGTCTAGCCTGTGAATATGGGGATAAGAATCTTTCAAATATTTTCGAAATACAAGTCGAATTTCCA
>JAWNLT010000163.1:0-44603 GCA_035042145.1 Drosophila kokeensis
GATCAGAATTCATTTGTACAATTTGTGCCGTATTTACTGTCCTCCGGTATGATTTTGATGGCGTCCAGCGATATGCCCAGTTGCCGGCACGCATATTGCAATCGCACGGGCGTCGTATTGTCCGAAATGTAGAAGCATGGATGCGCCAGCGCCGGTATTCCACCTTCCAAATAGCCTGGACAGCGAGCGACAATTGCAAGGCGCACGGTTCGCAGGACGGCATCGGCGTTGTCCGCATGGAAACTACTAGCGGCATTGCCAAAGTGAAACAATGCGCCCAGCCAGCGTGTGGCATCGCCCGAGATGCTATTAGTCACACGCAGCAAAAGATGTCGATCCAGATGCGATAGGTATGCGACAATGCTGTGGGAGATGAGGGCCAGATGTGAAACATCGTCCAGGGCAGGCAGCGGAAACTCCGGATCATCGTCGTTCTCTGCGTAGGCGACCAGTTGCTCCAGCGACTTAAGTATATCAGAGGGTACACGATGCTCCTGGCGTAAATGCGTCGACAGCACAATATCGGCGGCCGAAGTGCGTGTCTCGTGTGTCTCCTCATCCTGCAAAGAATGCTGCTCAGATGCACTCTGGCTCTGAATGTCGCCCGCCCCGCCGCTGCTCACCTTGCTTGGCGAGCCGGCAACGGCTTTGACATTCTCCAGTCGCTGGAGCACCTGAGATGAGCGCAGCTCCAGCTCCGCCAAACCGGAGCGTATCTAAAATGGCCGTTAGCAAACATGACACGCGTGATTGATGATAAGTCGCATGGTAATTGCACCAATAAAAAAGAAAGTAAAACAAAAATAAAAAAAAACAGAAAAAACAAAACGAAAACAAAAACCACAACACGTTGACGTGTCTCCGCAGTCGTCATCAGAAGTGCCAGCAAGACTTACGCTGGATGCGGCGATTTCAGCCACTGCTGATGTTGATGTTGTTGTTGCTGCTGTTGTTGTTGTTGCTGTTGTCGGTGATGATGTTTCAGTTGTTGACGCTGGCTGCTGTGCCGTGGCAGAGCTTGGCTCGTCAACAACTCCAACCGCTGACATTTCTAATGGGTTTACCTGGCAAATTCGATGCGTTTGCCTTTTCTTTATCTGATATTCTAGCTGATGTGGAGTTCTACTAATGAAATATCCAAGAAATCGCGTATTTCTCATATATCGTTATAGCGGTCACACTGCACCCACAATGTCTCAGCATAATCGATTGCTATCGATATTATATCATCGCTTCAAGCAAGTTGGCAACAACGCTTGGAACTGCCAAAATGGCGCGACTTTTGTAAATGCTTCAAAATCACTACAATTACTACATGCTTGTTAATGCTCCTGTTGCAGCTACTCCAATTTGGTATTTATTTTGATTATGGTCTTATGACCCAAATACCATTTGTAATGACAGCCACTAATGCGTATTTGTAGTTTGACATTACTTGGCGACATGTGTATTCTCTTTGGCACAAACACTAAATAAAATGCAACTTTTGCGAAACTCGAGCAATATAGGGAACTGGATTATGCGAATATATGTGTGTGTGTACCTTGGCTTGTTTGCATATGTTCATATATGTATGTCATGCATATATGTACATACATTACTACGTATGTATGTATATCTATAATGAATCTGTTTGTATGTGTGGGCGTTGGTGAGTATGTGTGATTTCATGTAGCTTTTCACTTTATTTATGCATAAACTTACTGAGAAAGTTTCGCGTGCTGTAAAACTGGTTAGCAGCAAAAAGTTGCTTTCGTATTGAAATTTGGTGCCACCCCCTCATGCCACATGCAAATAACATATCGATGCTGCTTTTTCAAAGTTTAACCACTCGGGGGGCACCACCACCCACAACCCATCAGCGCCTTCCCCCCTCCACCATAGGGGCTTGCATTGCTTTTCCCTTGTGGTTTCGGCGTCTGTTGTGCCGGGGATTTGCGCCGGGGCCGTCGAAACGTGCCGCTGCACATGCATCAATTTGCCTTGGCAGCCACAAGCCCCCAAAAACCTAACGAAACCTACCCCCAAAACAGTTCGCAAGCCACCACCACCCCTCCAACCTACCACATAGCCTACACACACCCAGCAACTGTACGCATACATGCACATACAACAAATATAATATCTGAGCTGCATTTCCCTTTAAAGTTGCAGTCCCTGAACTTGGGTTATGCATTATTCAAGAAGTCGCTGGCCAAGTAAATTAATTCATCATAGTATCAAATTCAAGCAGTTGGCTCCATTTTATGCATATGGTACACACATACATATGTAGGATACATTGTACATCCATAAATTTGGAAATTTCGATTGATTAAAACAGCCGCAACATTTGAATATATTTACTTAGACGCACACATCGACTAATATACATATGTGCCATAAATTATGGTCGACATTTAGTTTACTCAGTTCCGAAAAGGATTTAGAAGGATTTTTTGTTAGAGAGAAAGGCTCGAATATATAAAACGTTTTAAGATACACATTTTTCGACAAACTTTCATTTTTTCACTGTGAAAAGTCTTATGCGCTGAAAATTAATTAAAGTTCACTTACTACATTTTTGAAAAATTTTCAATTTCAGTTATGTAATTTACCCGAATACTAAACTATAAACACATCTGATAAAGCTTTTTTAAATAGGTCCATTTATCGAGTACAGGTATCAAAATAAGTTTGTTTATTAAACTATATAAATTTAACGTTTTGTACATGTATGTGTGTGTGTGTGTGCATGCTCATATGAAAATTAAAAATCTGAACCTTGTCAAAACTTTTGTTGTCGAAGTTTCTATAAAATTCGCAACAACATGAGTTTTTTAATGATAAATAAACAAACAAACATGAACAGTTATGTATATACCATGTACATATGTCAATTATGTATTTATCAATATTTACATATGTTAGTGATCAGGATAGAGTCAATATATAGTATAATTTGAGTCGCTTGAGCAGAACATGTAAGAATATGTATGAGATCGCAGCCGTATACCATATTTATTTCAATTTCCCAAAATTAATGTGCTCTCATAAATTATAATTCACAATTAACAATTCGAGTTTTTTACACATTTAAAAAAAAATTAATCAAATGCAAAAGTTTTCTTATTTTATTATTTTTATATTTTTTATTATTCGAATTACTTGTACACCGAAATGCAGCTAATTGTGTATGTGCAACGCACACACATACAAGCACACGCTCAAAAACATAGCTGAAAGTAATGGCAGAAGTGCGCGCAGATGTGTGTATTTAGCTCTACCTTAAGGTACCCAAGGTGTTGCCGCCAGCAACACCACAAAACACATGCGTGTTAGAGAGAGAGAGAGAGAGAGAGAGAAAGAGAAAGAGAAAGAGAAAGAGAAAGAGAAAGAGAAAGAGAAAGAGAAAGAGAAAGAGAAAGAGAAAGAGAAAGAGAAAGAGAAAGAGAAAGAGAAAGAGAAAGAGAAAGAGAAAGAGAAAGAAAAGGAGGAAGAATTTGTGAATGAAAGTGGGTGGGTGGTTCTGCATGTGGTTGTGTTTGTTGCAGAGGTGCAAAGTAGTTACCACTTAGAAACCAAACTTCAAACCAAAAACTTCAAACAAACAAACGGGCCCCACGCTTTGGACCATTGACAGCACCTAATCTGTATGGAATTCAACAAGAACCATCATATGTACGTATGTACATATATTAATGAAAAAGCTAAATGAGCAGGTCTGCTGCTACTGCTGCTGCAGCGGCTGCGCCCACTTCCGCGCCCACCTGTCGTATGTCACGACGCTGCTGAATTCCAGGTAAATGCCAGAGCCATATAATTGGCAACGTTATCAGAAGACATAGAAAAGCAAAAAAAAAATAAAAATAAAAGAAAACAAAACAAAAGAATGGGCATGGGTCTGGGTTAGGTTTGGGATATTGTGGCTAAGAGTGGTCTGAGCACAATGTGCATACATCAGCAGGAAAAAACAAACCATTATTCACATAAACACATACATATGTACATACATACATATATACAGATAGGCATACACATTGTCAAATTGACAAAATATAAAAGGGACTGCAACGGATGCCCATGAAATGCACACACACACACACACCCTATACCTATACATATACATATATATAAAATAACAACAACCAACAAAAATGCAAAAAGAAAAGCGTCGCCAAAACCCAAAAATCTGAAGGCGAAGGCAAAACAAAAGAATGAACGGCTATCTGAGGCATGTCGAAGACTATATACCCCTGTAGACTGTATTTAAATTGCCGATATCAAAATTTCACTATATATTGTAGTTGGATGGAAACATATTAACACAAGTGTGGATTAAGTTGGGTTATTCATTTGTTTCAGTGCTTGCCACAACATTTTCAATGTAAACACCACTGTGAAAAATTATCAGCCCCAGAACTCACATATTTTTTGTTCAAGAAAATTCATTATTATTCTTATTCTTTTTTTTTTTATATAGCATTATATATTTTGAACTTTAATCAACCTATACAAAAGTTATAAAATATTAATTTGAATTTGAAAGTTACGAATAATAACAGGAAATTAATTCAAGAACATAAACATAGAGTTGGTTTCAACACATACATATATAACATTAAATATTACATTTGTTGCATATTAGGTTCAATGTCCAACAGCGCTTTAAACGTCTGCGGGTTGTGTGCAATGGGTTGACGTGGTTATGCAACCGGTCATTATAACGCTATGTATATCGATTTATTTGTTTCCTGACTGTCGGTAGACCGAAGTCATTGTGCAGCGTCATATTGCTCACATTGGGTGTAACACCAGAGGTGTCACTTAGCACCTTGTTCTGCAGAACTTGAATGTGGTTAACCCAAGATTTTGCCGTTGTGCCCCAAAATGGAATCCCATATGTCCATGTGGGCACTACGATGCTTCTATACATGCTCAAGCTGAGTTTGCTGAATGGCTTCAGCAACCAGTAGAGTTTCGCCGTTTTGGATCTACACGCTGCTGCAGTGATCTGGATGTGTTTGCGGCAGGTAAGTTTCCTGTCCAAATACATACCCAGGTAGCGAACATGGTTTTCCTGAGGTATGACCATGTTATTGAGCCGGTTGGACAATTACCATTTCTGAGTGCAAACGTGCAGTGTTGAGACTTGCTCCCATTGACGCAGATGTTCCATCCAATAATTAAAACCAAGAACCACTGCGTAACACTGTGTCATCTGCGTATGTGGCAATCAGCGTGTTTCTGGCTACTGGAATCGGCAAGTCCGCAGTGTATAATTTGTACAGGGCAGTTCCAAGGGCTCTACCCTGCGGTAAGCCCGCTCTAAAGCGGATGTTTGATCGCTATCCCCTAACTTCAAGCATAAAACAACAAACGCTATTCAACGCTTGCTGGATATCCAGGAAGACGGCTGAGCTGCACTGCTTATTTTCCAAGGCCTCGAGGACATGCTGTACTACTTGATGAACTTGCTACAACAAATGTTTTTTTTTTTTTTTTTTTTAGTGTGACAATATAATTTTATTTAATATTAATCAACCTACTAAAAGGTTATAAAATATTGTTTTCAACAAGGAATAAATAATAACATGGAATTTAAATATTAAATAACGTAAACATATAACTGGATTTAACATATTACATATTACAATATCACATCAATAATACGATCAGATTAACAATTAGCGGCCAGCAGTCCAGAGGTCGCTAGTGTGGAGGCGCTTTAAGCGTCGACGGGTTGAATTCGACCCTAGTGAGCAGGCCAATGGGTTGACATGGTTATGCAACCGGTCATTGTAACGACTTGTATGTCGGTTTATTTGATTAAACACTGTCGGTACACCGAAGTCGTTGTGCAGCGTCATATTGCGCACATAGGGTGGAGCACCAGAGATATCTCTTAGGACTTTGTTCTGAAGAACTTGAATTTGGTTAACCCAAGATTTTGCCGCTGTGCCCCAAAATGGAATCCCATATGTCCATGTGGGCACGATGATGCTCCTGTACACCAGCAGCTTGTTGCTCAAGCTGAGTTTGCTGGATGGCTTCAGCAACCAGTTGAGTTTCGCCCTTTTGGATCTACACGCTGCTGCCGTGATCTGTATGTGTTTACGCCAGGTAAGTTTTCTGTCCAGATACATACCCAGGTAGCGAACATGATTCCCCTGAGGTATGATCGTGTTGTTGAGTCGGACTCTTGGACAGTTACCACTCCTGAGCGCAAACGTACAGTGCTGAGACTTGTTCTCATTGATGCAGATGTTCCACCGGTTGGCCCAGGTACTAAAACCATCCAAGAACCTTTGCGTAGCCGCCGAGGCTCTCCAGGCAGTGGAGGAGTTAGCAAGGAACACAGTGTCATCTGCGTATGTGGCAAGCAGCGTGTTTCTGGCTACCGGAATCGGCAAATCCGCGGTGTACAATGTGTACAGGGCAGGTCCAAGGACACTACCCTGCGGTACACCCGCTCCGATGCGGCGGATGTTTGATCGCTCGCCCCTAACTTCCACCATAAATGAACGGCCAAGCAGGTAGGACCTGAGCAGTAAAAACTGCGCCGATGGTAGTAGGGACTTAAGCTTAAAAAGCAGGCCATCATGCCATACGCGATCAAACGCTTGCTGGATATCCAAGAAGACGGCAGAGCTGTACTGCTTATTTTCCAGGGCCTCGAGGACATGCTGTACTACTCGATGAACTTGCTCTGGTGTACCATGGTGATGCCTAAAGCCAAACTGATGATCAGGAATGGCACTCTGGAAGCCACTTACTGCCGACAATCTTCCAAGAAATATTTTTTCAAATATTTTGGAGAAAGTGGACAGCAAGCTTATCGGTCGATATGACGAGACAAGATTATCCGGCTTGCCAGGTTTCGGAATCATCACAATCACAGCACACTTCCACGGAGTGGGGAAGTGGTGGATGCGAACCATGGAGTTAAAGAGCAGCACCAGGAACATCACTCCCTTCTCGGGGAGGGCCTTAGCAACTCTGCCGTCGACGCCATCATAGCCAGGGGCTTTAGTGGACTTCAGCCTGCGAATCTGCAAGCGGACCTCATTAGGGGCGATAGGTGTGATCGGTTGAACAGGATCGAGATCTGCATTTAAAAATGCCTCAGTTTCCTGTATCTGGCTGGGTGACGCAAGGGCAAATGGCGTGAAACGGCCTTGTAGCTCATCCGCAAATGCTGATGCAATCTCTGCATCCGATCGACACCAAGTGTTGTCCGGTCGCATAATGGGGATCCGCCTGAGTGGCTGGCGTTTGACACAACGCGTTGCCTTCCACAAATTGAATCCATGATTCTTATTGGGATCGGCATTGCGGAGCATATTCTGGAAATATTGATTCTTAGTGTCAAAAAGTAGCTTTCGGAGCTCGTACGCAGCCCGTCTAAAGTCCCTTAGATCCAAAGGATTGCGTGAGCGCATATATTGGCGACGCAGTGCTCTTTTGTGCCTTACCAAGTCCAAAATCTCAGTTTTTAAAAGAGGCTGAGCTGGACTGGGAGGCGAACAAGGAAGTTGTCCAAGCATGGAGTATTCCGCCGCCGCATTAATATTACGCAGGAAAAACTCCGCTGCGTCGTCTATATCAGCCGGTGAACTCAGCTCCATGTTCAAGTTGACAAGCTGCTCCAACCTCTGCCGAAATCGGGAGATGTTTGCCTTGCGCGGCAGAAGACGTGCCTTGGGAGCAATTAGAGTAACAGCCAATCTATACTCAACGATCAAAGGGATGTGATCGGAGTTAAGCTCAATTCTCTCTGATATACCAAGACAGTCAGAACGTATTCCAGCGTACACAGCAAAGTCAATTGCTGTCGGCCTATGACCACCGTACGAATAGTGCGTTGCACCTCCCGTGGCAAGTACTTGGAGGTTGGAGTCTCTCACGCAATCCGCCAGCGCAATCCCACGGCGAGTGTTCAAAGCAGCACCCCAGAGATGATGTTGAGCATTCCAGTCTCCAGCAATCAGGAACTTGGGGCCAAGCTCTTCGAAGAGACATTTAAAGTCTTCTAATGCCCACACAAAACGTGGTGGACAATAGACAGCCGCTAGGACTACTTCGCCTTGATCACTAGAGACTTTAACGGCAGCACATTGTGCGGAGACCCAACTTAAGGGAGTCAGCGCATGATGTTGAAGAGAAGATTTTATGATCACTGCTGCTCCACCACGCATGCGATCCGACGGATGGTTGGCTAGATGGATGTCATAGCCTGGTAGCCTATAGTGAGATCTGGAGCAGTAATGAGTCTCACAGACCAACATTACATCTATTTGATGGCGATGAATAAACAACTCCAACTCATTGGCGTTATTAGAAAGGCCATTGGCGTTCCAAACGCCAACGCGCATCCCAATTTGGCTCATTTATTGGCAAGTACAGCGTGCAACAGGCTCATCATGGCCATCATTGTCTCGTTTAACTTGTCAAATTTTGACATAAGACTTTCAAGCTGGAGATTGGAGTGTTGATAATACTGATAAGGCTGTTGCACTAGTTGATATTGATCCTGTGTGGGCTGCTGATGTTGTTGACGCAATGGCAGCTGGTGTTGTTGTTGATGGCTCAGTTGCTGTTGACGCACTTGGGGGATGTGCTGTTGCTGTTGGAGTTGCTGCTGCTGGGGTTGCTGTTGCTGGCGTTGCAGCTGCTGGCGTTGCAGCTGCTGGCGTTGCTGCTGCTGGTGTTGCTGCTGCTGGTGTTGCTGCTGCTGGTGTTGCTGCTGCTGGTGTTGCTGCTGCTGGTGTTGCTGCCGCTGGTGTTGCTGCGCGTATTTCTGCTGATGCTGAGCGTTCTCTCGATGCCTAGCCATCTGGCGAACTTTATGTCGTCGCGTTTTGTTCGACCGCTGTTGCTCAGGAACTTGCGGAGCATTTTGTTGAGGCAAAGGTTGCTGTTGCGGCTGCTGCTGGCGGTGGTGAGGTTGTGGCTGTTGTTGTTGATGAAGCTGCTGCTGATGGTGACGTTGCTGCTGAAGGGGAAGCTGTAGCTGAGGGTGACGCTGCTGCTCTGACAGTTGTCCAAGTTGCTGAAGGAGCTGAGGAGCCGTTTGCAGTCTGGCGGCATCAGCATAAGAAAATTGTGCATTGCGTAAGGGAGCCGGGGTTCTTGGGCGCGAGTTTTGGAGGTGTTGAGCCGGCCGTCCAGACTGAGCCGCAAGCTTCCTTCCCTTGGAAACGCGCTGATAAGCCGGGCATCCTTTCCAGCTCGCTGGATGGGTTCCTCCGCAGTTTGCACATTTTGGATCAACATCCAATGGTTTTTCGCAAGCTTGGCTGGCATGTGCTGAACCACACTTAACGCAGCGATGTTGTTTTTGGCAATATTTCATCGTGTGCCCGAATTCCTGGCAGCGGTGGCACTGAGGGATGTCCAAATGCCGATCAGGGCATTCAATAGTGATGCGCACCTGAGAGATGGAGCGAAGGTTGTAAATCTCTTTGTTATTTGGAGCCGGCTCCAACTCCAAATAACAAAGGTTTAGCTCCTTTTTCGTAACACGACTGACGATGGTTTGGACACCACGTACTGAGTGCCCAGATCTGGCGAGCTCGTCCCTTAAGCAGTCAATTTTCTGCAGCGATGGGTGCAGTCCCCTGACCACCACTCGAAAACCTCTGTCCTCCTTTAGTTGGTACGAGTGGAAAGGGATTCTCTTCTCTGAGAACATTTTCTGTATAGCCCTGTAAGCGTCAATACTACTTGGCATGACTCTCACTGTACCACCGCCACTGCATTTAAGCATGAAGCTGTCAGGCGGCGTGACAGCATTTAATGCTTCAAGCAGTCCAACAACGTTGGTGATACCCTCAGCTATAAGTGGAGGGGGCTTAGAAGGCCTTGTAGGCTGTGTTTCCGCAGTGCAGGTGTTTGGCAGAGAATCGCGAATCTCAGCGGCAGGTCCCGGACTTGTGTCCTCATCGCCCATAGTCAGAGGAAAAATTGGGGAAGCAGCAACTGCAGTCCTCTCTGCTATATCCACTGACTCGATGTCCGAGTCAGAATCTGAGAGATCATCAAGTGCTTGTGGTGCTGCACGAGCACCAGCAGAAGTAGAAGGCACTACATCCAAGTCAGAGTCACCATCGACTGTCGCAATTTTACGTTTTTTGTTGGCATTGTTGAAGATGGCCTGGTTGGCGTTATTATCATTTTCAGTGTTTTTGTTTGTGTCGTTGTTGGCATTGTTTGGGTTTGCAATTTTTGCATTGTTGACTTTGTTGTTGTTGTTGCGCAAATTATAGCGAAATTCGCTGGTTTGCCTGGCCAAAGATGGCGAGCACCAGGGAACAGCAGCTGCAGTGTCATGCGCGTCGCCGGGGGTAGCGGTATGGGGGGTGTTCATATTTGTGCAAAATTTGCGCGCTCCAAGCACACACACTCTACCAGAGTGGTGGCGGCGCAAGCACAAATTACACTGAGTGAGCGCCTCTTACAAAAAATAGTTTTGCACCAGCAGAACTGCTCGCGGGCGTCGATGGTGTGTAAACACTGGTAATCGTCCTATCGATGTTTATTTTTCACTTCACGGTGTGTAAACACTGGATTATCGTTCTATCGATATATTTCACTTGCTCTCTTTGTTCAACTGAGAGGCGTGCTCAGAGCGCGAGCGCGGCGTGCTCAGAGAGCCGAGCAAGGGGTGGGGTTAATTTTTCACACGTGTTCCAATTGATAAAAATTGCTTTTTATTAAAAAGCGTCCAACCACTGGCGCGAAACTTAATGACCCGCGTATAGAACGCGTCTTTGCCGACAAAATGACACGACACTGTCTATTTATATCGGACTATTTCACCATGTATTAATTTTTCTTTTTCTTTTTCTCTTTCCGTGGCCATGCGAAAGTTCCTCGCTCTCCCGAAGTATATCGATGACTCACAACAAATGTTAAACTGATTTTTGGAAGTAGACGGAGTGCTAGGAGCTTGCTCCACCTCTGTCGTGGGTTGGCCTGGTATTGCAGTACCGCCAAGATTCGGCCCAACATAATAATAAAAGAAACCATCATTGAATAAGATAGCTGCGAACATCTGACTGCCGAATTGTTGCATACTTTTAAGCGGTTCGATTTAAATGCAAAATTGAAAAGACATTGTTGCATACCTTGAAGAGCGCGTATTTGAGGTTATTCTCTAGGTAAATCGTTTAACAAAACATGTCTGTTCGCCTGTTACTTTGAGTGGGAATTAAAGCGATCACATGTGAAATATTGATTTTTATTTTCAAAGGAGCTTGCTCCATTTCGGAGTTCGTTGATCCCATTTAATTACACAGAGAGAAGATCGAAATCATCTGCTGAGCACATTCTGTTCGCCTGTTACTTTCAGTGGGGGAACAATACGAAAACTCGAAGAAGAAGATCTCACATGTGAAATATTGATTTTTATTTTCATAGCCATTTCTTATTACTATATTATATTTATAAAAATTCTGGCCTAAAAATCGTCATATGGGCATAGGTTGAAACTTCAAAATTCCATAACTTCGTCAAAACTCAACTTATAATAAAAAGCGAGGGCTTTTTGATCATAGCTTTGCACCTAAATCAATAGTGCATTTAAAGCTAAAAACGTGATTCTAGGTCCGAAGACAAGTAAAAATTATAGCCTGAAAATTAATTGAATTTAAATTACTTTCAATATATGATGACATGAGTATAGGCGCAAAAACAAAAAAAATCCGTATCAGCAATATTGACAATGTTGGTTGATTCTCTGCTGAAAGTATTGGGCGAACAGAAACGCAAGATGATTGCTTATTGCTTTTCTGCCCTTCGTGCTCCTTTTGCTGACAATTCCGCACACGCAGAGAGCGCGTGCTGAGCTTTTGAGCGCAGTGTTCAGCTCACTCTCTCATCTCATCACAGCTGTCAGCCAACCAATGGCAGCACGGTTCGGAGTTCGTTGCTCCCATTTAATTAAACAGAGAGAAGATCGAAATCATCTGCTGAGCACATTCTGTTCGCCTGTTACTTTCAGTGGGGGAACAATACGAAAACTCGAAGAAAAAAGCGTTCACATGTGAAATATTAATCAATAATACGGCCGTTTAGGCCAGCTCATTTTTTGTGTGATACATTATCACACAGCCAGCAACCAACAAAGCCCATTCTAGTATTTGCACGGACCTGGCAATTTTTATTACAGCAGACATTCGACATAATTGAAAAGGTAAATAATTTAAATTAATAAAGTTTAAAAAGAACTACAGAGTAAACAAGCACCAGATAAACCCTAAGAACACACAAGGGTTAAAAAACAAAAACAAAACGGCGCGGGCGCGACGACCGAAAAATGCGATGAGAACACACAACGGAGTAGAAAACTTGAGAGAGTAAACAACCAATACCACCAACAATGTTATTGAGAGCGCGAGAGGAACATGCAATTCTTCAGGTAGATCGTTTAACTAAACAATTCTGTTCGCCTGTTATTTGAGTGAGGGAACAATACGAAAACTCGAAGAAGAAGATCTCACGTGCGCGTGCTGAGCTTTTGAGCGCAGTGTTCAGCTCACTCTCTCATCTCATCACAGCTGTCAGCCAACCAATGGCAGCACGGTTCGGAGTTCGTTGATCGCATTTAATTAAACAGAGAGAAGATCGAAATCATCTGCTGAGCACATTATGTTCGCCTGTTACTTTCAGTGGGGGAACAATACGAAAACTCGAAGAAAAAAGCGTTCACATGTGAAATATTGATTTTTATTTTCATAGGAGCTTGCTCCATTTCTGTCGCGGGCTGGCCTGGTATTGCAGTACCACCAGGTTATTCTCCAGATAAATCGTTTAAACAACCATAAAACAACAAACAAGTAAGACCTGACCAGCAAATGACCAGCAGATCATCATGCCATACGCTATTCAACGCTTGCCGGATATCCAGGAAGACTGCTGAGCTGCACTGCTTATTTTCCAAGGCCTCGAGGACATGCTGTACTACTCGATGAACTTGCTGTGTTGTACCATGGTGATGCCTAAAGCCAAACTGATGATGAGGAATGACACTCTGGAACCACTTACTGCCGACAATCTTCCAAAAACTATATTTTCAAATAGTGGAGAAAGTGGACAGCAAGCTTATCGGTCTATACAGCGAGCCAAGATTATCCGGCTTGCCAGGTTTCGGAATCATCGCAATCACAACACGCTTCCACGGAGTGGGGAAGTGGTGGATGCGAATCATGGAGTTGAAGAGCAGCACCAAAAACATCGCTCCCTTCTCGGCATTTCAGCTCATCCGTAAATGCCGATGCAATCTCTGCATCCGATCGACACCAAGTGTTATCCGGTCGCATAATGGGGATCCGCCTGAGTGGCTGCCGCTTGACACAACGCGTTGCCTTCCACAAATTAAATCCATGATTCTTATTAGGATCGACATTGAGGAGCATATCTTGAAAATATTGGCTCTTAGTGTCAAACAGAAAATTTCGCAGCCCGTCTAAAGTCCCTTAGGTCCAACAGATTGTGTGAGCGCATATACCGGCGACGCAGTGCTCTCTTGTGCCTTGCCAGTACCAAAATTTCAGGTTTTAAAAAAGGCTGAGCTGGACTGGGAGGCGAACAAGGTAGTTGGCCAAGCATGGAGTATTCCGCCGCCGCGTTAATATTACGCAGGAATAACTCCGCTGCGTCGTCAATATCAGCCGGTGAACTTAGCTGCATGTTCAGGTTGACAAGCTGCTCCAACCTCTGCCGGAATCGGGTTCGTTTTCCTTGCGCGGCAGAAGACGTGTCTTGGAAGCATTTAGAGTAACAGCCACTCTGTACTCAACGATGAAAGGGATGTGATCGAAGTTAAGCTCAATTTGCTCGGATATATCAAGACAGTCAGACCGGATCCCAGCGTACATAGCAAAGTCAATTGCTGTATTGGCAAGTACAGGATGCAACAAGCTCGTCATGGCCATAAGTGTCTCAATCGTCTTGCCGAATTTTGACATAAGACTGTCAAACTGGGGCTGGGAGTGTTTATGGTACAGGTGAGGCTATTGCACTTGCTGATATTGCTGCTGTGGGGGCTGCTAATGTTGCTAACGCTGTGGTTGCTGGTGTTGTTGTTGATGGCGTAGTTGCTGTTGGCGTTCTTGTTGTATGTGCTATTGCTGTTGGTGTTGCTCCTGCTGGCGTTACTGCGAGTGTTTCTGTTTTTGCTGTGCGCGCTCTCGATACCTAAGCATCTGGCGAACTTTATGTCGTCGCGTTTTTCTTGTCCGCTGTTGTTCAGGAACCTGCGGTGCAACTTTCTGAAGCGGCAAAAGTTATTGTGGCTGCTGCTTCGGCTGCTGGCGGTGCTCGTGTTGTGGTTGTTGTTGATGATGAAGCTGCTGCTGATGGTGACGCTGCTGCTATTGCAGTTGCCCAAGTTGCTCCAGGAGCTGAGGAGCCGTTTGAAGTCTGCATCAGCATATGGAAAATTTTCACTGCGAATGGGTGCCAGGCTTCTTGGGAGCGACTTTTATGGGTCTTGAGCCGGCCTTCTTGTCTGGGCCACAAGCTTCCGTTCTTTGGCAACGCGTTGATAATCCGGTCATCCTTTCTAGCTTGCTGGATGGCTTCCTCTGCAGTTGGCACATTTCGGGTCTGCATCCAATTCAATGTATCCAATTACTCTTCTCAAAGCTGTAGTATGAACAAACTGGCTATAAAACTGAAATCTGTGTTTTAATCGATTTATTATATTCAATAGCTGGATCTTCTAGTCGGGAGAAAAGAATACCTACTTGTTCGGTATACAGACAATGAGATTCAAATATTGGTGTTCTAGAATGTGGGAGAGTTGTTTGATTAATTACAATTAGGCAATCTGCTCGGTGTATATACCAAACTTTGGTCTCTGAGCTACGCGTATGCATAGACGGACAGACTGCCATGGCTATATCGATTCGGCTGTTGATTCTGAACAATAATATATATATTTTTTATGGTGGCAGAGTTGTTCTGTCTGCACACAACCATTGTACCCATTTACCCATTTAGCTATTTTCAATGGGTTTCAGTGTATAACAGCAGTTTGGTCGGTTAGTCTTAGCGGGGAATGAATGTATTTAGAGTGCTGTGAATAATTTTCCATGCCGTGATTTATTTAAGGCATCGCAAGTTTTAATTGCGCCAGCGTGAGTTTTTATTTCTGCTCTTGCGGTGTTGAGGGCTCCGGCTAAATGTTTATTGCATAATGGCATTTGCCATGTTTATTTTTGTTTTTTTTTTCCAGATTTTATGCTTTGGGTTTTGTGCTTTGATTTTGTTTTTGTTTTTTTTTTTTGCAGTTTTGCTTTTGTTTGTGCACACATCCTTTGAACAAAGTTTTTCCCTTTGCGTTTCTCTCGTTGTGTTTGTTTGTGTGTGGGTGTGTTTGGTTGTGTCTGCCTACATTGTTGTGTGCAGTTGTAGTTATTGTTGTTGTTGTTGTTGTTGTTGTTGTTGTTGTTGCTGTTGTTGCTGTGGCTGCGGCGCTTCTGGCATTGCCATCATCATCGCGGCACTTTGCAACCCTGACCTGAATTAAATTCTAAAAATTTGGATCTGGATTGTTGTTGTTGTGCAGCAAATCAGAAACCGAAACGCTCACGCACACACACACCCGTCACGTTGCTCCTACTACTGTCTGTGAGTGTTCATTTAATATTTGCGTGTGGCCTTTCTTTATTTTTTTTGTACTTTGATACCGAAGGTACCTTAGTATTTTGGTTTTGTGCAGTGTCCGTCATACTGTCTGCCCGTCTGTATGAACGCAACCTTTTCGACACCCTCTGAGACTGAGACTTTTAACTTGAAACATATTTTGACGAAGTGTAAAAATTGGAGTGCTACGCGCACTATTCGGAAATCGATAAAGACACATATCTGCCAGATATCTTACCAAAATTTGGTTTGTAGGTTATTGGCGATGTTCTTCAAAGATCAACATATGCCAAGCCTAGCTTGGCCGTCCCAGCCTCCCGTCCCTATAATTTTAAACGGCTATATCTTCCACAGTTTTTGAGTTCGTCTCGCCCAATTTTTTAGGTATATTACTGGCCGTCTTTATAAGAATCGATGAAAATTTGATATGTCCACCCACACACCTGCGCCCATAATATCCAAAACCGAAACTTAGAGGGTATCTTGGTGGTAATCTCCATCAAAGATCAGAGTATAAATTTTCAGACAATGCCCACACCAGCTGCTACCAGAAACTCAGGACCTTGAAATCTGAAATGCGCATATCCTCCACAAGACTTACCAAATTTTTAAACTATGTTTCTAATAACTCCCCTAAAAGATCGATAACGAATTTGATGGCCCACTCCGCCTCGCCAAAACGATACACTTTTTAGTGTAAATCGATAAAACTATATATCTCACGCAATTTTAAAGCTAGAGTCACCAAGAAATATAAGGTTCCTAGTAATCTCCAAGTTCGCCTTACAATTTCGGTAGATATGGGCACAAAATTTCATTAACACATATGTATATTTAATTTGAGCATTGCACCTTTCCTACTACCCACTTCCCAAACCTCTATCAATGTATCTTGAACACTCTAGTCACTCTTCTGTATTAACTACCAATAACTACTACAACGCAACCCAAGCTATTGAACGCTATCCAATTAGTAAGTAATTTATTTATTTTGCGATTTATGTTTACACTGTATATTACCGAAAATTAATTTTTTGTTTCAATCTCTTTGGGTGTCAGCTTACAATCTATTTGTGCCATTTTATCAACTGCATGTCTTGTCCTTAAGCGCTGTCAAATGGACTCGCAAAATGCGCCAAAGACAGAAGCAGAGTTTAAGGAACGATTCAGTTTTAAGCTCTATGGCTGCAGGTAGCTACTTGACTGCCGTCATGTTGTGCATGTGTGTGTGTCTTTGATGGCTACGCAGTTAGTTAGGCAATGACAATCAACTTAAAGCAGCATCCGCTCGTCAGTATCCCATCCCGGCCATACTCTTAACCCAACTCCAGTTCCATGGTCGACCAGTAGGATCAGAATCCGGATCCAAAACAGAAGCAGAAGCAGAAGCTGAAGCACAATGTAAATGCAAATGCAAATGCACTGGACAAGGGTAACTAGCATACAAAACCAATTTCCTTTTTATGGCAAATGAAATGAAAATTTGAAATGACCACAAAAACGAGTGACAAACACACACACACAGCAAGTGAAGAAAAATGAGGAGGAGGTTGATTTTTAACACAGGAAACGGCAACTCGGACAATTTGCGACATTGTGAAGTGGCTTCATTTATTCAACTATTTTTCGCTTGCTCTTTTTCACTCGCCCTGTCTGTTTAGCTGTCTAGTGCAGCAGAAAGCTGGAGCCACTGCATCATAAATGGTAGCCACATTAACCAATAAGAGGAACAGAAGCAAAAGCAGCAACAGCAGCAGTTGCCAAAACGCGAAATTAGCCGCCAAAAACTGACCAACTGAACAACTGACTGCTCAGCGACTGTCAGCATACGATTAGATTTGCGGTTAGGTAAGAGGACGAAGCGTGCATTGAAGAAGGATATAGGATGGGATAGGTTGTGGTGTTACACCTTTTTTTGCTGTCTTGCGATGTCAGCAGACAGAGACAGAGACAGAGACAGAGAGAGAGAGTGAGGGAGACAGAGTTTTGGGTCAACCGAGAAATATACCCGCAGCGGTTTTGCGGTGGATTTATTTTATTGCCCTACTCATCAGGCCAACGCATAGAAGAGCCAATAGGTAGCTGGGGCAAGGGGTGGATGGGGCAACTGTGGCAAGTTGGTGCTCCTCGTCGTCATCAACTGCCGTTGCCTGCTGCACGGTGCCAAGTCGCCTTTTGTGTGGTTTCTCTTGAATCCTTTCGGATGTTACTTTGCTGAAGTTAGAGTACAGCTGTGATGTCTCCTCTACCACCAACCTCCAAGCCACCGCATCTCATAAAAGGCCATACGTATGCGCATTTTATTTGATTTGATTTGATTTCATAGTCTGTTATGTGTGCTCTTCTCTTCGCCTCTCCCTCGCTCTACCTCTGTCTGCTGCTGGAAGAAAGGGGAGTGTGTGTGTGTGGATGGATTGGTGAATTGGTGAATGCCTTAATGCCACTGCTGGTTGAAATTAATTGCATTTGATTTTTATTTATTTATGCCAATGAAAATTGATCGGGAATTTGCATTTTATATTTTTGCTTATTTCTTTTTGTGTTTCTTTTTAAAACTTGGTCCTGCGTAAAAAGAAGAGCAAAATATCTGTATCTGGAGTCTTTTTTTTTGGTCTAATTAAGCTGTCCGCCACTGTACATTTCTAGGAACTGCGTGTAAATATATATTGCTGTTCGGAAACCAAATAAATGTCCTTAGCCCCGCTGACAAGTAAGTACAAATATATGCATATATTAATTTGAGATCGTTTCTTTTGCAAATCAGAACACGTTAAGTGAAATGGAGACCAAGATTGGAGTGACCACTTTCACGTGCGGGTTATAAACAGCTGCATGTTTTTCATTCGATCGGTAACATTCATATGCCATAGAATATGTGAGCTCATTTATGTTCGGTAACTGAGTTCGAGCTTCTCAAAGTTGTAATGATCGGTGCTAGGAATATACACATTTGTATACTTTGATATCGATGGAGTCAGTTACGCCCGACTTCAACGTTGTTAGTGCGGTGTTAAAGTAGCTTTAATAGTAGTAGATTAAAAGTAGTATATCTAAGAATATGTAATGGGTTTTTTTTAATGCCGTTTTCTTGTTTGTCCCAAGATTGTTAAAATCTACCCCACTTGAATAAAAGTATGCTACATTAAATTTAAATTAAGATTCGAACACACACAATTACAAGATTAATATCGGTTCGTACATACTTGAGTATGGAGCTGCCTTTGTCAGGCGTTGGTCCAGACCATAGTTCCGCAAACTGCTGCTGCTGTTGTTGTTCGTGTTGTTGTTGAGGTTATGCGCGTTGCTCTAATTTTGTTTTTCATACTCCAGCGTCAATAGGTTCGTTTGTCAATCTGATAATCAAGCCCCATTCAGACAGCCTTGATACGGCCAGCCAACACGTCAGTCAGAAAGTGAGTGAGTCTGCTGGTTTCGTATGCAAGACCAATAGTCTTGGTTCTGGTCTAAGGCCTAGGGCGGCTGCCACGCGGGTCACCCTTATATACAAATACATACATACATATATTAATAGATGGCGCGTCATGCACAACATATCATCATTTATCAAAGCGCGGCAACAATTCGTAGGCTGACAAGCCACTAGCTCCTTTTAAGCGAAACGCCTCGCCCGCCCATCTCCCACCCCAATTCCATTTATTTGCTATGCTAAACCAAAGCCGTCGCCATTTTCTTTCGGTGCTTATTCGGCGGCGGCTTATCGTTAGGTGGTCCTGTCATGTAACGGTTAAATCTGCATGAAAAATTAATGCTGCTGTGCGCATTTGTAGTGTGTGTGTGTGTGTATGTTTGTGCGTGGGAGTGTGACCGTGCCTCTATGCTATTGAAATTAGTATTGGCCTTTGGCAGCCACATTCCTATTCATACACTCAGAAAAATGAAACTCTGCAATGTTGTTTTCGAATCAAGTAAATCACTGCCACAATCCGAGCTAGATTGCCAATTATACAATTATTATTATATCGACACGTCGACAACAGTTTCGTGTGTGTTGACAAAGTCTAAGCTTTCCATTATTGCCTCGTAAAAGGTTTTAAAAACTCGGCACTGATTTGGATCAGCATTTATTTTTCTAAGTGCATTATTGACATTTGCATTCACAGTTCAAAGTGTTTGCATTTAGTGTTTATATTTTATATATACATATGTATATATACATATAATAACAAGTATCGTTGAGATTCGTCGCTCTGTGTATGTGTGGGACAGGTCAATGCAGTGTTCCGCAATTGGGTATGTAGGTCATGCGTGTGTGTGTGTGTGTGTGTGTGTTTGTGGATGTGACTCAGTATGTGTGATAGTGTTTCTGTTCTGTGTATATACAGGTATATAGCCATTAGTAGGTGTGACGCCAGATGTTCTCGTTGGGCTGCTGTCGACGCTGCCGCAGCTGCTGTTGCTGTATTCTCTGGTAAGATGAGCAGAGGTATTTATCCGTGTTGTTTTTGTGACCGCCGGCGGGCTCATGGAACGGTAAATTCAGGCGTCTTCCCTTCTGGCTGGGCTCGACCGGCAGCGAAATTGCCGCTGATCGCAGATTGCCCGTGGGCTTTTTACCCTCCCACTGTTGTATTGCTTTTTTTTTTTAAAGGAACTGGTTTTGCTTGGGGCAACTGCTGGTGCTTTTGGTGCTGCTGCTGTTTCGGATGCTTCGCCTTAGTTTTCATTTTAGCTGGCGGCTGCTTTGGCTCACTATTTGGCTGCGATGTCGCGTGCGATTTAACAGCCTTTGGCAAGCATCCCGTTGGTTTACTCAGCAGTTGTTGCGGGCGTTGGTACTGCCGGTTGACGAGTTGACGATGCTGCTGCTGCGTTTGCTGCGGTTGTCGTTGTTTTTGCTACTGTCGCAGAGGCAGTTGTTGAGCGTGCATGTGCAACATTTCTGCCGGCATTATCTGCTGTCGATTCTTAAAGGCACGCTTGTGGGCGGACACTTGAGTGGCACTCACAGCTAGCAGATGATTTAATGACTTCGACTGTTTTGGCAGCTTTATTGTAATTTTTGTGGCATTTTTACTTTCTGAGGTGCCTGCAGTTGCTCGGCCAGTCGTTGAGGTGCCAATTCCAGTCATCGGCCGGCGTTGCTGCCCCTTATGTGAGCCACATGACTGGTGCGTGTGATTTTATTGGCGGTGGCAGCAGCTTGCATGCCACTGGCGCTGTACCTCACCTTCATCATCTCTTCTTTGTCCAAGTGGTGCTGTTGTTGCTGCTCCTGGGTCAATTGCTTGTTCTTGGTTTTGGTCTTTCTTTCGATCTGCATTAGGATCTTGCTACGGGTTCTAGCTACTCTGATACACCATTTTGATTTTGACTTATTATAATTTTTACTGAGCGTTGGCAGTGCATTTGTATCCCTTGCTGGTTGTTCCTCCAGCTGCTGCTGTTGCTGCTTCGATCGCCAGGTGGGCGCCAGCGGATGCAGCGGCTGCGCATTCTTTTTTTCACTTGCCAATGGAACGGCCTTCATTATCCTTCGCTTTGTCCCTGCCACCGTCGTATGTACCTGCTTCTGCTTCAGTTCCTGCTTTATCGGATAGTTCAGGCTGCGCTGCCTGTGATTCGTGTGGAGCACATTGTGAAAGCTGAGGCAGTGCAGCTGCTTTGGTATCTGCTTGCTGACTAGATGCCGGATGCTGTTGCCGAAGTTCACGGCAAGACGCTGCTTTAGTGCCTCATCGACAACCATCAGCTGCTGATCGGCATAATCCGAGTCGTAGTCAGAAATCCGCCTGTGCTGCCGTATCCCTGATTGTTCAGTCTTATTTAGATGAGGACGGCAGCTGGGATGGAGATCTCTATTTTTGACCTTGTTGTTGTCTAACGCATTGCCCATGCCCAACTCGAAAGTTGTACGCACAGGCAACCTCATCGAACGAAGCATTTCAGCAACTGCCGTTCGCCTATTGCGCCTCTCCTCGTTGCCGGCACAGAGCAAAGTGCTGCTACTTGCAGGACTGCTTCCGAAGTTTCCCCGTCCCCGGGTGCTGCCGCCGTACAAGGAGCGACGTCGATAGGCCTTCATCACGGTATTCAGCAGATTACCTGAATTGGCATTAATTGCCTGTTCGCCCATCTGTTTGTGGTTGCGTGGATATTCCGATGTTTTGCGGCCCAGCTGCTGCGATGTGAATGGCCGCACCGGTGCATTATGCTCGTCACGAACCTTCAGATTTTGCATTACTGGTGATGGAAAAGCTTGAAATGTTAGTATTTTGTTAACCTGTATTTCCAGCTGGTGATAAAATCTTCCCTAAGGTCTATATATGTATGTATACCTCACATTGTATCGTGAATTATGTACATCTGATCAACGGCCTTAAATGGGAACAATAGAACATATATTTAAATGAATAAATAAATTGTAATATAGCAGAATTTCGGTCTGCAAGGGGGTTTAACTTTTGCCCTAGCACATTCGATCCCTAGCAAAAAAATCGTCTACAGGAACTGACACGGCGTTTGGCTTATCAGTTATGAAGCTTTAAAGTTGACAAATTATAATTTCTCTAAATATATACTATTGAATTTGATAATAGTCTCCACAACAGATGGTCTCGACCATATTAAAATTTTATGGGGTTGATGGAGTCGTTAATTTAATTTGATATATTTATTTGATTTGTGTGCATATATTTATGTGTATATTAACTCACCTGAATTGTAGGCCACGACGGAGTTTTTGAGTTCATAGTAGCTCTTTACCACATTATCGTAAATCTTATTGGCGTTACTCAATAGCCAGAGACTTATGCGTCCATTGGCACGCATAAGCCGATCGGCCTTCATGTTATATAGGGACATATCGGCTAAGTCTCGTCCTTTGCGGTATTGATTTGCTATATATGATGTTGATATATTTGATGTTGTACCAAATGTTTATTAATTAATTTTTTTCTATTCAAATTTTGTCTTAGACCTCGAAGTACAAAAAATTTTATATACAATTTAGTTGCCTGCTAAAAAATAATAAATCTGAGTATAGCACCGATTCATGTTTATTGCGTTATGACAAATAAAATCGGCCTATTTTGATGGCAAATCTGTTTAGTTCTATTTATATATAAATTATACATATAAAAATATCCAATTAAATAGCCAATTTAGGGTCACGTATTTATTTCCCAGACGACATTCATTTATTGGCTACTCGATCAAGTGGCTTATGTGGGCTGTGTTGGGATAATGTATTAATTAGCCACAGATAACAACACACACACACATACACCTCGGCCAGGTGACTCAATCATCTTCATTACATAGGTCCGCTGCTTGTTTCATAATTCTTAATTGATGCTTTCATTGTTGATGATGGGGTTGATGATTATGCTGTCGTGTGCACATTGCTGCTGCTGCTGCTGCTGCTGCTGCTGCTGCTCCTGCTGCTGGCTCATCTTGTGTACAAACAAGATTGCTAAAAGTGCTGAAAGTGCTGGCAACACCCAGGCACGCACACTTAAAACAAAATTCGAAATTTGTAACTGTGTGGCATTGGCATAATATTTATGTGGCAGAGCAATAATTGGAAGTTTTATGTTTGAGCTTAAACATGTTTTTTTTTTATTTATTTTTTATTTTTAATTTTAAGATTTACGTTGTCAAAGACCCGTCCACCGATAGTCATGGAGAATGGCAATTTTCTTCATTTCAGATAGATTTATTTATTTTTTTCGAGTGCAGGTAGAAATTGTGCTGCTGGTTGTGCAGTTCATGTGCACAAAGTGACTGTAATTAAATTACATTGCGTAATTTATGCATTGCTTAGCCCCGCTGCTCGTACAACCTCATTGAAAACAAATCGCTGGCAAGCCTGCTACTACTAGTTGCAAATGCCGTTTTGGGCTTAATCGAATCCAGCATTTGTTGCAGCCAGTTGTTGCCAGCGTAAATGAATAGAGCCGCAATGCCCAACAACCAAATAATCCAAACACACACAAACACAGAGTGACAGTTGCAAGCAGTAGCAACTTTTTTTGGGGTGAAACCAACACAAAACATAAGACTTTAAAATTAACTTAATTAATTGGCACATTATTTCGGTTAGTGTCATCATTTACCCCGGACCCGGACCTACCTCCTACTCCCACGCACCGTGCCAATGTTGTTGATGTCTTTGCCAGCGTCGACTTTTGACCCTTTTAGTACTTTGCGAGTGTAAAGTGAATTTTAGTTTAAGCCCAAAGAAGGAAATGTTTTCTTTGCGGCACTCACCCACATTGTCCCCCCCTCTTTCACATGCCCTTTTCCATTTCTTTGTTGTTGTTGCTGCTAAACCGTCACATTAGCAAAGTGAGGTGCAAATATTACGAGTGTCCTTTTTTGAGCTGACAGCCAGTTTACGTTCCTGTTGCTCTTGTTGTTGTTGCAGATGTGTTGTTTGTTGTTGTTGTTGTTGTTGTTTTAATTTGAGTGAATGATGAAAAGCTGTTTTTGAAGAAGAAATGCTTTCAGCTTTTAGCGTGCCGCCTAATTGCGGGCATTGCTGGGCATAGCTGCCTAATGCTCTGCTTTCCATGTGCGCTGGCCCCATTAAAACTGACATTCATTGCATTTCTGGCAATTAGACTAATTGACTTTTAACCATGAGCACATGAAGGAGTACACCCAAACCTCTTTCCCCCCTTGCCTCTTTCACTAACGCCCAATCTATAAGGGACCATTAATTTTGTATGCGCAATTTGCTTGTTGCACTTTCATACTTTTCAGCGAGAAGTGTTCGCGTGGGTCTCACCTAGATCGGGTCAGCAAATCATAAGCACAGAAAGAGAGAGAGAGAGAGAGAGAGAGAGAGAGAGAAAAAGAGAGCAAGATAGAGAGAGAGAGAGAGAGAGAGAGAGAGAGAGAGAGAAAGATCTTTAACACAAACCAAACGAAATTGAAATACAGAAATGCGCACTGCAAGCTGTCAGCTGTGGCTTTGCAGAATCTGCAATTGCCACTACAATGCATTAATAATGTGACACATAACGGTTTTCTTGCATTTAACTGTTGTTCAGTCGTTGCCTTTGCTGTCCTGTGTTTAGTTTTTGATTCAATTTTTTGTCATTAATTTGTATTTAATTTAATTCATATAAAATATATCTGTGCTTTTGTTCTTCTTAATTTTTCTGTGATTGCTGTGGTTATTTGGGTTTTCTAACAGTAATTTTGCTGGGTTTTGTTTTTGTTTTTGTTTTTTTTAATATTGTGTGCGCTTCGTACTCTCGCCCTCATTGTTTCGATGATAGTTGTTATAGACAAAGCTATATACTTGCTCGATCGCGGTTTTTATTTTAAATTTAATCTAATTCAATTTCTTACTTTTTGTATTTTTTGTGACGACAGATTTGAGTTGATCATAAATAAAGTTTGTTAAGTTTAGTTTATAGTTATATTTTTCGTAATATTAACTTGATGCCCGAGATCTTATAGTTAGAAATTACATTTGATTTATTTATTTTGAATTTATAAAAATTTATTTGAAAAACTAAATTTAAATTTTTAATTTGACTTTTAATTGTAGTTGTAGGTTAAAATAAATGTGTATAATAATTTGTATTAAATATTTTCTTGTCAGCGAGGCTTAGATAAGATTAGGGCACCTGAACTGCGCGCCTAGAAGCTGATAGAGATATCGTCGAGATGATAGCTTTTGTTATTGGATTGGATTAGCCACAAAATCAATAAGCCCGTCTGCCCCGCATCGACTCAAGTGAAATCATCGGCAGCGAGCGCAGCCATCTGAAGTGCAGGCGAAACTGTTTCTGACATTTGCACCCAGCTTATACCCATGAGTTGAATCGTTCGCATGCTGCAGCTACAGCTCCTGCTGAATCTCCCCCTTTACCGCCACTTACAACCACTTTTGGCCCGAAAAGTTCTTTGTGGTTAGGCGGTGGCACGGTCGGTCGAAAGGTTAGAGATGAACGGATTCTCGACGGGCTAACGCCATGCCTTTGGTTAAGCTGCTCTTGTCGTAGTAGCTCGGGCTTGTGCTGCTTTTGTTCACTCGAAAATTTTCCAGCACTATACGAATACAATTTTTGAACAACTCGGCGAGGCGACCGCTATGTGCGTCGCTTAAACTCCCAGCGGTCGCCAGGGCGACGAGTCCATCAACTTGTGTCGACGTTGTTTTAGGTTTGTGAAACTTTCTGACCCTTAACTGAAATTTGCGAAAGTGCCGTGGGGTCCAACCTAAGACCATGTATACCGAGCGCAACGTGACACCTCCTTAAGTGAACCTATCCCCCGACCCAATAAACGATCTGCCCATTTACCAGCCATATTTATGAATAATCGGCAGTCAATCTGGGGACAACTCCCATCTGGGGGTGCTCGTTAAACTATTAATACCAACGACGTTGAATAATGAGCTCCGCACGTTGCATTTTGTGATATATGACTAGCCAATGGCTTCATCAATATTGGCTGGCTGGCTAATGATGCCCTCGCTGCACCGTCATCCACCCACTCACCCAGCCGTCCAGCCATAACGCCGTGTCGCTGATGCAACCCATTCCAAGCACTTAAGTCGCAGAGACTAAGGATAATATGGCACGCAGACGACCTAAATGATGACCTTAAATAGCAAGCCAAATAGATGCATTTTCTGTAGTCAGTGAGGAATGCCTTTTTGTATTTTGTTATTTATACCTCAGTTACTATCAAATCTATCAAATCCTCTAGAGAATGCTTTGCAAGTAAACTAATAAAATGCAACGAGTATGCGACTCAACACTCAAAGCTGCAAACAAAAACTTATATTAATTATTAGAATGTGAACGAAGTATATATTTGATTAAACGAATTCGCTCTAAGCATAAATAAACCAAACGAATGATAATACGGATAACTTATTCAATAATTCGATTATTTGCCAACAACAAAAAACAATTATCCAAAATCTACTCTCATATGAGTTTTTCCCTTGTTGCAAGTGTAAACAAGTCAGCACATGATTTTAGGCCAACTCCTTGTACACGTTGGACACATGAATGAACACCAAATGATTTGAGCATTAATATTTTACAAAGTTTGTTTTACCTGTGTTTACGTAAGCTAAGAAATTTTCCTCATTTATACATTTTTATACCCCGAATCCATTGAAAGTGTATCAAATGGATACAATAGTTTTGTGCAACTGTATGTAACAGGCAGAAGGAAGCATCTCTAATCCTCTAATCAGGATCAACAGTCGAGTCGATATAAGTAGTAGGGAACTGGGGACTCTAAGACAGGAAATGGCTTATTGGTATTTTGATTGTTTTTGATTTTTATAGGATTTATTGCTTTTGGGTGGGGGAGTGACAGGTGTGTGACCTTTATTTAGGAAAAATGTGTGGTTTTGGATCATGTACGTGTCATTTATGATCGAAGGGTCTAGATTTGTGGATGACCCTTTTTTTTACTGTGGGTTGGAGTCAAATGGAGGATCACTCGCTTATGTTGTGTCTGCGTACGTGACTGTGTTTTTTAAGCAGGAGATTGTGAGCAAGGCTTGTAACCAGTAACCTGTGTGCTAGAATGTAGTGGAAGATCGTTTAGCAGCTACCGCACATGTGTGCAGGTACATGTTTTGATTTTTTTTTTTGAGGGTTCTCTTTTCTCAACTTCTTTGTCATTGGTTAGAACTCTTAGTACACCTCCCACTTGAATGTTTTCTCACATCATAATTATAATATTATTGACGTAAACTGTTGTTAAGTAGGTACTTCGCACGTATGTTTGACACGTGCTGATACCTTTTTTGTGTGTGTTTTCGGTTCTCTTCCTTTTTACAGTGCACTCTGAGTGACCCTCCTTATGATGATTTCACAATAATTTTAAATAATAGCCTGCTGTGATTCGAGGACCATGAGCACACCGTCAAGTGCTTTCCATATTTTGATTTAATATGACGATAGTTTTCATACTCTAAGAAATATTCTCGGTATTCCTCCAACAGTTTGACATGCTCAGTAAAAAGCACATCCTCAAACTCCTGGAGGAAATCATCTATTTTCCTCACATTTGTTTTAAATCCAAAATAAAAACAGCAAATCCCAAAACTCAGCCGCTGAACTGAATAATACACAACTCAAGAGTGGTACGGTCGAATGTCAAACGGAATGTGAAAATCTGTTGAGCATTTGCTATGCCCCAGCAAATCAAATTCAAAGGAAAGTTTCCCAAAAAGAAATATGAAGAAACGTGTACGCCTAGCGTTAACAGAACGTGTTTTCCGCACTTGTGCTTCATCTCAGTGGCAAAATCAAAGGGGAAATCGAAAAGAAACCGTAAACTGAACAGCCGAGACAACACTGCAAAATGTTGGCAACACACATGTTGCCCAGGCATTTGTCAAGCCCATAAAGCGGCCTGCTGGCCATAGAGGTGGAAGGGAGTGGCAGCGGCACTGGTAGCTGTCAAAAGTCATAAGACATATACTATATATACATGTAACATGCAATGATACCTCAACCCTAAAGCTCGACTTCTGTCAAATATTCACAGTCATTCAGTCAAATAAACAGTTACAGTCAGAAACAATTTAGAAATTCGCCATAAAAACTAAAAGTTTTATTATTTTGAAAAATAATTTTTAAATGTAAGAAAATATTTTTATTAAAATAAGAAAGAATTTTTTTTAAATCGCCATTAATTAGATATTTTTCTAATATGTAGAAAATCACTACTCAATAGTTGAAATCCAAACTCAAAATTATACGAGCTTATAAACTCTATAGAATGTTTGTATATGAGAAATCTTAAATCTAATAATAGTTTAATAATAATATAGGCAACAAAAACTCGAATGTAAGAACTCTTTGTACGCCCACATAAATTAATATCCTAGAGATCAAACACATTTTTTCTAAATATTAGAAAAATGCAGCTAGAAACCTATATCCTTTAATTTTAGAAATTTACTTTCTGAATAATGAGAAAAGCTTTTTCAGAAAGAGGAAATAGACTATAGAAATAGAAAACTCTAGTAAACATTTTTCAAAATGCGCATATGTATTGTCCCACTTACATACATATTTATCATTTAAAAATGATTTCATCTCAATAGTGCTGAAAATTATGTATATCGTTTCTATCTGCTTGTGCTATCTATGTCACAATTTTATCATATATTTTGTTACTAAACTAAACTTGGTCACTTTTGCAATCTGCTTGTGTTAATCTAGAATTTCAAATGCAAAAGCAGTTTAAGTAAATTGCTACCTGATAGAACCAAAAAGACTGCAAAATAACATTTTTAGACGCGGCACGTGGACAAAGGGCAACACCAAACAATTTGGCGGCAAAGTGAAGTCGTTGTGACCACCATCCCCGAGGACCTTCCGTTTCCCTTTTCCGAGTTTGAGCTTATCTAAAGGCAGGCTTTAGAGGCCTGCCAATAGTTAAGTTCAGTTTGAGTCCCAGCGTCCCTTTTTGTCAGATTACGATTACGCATACGCCGCGTGTGACTCGCGCACAGTGGCATGCTTCGCAGCTTCTACGAAATTAAATGAAATGCTTTTGATTTATTTATTCATTTGTATTTGTGCGTCGCCCCGTTTGTCGAACACTGGGGCCGTGGGAGTCTGGGCAGCGCCGAAGACAACATAAAAAAGTCCCCTCAAAAATGGAATACAAAAAAATCACAAGAGCTACGTGAAAAAAAAACTTGTGTCCCTCGCTTTCTCGCTGTCCGCCTGCCAAGAAGCTATTGTTGTTGGTGCTCCACATGCCACATGGTGCAGCTCATTGCTGCTCTTTTCGACGCTTTTTTTTTATTTTTTGTTGCAGTTGGACACGATTTTGCTGTTGCCTTTCGTCGCCGCTTTGATTTCACTTTGCACATTTGCCTGCATGCTCGCTGCCTCAGCATCTCTATCTGTCTCTGTGTATCTGTGTATGTATCTGGACGTGTGTTGAGTGGCTCTTCAGCAAGCTATGACACGCCTGTAGGTGCGACCAAGCGAAGATGAAGATGATGATGACGACGGGGATGGCCATTTGGCTGCTGCAGTTGCATCACTGCGCAGATGTCTTACGGGTCAACACTTGCTGAAAGGTAATCTTTTGAGGTCCTGTTCATCACGGCTGACACTTTAATCTTTTCGTTGAGATTTTTGAACCTATTCTTCAAGCCATCGCAACGAATGGTATTTATTTTCCGAAGATTTCATTTTTGCACTTTATATAACACAGATTTTTAAATTTACCAACAGATGCCATGAACCTGAATGAACCGCTCAGTTTGGATTGGATTTTCGTTCGGGCAGAAAAAGTTGGTTTCCTTGGACTACAACATGTCGCGACGAGGTGTCAACAAGTGAGCACTCTCATCGCAAGACGCGCAAAAAATTTAGCTGCCAACCTGGCTGTGTGGATGTTTTAAATGCTTGATTAACACGACCGAATAAAACTTTGTGTGGTCTTCACTCGATTATTGTTGCTGCTGTTGTTGTTGTAATTCTGGTCACTTTTAATGACAGTTTGAATGTTTATTGCTCCCCCTCACTTCCTTCTCCCTGATCAGGCAGCTAACGGAGCAACTTTCAGGTCGATTTGCCGCCAAATTTGCCGCTGAATTTTCACTTCTTCGCATGAAAATGTCTCCATATTCTTCTTTCTTCCCTTTTTCTTTCTTTCTTGTCCCCCCCTTGTCACAACGTTCTTCGTTCGTTTTATTTATTCGACTTTGTGTGCGGCATTTTATTGCTTGTGCAAATGATGTGTGCAAAGTTTTTAACGTTGTCCTCAGTAAAAGGTTTTCCAACTTGTCATTGATCACAGATGCTGGCTCATTGCCCACAAGCTCGAAGAATACCCATATTTTAAGGTTTTTTATCACAACCCTCGTAAAAATTCAAGTTCAAGGTACAACACCCATATACCCATCGTAGGGATCCTCCTAAGGTTGTGATTATTTTGAAATAAACTGAAAATGTACTTGCTCTACATTTTACAGCTCTTAATTAGCAATGCGGTACACTGAGAAATATAAAGAGGGGTAAACAAAAATTTATGACATCCCCCTTTTATGGGCCATGATAAGCATAGGGATTGTATTCTGAGTTTGTCGCTCTGTTGTTGTCGTTTCTGCATTTGTTGTTTATGGCCATGTGAATTTTGATTTTGAAATCGTTTTACGATTTGTATTTTATGCACGCGTTAAGAACACAACACGAAAGACATAATCGCATGAGGCTGTACAGTGGCTCAAATTTATAATTTATAAAATAAAACTGCTTTACATATAAATGAATTCAAAACCTGATAATATAGTTGGTAACTGGTTTAGTTTATGTTATATTAAGTTTTTGATCGTTGATCAATGATGAGCATTTTGAAATGAACTCGGTTTTTATTTCTTGTCAGTTTATTCTCATTAAGATATATGTTTCACATTCCACAGTGATTAGCATTTAACTGAATTTTAATGAACTACGATTAGCCGTGTCGTTAAATTTAAACACCTTCCGAGAGCTGTGATGATACCTTTTTTAATTATACAGCGCTGGTTTTAAAGCCCATTACCAATCTCTCAACTACAATAAGATATTTTTTTCCACTTATTTTTGTTGTTGTATTTTTTTGCGAGCCAAACTCAATTAGGTTGCATGTATGCGCGTTGCCTTGTCAAATGCGCGGTAGATGGGCGGCTGGGCGGCTGGGCTGCTGGGCGGCTGGGCGGCTGGGCTGCTGGGCGGCTGGGCTGCTGGGCTGCTGTGCTGCTGAGCTGCTGAGCTGCTGAGCTGCTGGTAGGGTACTGGCGATTGAAGGTGTGGCTCAGTGGCAGTTGGGTGGGTGTAGCGAATATGGCAATCCAAATCACAGCGACAACAGAAACTACAAGCGAAGTACAGAAGTACAACAATTACAAGGGAGGGACAGGACTTCTGGAGGGAGAGGAGGAGGGCAGAAGAGCACACTAAATACCCAGCAAGTGGAAAGCGGAAACGGAAATAGCGCACACAGCAGAGCATGGAACGAGCTGGGAACTGAGTGCTGAGAACTGTGCGCGCAGAATGTGTGTCGCTTGTAATTCATACAAATAGCAAAGTTAGTGATATACACTAGACCCCACCCACGGCACTACGTTGCTCTTCGTTGCTGCTTGTCCTCGCTCGTGTCCTGACCATGTCAGCATTTATAGCTGGCGTAAATGGATGCCGGAATGGACAAACGGATTGTGTGGGATGGTCCACAATGGTGGCCAGCTCAAAGCTACTCATCCACCTGCTCGTTCTCACCTCTCCGCACAGCTCCGTCCCATCCCGCTCTCATCCAGCTGCTTTAGTGGCTATAGCCAGAGTTTCAATTCAATTCGCTGCGCCATGTTCATTGTTTATTTTTCATTTAATTTTACACTTTTCATCTTTGAGCGAAGCGTTGCCATCATTCTGTATCTGGCTCTACTCTAGATTGTACTTAACTAGAGTCTATTCACTTTTTGATCCACCCTGACCCATATATTTTTTTTATAGATGAATCACATTGACTCATATGTTTTCGTATGTTTTGGAATGTATTTCATTATATTTCTTAAGCTTATGGAAAGTTTATTCTTATTTGGCACGAAAACCTTGACAAGTAACTCGTCATGCCTCCAATTCAACAGATGTAGTACTACATTAGTTAGATGCCGAATTTGGTATTTCATACATTTTATTTTACAATTCGAATCGTGGCGCTGGCTGTGAAAATTCAATTATGGATGACACCGACTTAGTCTTTGAACTGTGGCGCGGAAGGGGAAAGTGGCAGAGAGCTAGGCGAGACGAGGACTCTCCTGCATTGGGTGCCAACAGTTTTGGAGCGTAAATGACAAAAGTTGCGCTCGAGTGTTGATCTAAGTTAGGTTAGTTAGGAGCCAGCATTCCAACAATTCCTGGACGGGAGAGGGGGACGTGTCAGCGCCAAGAGTTGGGACGATGGGCAACACGTTAGCTGTCAGTGGATGTAAGTGGATTCCTTGAAACTTGCGCTTGTGCCGCACGCAATTTGTAGCAACCAACACCAACAACAATGAGTTATCAAAGCTGCTGCTAGCCAGCAATCTCTATTGTAATAAAAAAACAACACAGACACACATCCACAATAGTAGAAAGGTCATTAAAGTCAAGCCAGTGGCAATAAGTATAAAATTGATCTACTACACAAGTCCCTGTTCCCCAGAATGAGGGGAGCTGGAAGCACATGAACAAATTGACCTCCATAATGCAATTAGTGCACATAAGACTGTTAGCCTATTAGGGAATACAAATTGATTTATTTTTGCCAAAAGCCAAGCTAAAGTGTTTACAAATATATATACATATATAAATTAGGAGTTATGTATATTGAGGAGTTGAGTTTATCGAGAGTTGCGTACTTGCCTGTAGATTTAGTTATGAGTTTTCCACGCCTGTCAAACCAAATCGCTCAAGCGTTAACAATCGCTTCAAATGCATCAGTACCGAGTCTACTTGTGGACCGGAGCAAATATAGCCAATATAGCTAAAATCTGGTATAATCGCTTACCAAATACACACACACAGCACACACGTAACACATAATATATTTGTTAGGCCCATTGAGCGCTTAAAGTATAGCATTGTTGCCGTTCTGTTTTGGGGCACATACATACACATATAGAAGCCAGGTTGCCTTTGGCCCCGCTCAGTCAGCTGCGCCCTTTTTTATGTATTGAATAGGCAGCGTGCAGCCGTCAAAGCCAATCCCAATACCAACAACAACGAACAATTTTCTGCCTCAATTAATTAAAATGTTTTGTTCTATGTCTCAGCGAGTAAAAGGTTGACGAAGAAGTAGGAGAACTCAGGGTGGAGACTGCTCTACGATGAGGCGAGAAGTCTTGCCATTCGCATCCTTCCATTATGCATGGCACATTCCCTGCCTGCCTGCCTGCCATCTTTGGGCCATTCTAGTGTAAAATGCTGATTGATATTTTCCATCCAGATAATAACGTAGACCCAATACTGTTGGTGTTATTATGCCTGTATAGATTGTCTTGGCTAAAAATCCTTTGGCTTTCCAAGGTCGTCTAATAAAAATTAAGTTCATCCATCATTTATGCCATATAGCTGGGCCAAAGGGGCGCAGAGTAAAGAGGCCAGGGAATTTATATGGGGCTGCCCAAAAAGACACCAGTCAGTGGAGCTACGTTGAGATTCGCTGACAGCAAACGACTCAATTAATCTCACCGCACTGCATTTACATAACATTTTAAGCAAGTTTATTTATTTTAATTGTTGTCAAATTTTGTTGTCGCCATCATCATCGCCATCATCATCGCCATTGCTATCGCCTGTGTGGTGTCCTCCACGAAATCTCCACATGGCCCCAACTGGCTGCTCTCACTCTTGTCTTAAAATAATATGCCTGTTGGCTTGCGCCTCGTTGGACAAGCCGCAGACACAAAGCAGCGCACATAAATAATCGTTTTCAATGCCAGCTAGAGAAGTGGCCCGACAGCAACGGAGACAGGACAGAGGGATGGTTTGCGGTGGGGGCAGCGTAACAGCCTTAGCTGAGAGCTTATAATGATCGCTAATAGAGATGTCGCCTTTGTCATTCAGCTTCATCTTCAACTTTGGCTTTGGTTTCGGTCAGCAGTTACCTGGAGGCGGAAATATGATTTTCATTCTTTAGCAAGAGATGCAAATATTAAATGAGCACACTCGACTATAGACACCATCAACAGTCATAAGACATTCCGAAAACAATAAGAAAGTGAAACAGTCTTTTTTTTTCGAATTTAACACTTTTAATAAAATGAATATTGCAACTCACACTTGTCTAGGGAATATTGAATCGCATCTTGATGTAAACAAATATTTCTATATTTTATAATCGTCAAAGACAAAATATTATAGAATAGCAACTAAAATTCTGAAAATACCAAGAATTATGATAAATGAATAATTATTTATAAAAATTACACAATTTCTGACTTCGCTTCAGCGTTTTTATATTAGCTAGATAGATTTATATTGTGGCATCAGAAAGTTGCCTCTGAGGCTAAGGATAGTGTAGAGTCCAACAAACGCCATCAGTTTGCAAGGACTTGCCAATGTGCTGTGTCTATTGGCCACCACATCCCACAATGCAGATTGCGCATCTATATATGCGGTTTTGTTGCGGCTATCCAAGCTCCGGGCAACGTATCGGGCTCGGATAACGCAGCGAGGTGCTCGGTGCTCGGTGCACGGTGTCCGGTGCTCGTTGCTCGCTCATCCACAATTCAGTCAGCCATTGCAGACCATTGGACAACGAGCAAAGGATACGAGTCGATTCAAAGGAGTGCGCAGAGCATGGCGCTTTCATTAACCTTTTTGGCATGCAACATAATTCAATTTGGCATCAAGTCGATCTGCAGCAGAAGCAACTCATTTGCATTAATGCGAGTCACGTGTGTGCCGCATTAAGAATTGCATTGAAAAAGTTCGTCATTAAATTGATTTGGCCAAATATCCCCTTAATTGTGGTTAACTGAGGGTTAGCTTCAGCAGCAGTTAACGTTAAAAGCATTTTCCAATGTTGATATTAATTGAGACCGCTCAAATATTTGGGATCCACTTTGAGACCTGGGCTGAATACTGTTGGACTGTTGGACTGTTGGAGCCGCTGTTAACAACTTGTGGTCCTGGTGCAAAATGTCCTTGGCACAGTGTAACCAGTGTGCCACATTAGCCACATCAAGTATACGTATCGTTGCCGGCGACATTTGTAAGCGTCTAGCTGTGTTGCGCTGCACACGGTGCGCATGCCAGGGAAATTTTAACAGAGCCACAAGAAGGGAAATTTTTGTGCCGCAGCAGTAGTAACAGCAACAACAGCATCGACAGCGGCAGCAGCAAAGGCAGCAGGAACAGCAGCAGGAACAGCAGCAGCAACAGCAGCAGCAACAGCAACAGCAACAGCAACAGCAACAGCAGTAGCAGTAGCAGTCACAGCAGCCATTGCAGGATAGTATGAAACAGGACTCAGCGCAGACGGCACGCGTTTCGCTTTGAGGAGAACCAAACGCGAGAGTCGCAGCAGCAATCGCAGTCGCAGTCACAGCAGTTGCCGTTGTTGTCGTCGTAGTCGTCTTAGCCGTTGTCTCGTTGTCTCCGTGGCCGTGTCTGCGTGTCTGCGTATGTGTGCGTGTGCGTGTGCGTGTGCGTGTGTGTGTCTGTCTGTCTGTGTGTGCGTGTGTATGCGTGTATGTATGTGATTGTGTGTCTGTCTGTCGCGCATGTGACTGTCAGCTGCGTTGGTTTTTGTGAGTTTGAATGAATTGCTGATGCTGCTGCTGCTGCTGCTGCTGCTGCCTATGCGAATGACAGAAACAAGCCGTAATTGCAACGGCAGCAGCAGCCTCATCCAGCTAATACCAACAACCATTACAATTATGAGTTTGGTTGACTTTAGATGCGGCCATAAAGCTTAACGCATCCAAAACAAAAAAAACAAAAAAAAAGACATCATAAAAAATAAAACGCGCACAAAATGCTTACATAAGTTTTGTGTGTGCTGAGCAATAAAAATGCACATAACTATAGCAGCAACATGAGAAGCAGCAGCAGCTGCACCAATAATAATAATAATAAATAATAAACTAGCTAAGAAAATATGAATAAACGAAAGAAAAATGAAAAATTACACTTCAAAGCAATTCACAGAATTTTACTGTGAAAATGGCGCGCAGCATTTGGCAGCTGGCTGCTAATGTTGGTGTTTTCGTTGTTGTTGTTGCTGTTGTTGTTGTTGTTGTTGTTGTTGTTATTGCGTTAAAGCGTCGTGCGATTGCCACGAGTGTTATCGTTGCCTACTTTGTGGTGCGCGCGCGTTTCTTGCCATTGTTTGTTGTTGTTGCTGCTGCTGCTGCTGCTCAGCTGCAAAATTGTTACACGGTCATTGCGGAGGTCGCGCTAACAAAGCTGCCAAGGCAAAGATAAAGAGCAAGAGCTTCAGCAACAACACCAACAATGGGGCGACAATTGTGAGTCAGTTGGGAAATGGAAGTTAACATTTCGTAACCAATACAATATGCTGCACTCAGTTACTTGCACATTATTAATTGCTGTTAATAAGCAATTAAATGAATTGATCAACTTGTTGCACAAACAATTACAAATGACTTAAATAATATTGAAAATTCGTGCGTTGGTTTTTTTTATAGCGCAGAACACAACCAAAACAGACGTAGGAACAGCGAGAGACAGTGAGAGAAAGAAAGAAACAGAGAGAGAGAGAGAGAGAGACTCAGACAGAGTGTGTGGGAGAGAAAGCGAAAACGAAAGAAGAAACACATAAAAAAGTTAAAAAGTTAAAAAGTGCCAAAGACAATTGAAAAATTTCATGTGGTTTTTCTTCTTTTTTTTTAAGGTTTGCTTCCTGTTTTTTTTTGTTTTTATTGTGTTTGAAACTATAACAAAAAGCAAAACAACAACAAAAAAAAGTGCACCGAATTTTAAAAATTCAACTAGAAAAATGGAAAGCTGAATGCAAATAAGCGGGCGATAAAAAAAAAACGAAAAAAAAAAAAAACAATTTTAAACAGAAACATACCTCGAGCAACGATTTGAGCAAAGTAAACGGAATTTTCTAACTGTTGTTTCTGGTGTCTGCAACCAGAAGCAGTTGCTGGCTTTAATAGCATTCTGTGCCAAGGTAAGATTCAAGATAATTTATTAGATACGTACATAGATATGTAATTGCATTGTACCGTTGATATTTTAGTACATTCTTAATGAGAAAACGAGATTGTTGTTGTTGTATTTTGAAGTGTAAGTGTTCTATTAACCATTTGTGCACATACATTGTTCAAGATTTGTAAAAATCAATAATAATTATTCGTAAAATGCATTTGCTTACAGTAATCAATTTATGTCAGCTAAAGAAATCACTTTTTTTATCAAGATCAGAATTGCAAAGTTATGTGTGTCGTTTCATCTGTTTTTTATACATAAATTCTCTATCTTAACATCTGTGAGAGCTGAGGCTATAAAGTTGAGTGGATAATTTGTTTGCAGACACCTTTAAGTGAAGAAGAAGAAAACTTCAAAAGTCAGTCAATTGATAAACTAAAAAGCCAATCACCAGCGATAGCGCTTGCATTTTTAGATGAAATATTTCAAATTGATATATCCTATATCATAATGAAGTTACAAAAAAAATAAATGGGCTGTATTTAATTCGTAAATTATCCACTTCAGCGATTTGATAAAGCCGATTTGATAATCCTCATTGTACGATTATCGAGTGTAAAAACACAATGGAGATGTTAATTTGATAGATGTTTATAGATAACATTAAGCATACGATGAATAGAACAGCAGCCATCCTATTGTCTATTTATCGTAAATTCATTAAAACATAGATATAGGCGAATTATCAAGAATAATTATTTGATCATGAGTGTATTCCAGCACCCAATGAACTCAGTTTTATATGAAAGCTTTCATTCGGAAAGTGACCTTGCTCAATTTATCTTTGGTATGATTTGATCTGTTTATGGTTTGACTTCTGATATCATTTGAAAATTTGGGCGTATTATTTTGGTTCTTCTGGTCGTTTTTGGGTTACTTTCATTACATTTCGATGTGTCTGTGAAAAATGCAATGAAATTATTTACCTGATTTCTCAAAATCTGTTGAGAAATGTTGGCTCTACAATTTGATCAATTACTTAGTTCATAGGAGAGACAATAAGAGAGAGAGAGAGCGATGGAGAGAGAGAGAGAGAGAGAGAGAGTGAGAGAGACTCTGAGAGTGATAGAGATAGAGAGAGGGAGTGTGAGAATGACAGAGACAGGGGACGCGAGAGATATCGGGGTAGTTGCTAGGCAGGTTGTTGTGGCAACTATTGTCATTGTCGTTGCTGCCTCTGTTGGTTCTTGGTTGGTCGCTGCAGTGGTTGCCAAAATGGCACCAGCTCCACATTTATTTATTTGTTTTTGTTGTTGCATTTACAATTTCACCAGTGTGTCACACACATCACACACAACCCACCACCCATCGCCAACCGACCTCCGCCTCCGCATCCCCCACCTCCCCTCCACTCAGCGTAATCCCCACAGACAATTCGCCTCATCAAGCCAATTTTCCAACTGCAATCGGGTGCCTACATTTGAGGGTTTTAATTAATTGCAACAACAATGACAGAAGCAAACAAAACCATTACACACAACCCACACACACACACTTTGTGGGATTATATATGTACATATATGTATATACATATATGTTCATATACATATAAATATGCCTAGGCCTAGGGTCAAGATCTGTAGATATTACAACAACAGCAAGCAACAGCAAGTAACATTTTGTCTATGGAAAAGATGTGTTCTCAGAATCTAATCAATTTTCTAATAGCAAATGGAAATACTACAAATAATATTGGTCCCCTAATGGCTGTCATAAATTGTATTTGTCAAATTGCAGGCAAATTAATAATAATTTAATGATATACAAACATAACAAGCGTTTCCAATTCGTCCAATTGATGCAACAAATGTTTGTATTTATTTTTATTTTTTATTTTTGAATATTGAATATTGAGTTTTAAATTTTATTTAAATAAGATTTATTTCAATTTGTTATTTTATTTTTGTGCCGACTGACTTTAATTGACATTAAATACGTAAATAAATACGTGACGTTTTTAATTTCCCTATAAAATTGTGTCTTAAAGAACACTATTTTGGATTATCCGATTCATTCACAATCGTATTTAAAGGCATGCGTTTTTTTTATTATTTGGAATATAGCACTCGAAGCATTTAGTGATTCTACATATCTCTACAACAATATTTGCTGGTTCATGGTGTTGTCTGCTTTGCATTTTAATCGTTTTCCTTAATTGTCGACCATCTATTTGGGAGACGTGAACAGGCATAATATCAGCAGACCCGAATACACAACTGACGCGGAGAAGCTTTTAGGGTGTGGCATAGTCCCTGCTTATTGTATTGTATTATTGTAGTCCGTATTGTGTATGGGTCCCAAAATGAATGAGTGAACTTGGCATTAGAGAGGCTGCACGTTCTGGGCAAAAAAAAAAAGGGCAGCCCAGTCGCATGCAAAAAGTACAATGGGGCGTATAAGCAACATCAACAATACCATAAGAAACTACAACAAGCCAAATAAATTGTAAACATGGGAACCAAAAAAAAAAAAATATCGCTTGCAACAATGAGGAAAATGAAGAGATTAGTGAAATGACCAACAGAATACACGGCAGGCGCTGAAACACCCTAAGCCCCCCCCGCATCTGGCTGAAACAGAGCTGGTAGCTGGCTGTGTGTGTGTGTGTGTGTGTGAGGCGCAAACAGGAAAAGGCAAGGGGCGAAAGCACTGAGCCAACGGTGCTGCCCTGATCTGACGTGTTCCCTGCTGCTGCTCCCTCCCCCATCTCCTTTATCATTTGCCTAACCAACTCGAGTCGAATCCAGTCCACTCCAAATCCAGCGAAAGCGCCGACATCTTCGCTCTCGTTGCTTTTTATGGCAATGTCAAACACTGCAAATCACTTTAAACTAACAACTAACTCAGCCTGGGGTATTCAGGCGTACATATAGAAATCTGTTCGTGACTCTGTGTTTTTTGGGTGTGTCAATGCTTTTGTCTGCAGTGCAGCAGCTAACGCCCCAAAATAAGAAACGGAAGCGGCAAAGGTGTTAGCTCTGATGTTGACCAGACCCACTGAAGTAGTGGCACTGTTTTAATTATACCCTTTCAGCGTATATTCTAATTTTGTTAATAAAGTGATCACTTGTGCAGTTTGTTATTTTTAGAAAGATTAGATATTGTAGTAGTAAATATTGTGAAATATAATAGTAAGCAAATTGGTTTGTTTTAAACGCTAATCAAAAACTTCAAACGGTCTTAACTATGTATATAAAAGCTGACTTGATAAACTGATCGCGATTTGGACTCTGAAATATTTTATCGGGTTTTCTGTGAAGAGAAGAATTGAAAATTTTGAAATTTTGGCATGTGTTTGGCTGCCAAGAACCTACAAATTCTCTCCAAATTTAAATACGAACAAATATTAATAAATAGTTAGGGTTATTAACGAATATTTCTAAACGTTTGTGTTTTTCTTATAATGTCCAGTTGCTCAGTTTTTAAGAAGTCCAACAACTATAGACAGCAATCATGAAACTTCCTACTCGCGCACTCGAACACACTAACCAGTTCGCTCACAATTAACCAATTAGCAACTTTTCAGAATTTCCTAATCACGTGACTGTGTTAACTGGTTTTTTTTTTATTTTTTTATTATTATTTCATTACACTTTGTTGTTCTTGTTGTTGTTAACGAAAATTTGTTTGCTCATAAACATTTTAATTGCTTCAACATAAAACAATGAAACCAAAAACAAAAGCAAATACAAAAGCAACGCCAACAAATAAATAAATAAAAACACGCTGAGCAGGGGAAATAAAAAATGTGTTAAAAGCTCTCGCTGGCCAATAAAAATAAATAAAATCAAAAGCAGCAACAGAAGCATAGAGGCCCCGCAAATAAACTGGTTGGTAGAATGTGCGATGGAGAACTGGGACTGGGTGGCAGGCAGGTGACATGAGTCGAGAGAGAGAGAGAGAGAGAGGGGAGGAGAAGTGTAGAAAGCAAGGAGTCTGTACCTGTTAGTGCCAATTAGCATTAAAAACTCCGAGAGTAGTCTGAGCAGTGAGGCTAATAAAATAAATCACCTTTTTGTAGGCTTAAGAAAGTCTTTGGACTCGGTCAAAATGCAAAACATAAGGATTTAAATCTTCAAAAATTCAAGAGCATATAGAGTAGAAAACTTAGAGCCAACGGGTTCAATTGGGTAGTTACGCTTAGTTCTCCTTCTTATGGAAGCTATTTTTATTTCCTGGCAAGGATATTTATATCCATTGATATCCATCAGCAGGAGGTGCAGGTATCGATGTGCGTCTTTGCTGCAATTCCATTAATTTGCATTTATAAAATATTTGTTCTCTTGGTTTTTGTTATCGTCAATATTTTTGTGGCTATTTAATTGCATAATTTGTATATGTTACATGTACATACGCTTGTTCAACTGTGAAAGCAACCCTCGCCGCCATTTTCATCGAGTTTATCATCCTTGTCTGCCCTGCTGTGGTTTTCAATGTGTTTGCGTTGCCAGCCGCACTCAACGAACAAAATGCGTAAAATGAAGGGGAAAAATCATCATAATAAAATACATAATTTTCTTTCCTTTTAACATGGTTGTTGTTCGTGTCGTAATTGTTGTTGTTGTTGTTGTTGATGTGGGCGTTTTCCTGTTCGAGAAACTTTTTAATATCATTGAAAAGGCCTCGGAAAAGCCTCAGAAAGTATTTTCAGATTTGCGACGTTCTCATTGTATTAGAGATGGTTGCCTGACGTACATACATACATATATTTTCAATATTTTCACTCGTTTTTATTTTTATTTTTATCTTTATTTATTTTTTACATTTGAAAAGAACGATGTAATAAGCAAATCAAATTCAATTTAGTGCAAAATGTTATTATTATCAAAGTACACATTTATGATTAAGGTTTTAAAGAGTTACATTTTTCAGCTTAATTTTAATGATATACAATTTGATTATTACACATCTTTTGCCTTATAATTCGATTTAGATAATAATCATTCTACTTACAATAATGACTTAATACTACTAAATCTAAATGTATATTGGTTATATAGTTGTAAATTGTATGGCCTACTAAACAAATATATTGAAATTACATCCAAGTATTTGTCAAACTAAATTGTGTCAATGTTCAATTTATGTGGAGTCTGACGTGTTCGTGGTGTTGCTAAGGAAACACGAATCTGTTTTCCATAGTTGTGTGTTGCTGATAGTGCGTATTTATGCCAGCCATTTACGAGCAACATTTTAAATATGTATATAAACATTATGTGCATTTCACTTGCCATCGAAAATGGGGGCAAACGCATAAATGCGAAACGGCCGCATTGGCCAACAATAAACTCGAAGGAATGCAAATAATATAAAACAATGTACACATCCTTTACGCCTCGTTTGGCTTCACCCTAACCGAATAGTGGCTTACATAACTAAGCCATCCAGCAACATAAAATTGAATTCCAATTTGCCACAGTGTTGACCAATGAGGATACTTATACAGCTTGTGTTCAAGTATTAGAGTATTCAGATTTCGTGGTCGCTGCATTTTATTGGTGGTTATTATTGTGGTTACTGTTATTTCCTTCGTGGCTGCTTGTTAAGTGGCTTGTCCCTGCACCACCAAACCACAACTCATGGGAGGCTGTGCAGCTACGATATCTTTGGGGAGCTGTCTTAATAGCTCGCATGCTATATACATATGTATATACATACATTGAGCAGGTGTGCAGTGTCCCAAGTTGTTGAATACTCACAATGTGGCACAATTGAAAGTGTGACTCTTCAAGTGCGACTTCAATTGCCACTGCCAGACTAGACTTTAAAACCCGGCAACACAGTTGTATTCCCTCATTTGCATTGTCCGTTCTTTGACTTTGTTGCCCTTCTGAATGCCAAGCTAAATACACACACTAATACACACACCGTAAGCAACCGTCATAGACACACACGCATGTTAATTCCTGCTGCACCAAACAAACCGCTCACTTAACAAGAAGTAGGCACGCCGCAGACTTCTTACCCTTGCAATCGGAAGAACCCCTTATATCTAAATTTTGTTATCAATTTATGAACAGACAGATGAAGTAGTCTGATGTTTACAATTTTTTGACCAGCCATAGCTGGGGAAACCTCAGTTTATTGGGGTCATATATTCATTTTGGTGGTTCATTTTGAGTTAAAAGCCAACATTTTTTATTTTCAAAAGACGGCATTGCGAAGCCTTTCGGCCACACTTCGTCCATTCTGATAACGTATGGAATCTAGAGCGGATTTCGCTTACACTCGTGCAAAACCTAAGATCAAAGATTTTATGCAGGTCCATGTTCGCTAGCTTTGATAAACTAGGTAGGTAGTGGCTTCCCAAGGTTGGAAGTCGCTTCCTGGCAAGTACCAGGCGGAAGCAGAAGAAGACAGTAATTTTAGATTACTGGTCATTTGGACTCATAAAGTTTGGGGGTACTTTCCTATAACGTCTTCCGCATATGCAACAGTTTGGCAGCCGCCCCATGTTCCGTTGTAATTAATTTCTTCCCATGCTCCATAGAAGGGGTGACAGGGCGCTTCTTTGGGCGTACCTCTGTTGATATACCTGGAGAGAGTTGATGATCCAAGTGTAGATTTCACAATTTTGCAGATAAGCAATTGATTGATCAATCCCACTAAACTTGCGTAACCCTCCAGGTTCAACAGAGCTCCAGTTGTTGCCACTGGTTGTTGGCAATTCGTCTTTACACCCGTCCACCTGCACAGAGATCCGCGATGTACAGGTAAGGTTTAATAATATCGGAAGTCTTCAGGTATACGATATGCTCCGTAAAAAACTGGGCTATTTATTATGCCCTTTGCCAGGCTGCCTATCGGCACGGGTCGCAGTCACTTCAGTCCGGCCCGTTACCTCGAAACTTGATCCTTTACCATGTCCGAAGTTCAGGGTGCAAGTCTTAGCATAGGTAACTTACGGACCACTGTCGGCACTCTTGTGGAGGGTTCAGTTGAGGAATTTTTACCAACCCAAAACGCGTTTGAGTCACTCCCCCGCTTTTTCGGTTATGCGTAAAACTGAAATTGAAAGAAAAAATGTTTAAAAAAATCCCCAACTACAAATAACAAACAATACATATTACAATTACACTCGCAGGCGGCAGGGTGTTTGCAACTCACATCTGACAATGGATATTTACATACATACATATACATATGCTCAATTTTACATATGTATATACAGCGATATTAAATGTAAAGATAACTCCACATAGAGGCAAAGAACTAAGGGCATCTGCTATTGTGGCGCATTTGAATCTCAATACCACAGACGCCTGATTTCACCAAGTATTAGCTAAAGCCTTGTAGCTG